>JAHZTW010000009.1:6609038-6703169 GCA_020283515.1 Alliaria petiolata
AATTCGAGATTTAGTTGCGATCGTTAATACTTGGTTTATAGCGTGTTTAATATCGATTGTTGTGCATACATCAGGTGATGAGAGGACGTATCTAAGTTGTGATAGTATTGATACAAGTGATCGGGATGTCGATAGTAACAAGACGTCCGAAGTGCCGTCCCTGGCATCGGTTCCAAGAGTCGAAGGTGTACCTGGTAATATGATTTATACTGATGAGTTTCTTAATTCAGTGAAGTTGTCTGGTTTGCCAAACCATGAAATACGATTGAAAGTTGGAACACCAATAATGCTTCTCCGAAATATTGACCCTAAGAATGGTTTGTGCAATGGGACGAGATTGCTTATAACTCAGATGGCTAATTATGTTATCGAGGCTAAAGTCATTACGGGTGACAAAGTTGGAGAAAAAGTTCTTATACCTCGGATTTTCGTTTCTCCACCGGAGGCAAGACTTCCTTTCAGAATGAGGCGTAAACAGTTTCCAATCACTCTGGCTTTTGCGATGACCATAAACAAGAGTCAGGGTCAGACTCTTGCAAAAGTAGGAGTGTTTCTGCCAAGACCGGTTTTTACGCACGGTCAATTATATGTTGCTTTGTCAAGGGTAACAACGAGGTCAGGGTTGAAAATCTTGATAATGGATAAGGACAATAAACCGCAACGAAAGACTTTGAATGTTGTCTACGAGGAAGTTTTCCCGAAACATAAATAAATAGGTATTTATGAGTTGGTTAAGTATCAAAAAGTTTTTTTTGTTGTTTTGAGTCAACATTCTTGCATTAATCTACAAGTTCTTATTATACTACAAATCTTTGGTATCGATTTTTTAAAAAAGTTTACAGTTCGATTATTACAACTTCCATTAAAAACGTTAAAATTGTGTTTTGAGATCAACATTATGTGTTTAACAAAAAAAGTTTACAATTTTTATTGTATATTTAAATAGAAATGTGTATCTAAATATGTTCTTGAATTTTGAGTAAGACAATTAGGTTTATAGATTTTTTAGAACAAATTGGATCAATAAATTTAAAATAAACAATATCATCATAAAAGCTGTAACTTTAATTATAAAAACCAATAGCTCGCGCATTTGCGCGGGCCAACCCCTAGTATCAACATTAAAACATTATGTCAATGACCACTGCAAGAAAGATTGGCATCAAGCAGTATCGTACCCACTCCGTAACCGTAATCGAGCTTCTTCTCTTACGGTTTTGGACGATGCGTATCCAATCCGTAAAACTCGAATTCTGATTCCAACCCAATTCTGGGAAGAAACTGTCAAGTGATTACGGATTTCCGACGAGGGATATAACCCCGAATTGATGGATTTATTAAATATAATTCAACCCACGAATAATGAAACTACAAGAGAGAACCAATTCATACGAGGAATCATAAGAATCAATACGAAGAAGAGAACACTAATTTCGGAATCAAAGGTCGGGTTTCAAATATTACGGATCTAAAAGATCTGCAGATGATGCCACTAGAAGTTTTTCCCAAATGGATTTACATGTGCAATAGTTTTTTTCTCAAGCGTTTTTTTCTCAAGCGTTTTTTTTTCCAAAACCACAAATGGTTTTTAACTGTTTGCCTTTTTTTTTATTTTTAATACGGTGTGCGTTTAACAATCCGTTTGATTTTTAAACGATTTCTGTTATTGCCATATTGCAGGTTGACCGAGACCTCTTAAAATTGACCTGCATTTTTTGAGAGTTGAAGATAGAGTTGCAAATAAAAACACAATGAAGGATTTATTTGAAAAAACTCTTTTTTTTAATATGCAGCATGTCTAGAAAGAAGGAACGACGTGTCCTCTAATCCATAAGAAACAAATCTAGAGAATACTATCGTTTGGTTGACTTTGCAAGGTTTCATTGTTGTGTTTTTGTGAAATTAGTTTGATTGGAAAGTGGGATAAACAAATAAGAAGGTTTCAAACTTTTTTAAGTTAAAACGATACAGTTACTAGTCAGTCATAAGCAAATTAAAATGTAAAGTAATCATGACTAAGATATGAAGTCTAGTGGTCTATCACCATTCAAGTTCAAATTGGACTCCATTTGTCCCGAGTCGACCAGATCAGTTTCTAATGCCTATAAATATACATTTTAGGCAAAAGAAAGTATAATGCATTATTGGCCAAAAATAAGAATAGAGTAATATATTCGAAGGGTTTTAGCTCATCAACAAAATTCTATAAAAATGTCATATCTTCTCCGTATTTGTCCCGAGTCGACCAGATCAGTTTCTAATGCCTATAAATATACATTTTAGGCAAAAGAAAGTATAATGCATTATTGGCCAAAAATAAGAATAGAGTAATATATTCGAAGGGTTTTAGCTCATCAACAAAATTCTATAAAAATGTCATATCTTCTCCGTATTTGTCCCGAGTCGACCAGATCAGTTTCTAATGCCTATAAATATACATTTTAGGCAAAAGAAAGTATAATGCATTATTGGCCAAAAATAAGAATAGAGTAATATATTCGAAGGGTTTTAGCTCATCAACAAAATTCTATAAAAATGTCATATCTTCTCCGTATTTGTCCCGAGTCGACCAGATCAGTTTCTAATGCCTATAAATATACATTTTAGGCAAAAGAAAGTATAATGCATTATTGGCCAAAAATAAGAATAGAGTAATATATTCGAAGGGTTTTAGCTCATCAACAAAATTCTATAAAAATGTCATATCTTCTCCGTATTTGTCCCGAGTCGACCAGATCAGTTTCTAATGCCTATAAATATACATTTTAGGCAAAAGAAAGTATAATGCATTATTGGCCAAAAATAAGAATAGAGTAATATATTCGAAGGGTTTTAGCTCATCAACAAAATTCTATAAAAATGTCATATCTTCTCCGTATTTGTCCCGAGTCGACCAGATCAGTTTCTAATGCCTATAAATATACATTTTAGGCAAAAGAAAGTATAATGCATTATTGGCCAAAAATAAGAATAGAGTAATATATTCGAAGGGTTTTAGCTCATCAACAAAATTCTATAAAAATGTCATATCTTCTCCGTATTTGTCCCGAGTCGACCAGATCAGTTTCTAATGCCTATAAATATACATTTTAGGCAAAAGAAAGTATAATGCATTATTGGCCAAAAATAAGAATAGAGTAATATATTCGAAGGGTTTTAGCTCATCAACAAAATTCTATAAAAATGTCATATCTTCTCCGTATTTGTCCCGAGTCGACCAGATCAGTTTCTAATGCCTATAAATATACATTTTAGGCAAAAGAAAGTATAATGCATTATTGGCCAAAAATAAGAATAGAGTAATATATTCGAAGGGTTTTAGCTCATCAACAAAATTCTATAAAAATGTCATATCTTCTCCGTATTTGTCCCGAGTCGACCAGATCAGTTTCTAATGCCTATAAATATACATTTTAGGCAAAAGAAAGTATAATGCATTATTGGCCAAAAATAAGAATAGAGTAATATATTCGAAGGGTTTTAGCTCATCAACAAAATTCTATAAAAATGTCATATCTTCTCCGTATTTGTCCCGAGTCGACCAGATCAGTTTCTAATGCCTATAAATATACATTTTAGGCAAAAGAAAGTATAATGCATTATTGGCCAAAAATAAGAATAGAGTAATATATTCGAAGGGTTTTAGCTCATCAACAAAATTCTATAAAAATGTCATATCTTCTCCGTATTTGTCCCGAGTCGACCAGATCAGTTTCTAATGCCTATAAATATACATTTTAGGCAAAAGAAAGTATAATGCATTATTGGCCAAAAATAAGAATAGAGTAATATATTCGAAGGGTTTTAGCTCATCAACAAAATTCTATAAAAATGTCATATCTTCTCCGTATTTGTCCCGAGTCGACCAGATCAGTTTCTAATGCCTATAAATATACATTTTAGGCAAAAGAAAGTATAATGCATTATTGGCCAAAAATAAGAATAGAGTAATATATTCGAAGGGTTTTAGCTCATCAACAAAATTCTATAAAAATGTCATATCTTCTCCGTATTTGTCCCGAGTCGACCAGATCAGTTTCTAATGCCTATAAATATACATTTTAGGCAAAAGAAAGTATAATGCATTATTGGCCAAAAATAAGAATAGAGTAATATATTCGAAGGGTTTTAGCTCATCAACAAAATTCTATAAAAATGTCATATCTTCTCCGTATTTGTCCCGAGTCGACCAGATCAGTTTCTAATGCCTATAAATATACATTTTAGGCAAAAGAAAGTATAATGCATTATTGGCCAAAAATAAGAATAGAGTAATATATTCGAAGGGTTTTAGCTCATCAACAAAATTCTATAAAAATGTCATATCTTCTCCGTATTTGTCCCGAGTCGACCAGATCAGTTTCTAATGCCTATAAATATACATTTTAGGCAAAAGAAAGTATAATGCATTATTGGCCAAAAATAAGAATAGAGTAATATATTCGAAGGGTTTTAGCTCATCAACAAAATTCTATAAAAATGTCATATCTTCTCCGTATTTGTCCCGAGTCGACCAGATCAGTTTCTAATGCCTATAAATATACATTTTAGGCAAAAGAAAGTATAATGCATTATTGGCCAAAAATAAGAATAGAGTAATATATTCGAAGGGTTTTAGCTCATCAACAAAATTCTATAAAAATGTCATATCTTCTCCGTATTTGTCCCGAGTCGACCAGATCAGTTTCTAATGCCTATAAATATACATTTTAGGCAAAAGAAAGTATAATGCATTATTGGCCAAAAATAAGAATAGAGTAATATATTCGAAGGGTTTTAGCTCATCAACAAAATTCTATAAAAATGTCATATCTTCTCCGTATTTGTCCCGAGTCGACCAGATCAGTTTCTAATGCCTATAAATATACATTTTAGGCAAAAGAAAGTATAATGCATTATTGGCCAAAAATAAGAATAGAGTAATATATTCGAAGGGTTTTAGCTCATCAACAAAATTCTATAAAAATGTCATATCTTCTCCGTATTTGTCCCGAGTCGACCAGATCAGTTTCTAATGCCTATAAATATACATTTTAGGCAAAAGAAAGTATAATGCATTATTGGCCAAAAATAAGAATAGAGTAATATATTCGAAGGGTTTTAGCTCATCAACAAAATTCTATAAAAATGTCATATCTTCTCCGTATTTGTCCCGAGTCGACCAGATCAGTTTCTAATGCCTATAAATATACATTTTAGGCAAAAGAAAGTATAATGCATTATTGGCCAAAAATAAGAATAGAGTAATATATTCGAAGGGTTTTAGCTCATCAACAAAATTCTATAAAAATGTCATATCTTCTCCGTATTTGTCCCGAGTCGACCAGATCAGTTTCTAATGCCTATAAATATACATTTTAGGCAAAAGAAAGTATAATGCATTATTGGCCAAAAATAAGAATAGAGTAATATATTCGAAGGGTTTTAGCTCATCAACAAAATTCTATAAAAATGTCATATCTTCTCCGTATTTGTCCCGAGTCGACCAGATCAGTTTCTAATGCCTATAAATATACATTTTAGGCAAAAGAAAGTATAATGCATTATTGGCCAAAAATAAGAATAGAGTAATATATTCGAAGGGTTTTAGCTCATCAACAAAATTCTATAAAAATGTCATATCTTCTCCGTATTTGTCCCGAGTCGACCAGATCAGTTTCTAATGCCTATAAATATACATTTTAGGCAAAAGAAAGTATAATGCATTATTGGCCAAAAATAAGAATAGAGTAATATATTCGAAGGGTTTTAGCTCATCAACAAAATTCTATAAAAATGTCATATCTTCTCCGTATTTGTCCCGAGTCGACCAGATCAGTTTCTAATGCCTATAAATATACATTTTAGGCAAAAGAAAGTATAATGCATTATTGGCCAAAAATAAGAATAGAGTAATATATTCGAAGGGTTTTAGCTCATCAACAAAATTCTATAAAAATGTCATATCTTCTCCGTATTTGTCCCGAGTCGACCAGATCAGTTTCTAATGCCTATAAATATACATTTTAGGCAAAAGAAAGTATAATGCATTATTGGCCAAAAATAAGAATAGAGTAATATATTCGAAGGGTTTTAGCTCATCAACAAAATTCTATAAAAATGTCATATCTTCTCCGTATTTGTCCCGAGTCGACCAGATCAGTTTCTAATGCCTATAAATATACATTTTAGGCAAAAGAAAGTATAATGCATTATTGGCCAAAAATAAGAATAGAGTAATATATTCGAAGGGTTTTAGCTCATCAACAAAATTCTATAAAAATGTCATATCTTCTCCGTATTTGTCCCGAGTCGACCAGATCAGTTTCTAATGCCTATAAATATACATTTTAGGCAAAAGAAAGTATAATGCATTATTGGCCAAAAATAAGAATAGAGTAATATATTCGAAGGGTTTTAGCTCATCAACAAAATTCTATAAAAATGTCATATCTTCTCCGTATTTGTCCCGAGTCGACCAGATCAGTTTCTAATGCCTATAAATATACATTTTAGGCAAAAGAAAGTATAATGCATTATTGGCCAAAAATAAGAATAGAGTAATATATTCGAAGGGTTTTAGCTCATCAACAAAATTCTATAAAAATGTCATATCTTCTCCGTATTTGTCCCGAGTCGACCAGATCAGTTTCTAATGCCTATAAATATACATTTTAGGCAAAAGAAAGTATAATGCATTATTGGCCAAAAATAAGAATAGAGTAATATATTCGAAGGGTTTTAGCTCATCAACAAAATTCTATAAAAATGTCATATCTTCTCCGTATTTGTCCCGAGTCGACCAGATCAGTTTCTAATGCCTATAAATATACATTTTAGGCAAAAGAAAGTATAATGCATTATTGGCCAAAAATAAGAATAGAGTAATATATTCGAAGGGTTTTAGCTCATCAACAAAATTCTATAAAAATGTCATATCTTCTCCGTATTTGTCCCGAGTCGACCAGATCAGTTTCTAATGCCTATAAATATACATTTTAGGCAAAAGAAAGTATAATGCATTATTGGCCAAAAATAAGAATAGAGTAATATATTCGAAGGGTTTTAGCTCATCAACAAAATTCTATAAAAATGTCATATCTTCTCCGTATTTGTCCCGAGTCGACCAGATCAGTTTCTAATGCCTATAAATATACATTTTAGGCAAAAGAAAGTATAATGCATTATTGGCCAAAAATAAGAATAGAGTAATATATTCGAAGGGTTTTAGCTCATCAACAAAATTCTATAAAAATGTCATATCTTCTCCGTATTTGTCCCGAGTCGACCAGATCAGTTTCTAATGCCTATAAATATACATTTTAGGCAAAAGAAAGTATAATGCATTATTGGCCAAAAATAAGAATAGAGTAATATATTCGAAGGGTTTTAGCTCATCAACAAAATTCTATAAAAATGTCATATCTTCTCCGTATTTGTCCCGAGTCGACCAGATCAGTTTCTAATGCCTATAAATATACATTTTAGGCAAAAGAAAGTATAATGCATTATTGGCCAAAAATAAGAATAGAGTAATATATTCGAAGGGTTTTAGCTCATCAACAAAATTCTATAAAAATGTCATATCTTCTCCGTATTTGTCCCGAGTCGACCAGATCAGTTTCTAATGCCTATAAATATACATTTTAGGCAAAAGAAAGTATAATGCATTATTGGCCAAAAATAAGAATAGAGTAATATATTCGAAGGGTTTTAGCTCATCAACAAAATTCTATAAAAATGTCATATCTTCTCCGTATTTGTCCCGAGTCGACCAGATCAGTTTCTAATGCCTATAAATATACATTTTAGGCAAAAGAAAGTATAATGCATTATTGGCCAAAAATAAGAATAGAGTAATATATTCGAAGGGTTTTAGCTCATCAACAAAATTCTATAAAAATGTCATATCTTCTCCGTATTTGTCCCGAGTCGACCAGATCAGTTTCTAATGCCTATAAATATACATTTTAGGCAAAAGAAAGTATAATGCATTATTGGCCAAAAATAAGAATAGAGTAATATATTCGAAGGGTTTTAGCTCATCAACAAAATTCTATAAAAATGTCATATCTTCTCCGTATTTGTCCCGAGTCGACCAGATCAGTTTCTAATGCCTATAAATATACATTTTAGGCAAAAGAAAGTATAATGCATTATTGGCCAAAAATAAGAATAGAGTAATATATTCGAAGGGTTTTAGCTCATCAACAAAATTCTATAAAAATGTCATATCTTCTCCGTATTTGTCCCGAGTCGACCAGATCAGTTTCTAATGCCTATAAATATACATTTTAGGCAAAAGAAAGTATAATGCATTATTGGCCAAAAATAAGAATAGAGTAATATATTCGAAGGGTTTTAGCTCATCAACAAAATTCTATAAAAATGTCATATCTTCTCCGTATTTGTCCCGAGTCGACCAGATCAGTTTCTAATGCCTATAAATATACATTTTAGGCAAAAGAAAGTATAATGCATTATTGGCCAAAAATAAGAATAGAGTAATATATTCGAAGGGTTTTAGCTCATCAACAAAATTCTATAAAAATGTCATATCTTCTCCGTATTTGTCCCGAGTCGACCAGATCAGTTTCTAATGCCTATAAATATACATTTTAGGCAAAAGAAAGTATAATGCATTATTGGCCAAAAATAAGAATAGAGTAATATATTCGAAGGGTTTTAGCTCATCAACAAAATTCTATAAAAATGTCATATCTTCTCCGTATTTGTCCCGAGTCGACCAGATCAGTTTCTAATGCCTATAAATATACATTTTAGGCAAAAGAAAGTATAATGCATTATTGGCCAAAAATAAGAATAGAGTAATATATTCGAAGGGTTTTAGCTCATCAACAAAATTCTATAAAAATGTCATATCTTCTCCGTATTTGTCCCGAGTCGACCAGATCAGTTTCTAATGCCTATAAATATACATTTTAGGCAAAAGAAAGTATAATGCATTATTGGCCAAAAATAAGAATAGAGTAATATATTCGAAGGGTTTTAGCTCATCAACAAAATTCTATAAAAATGTCATATCTTCTCCGTATTTGTCCCGAGTCGACCAGATCAGTTTCTAATGCCTATAAATATACATTTTAGGCAAAAGAAAGTATAATGCATTATTGGCCAAAAATAAGAATAGAGTAATATATTCGAAGGGTTTTAGCTCATCAACAAAATTCTATAAAAATGTCATATCTTCTCCGTATTTGTCCCGAGTCGACCAGATCAGTTTCTAATGCCTATAAATATACATTTTAGGCAAAAGAAAGTATAATGCATTATTGGCCAAAAATAAGAATAGAGTAATATATTCGAAGGGTTTTAGCTCATCAACAAAATTCTATAAAAATGTCATATCTTCTCCGTATTTGTCCCGAGTCGACCAGATCAGTTTCTAATGCCTATAAATATACATTTTAGGCAAAAGAAAGTATAATGCATTATTGGCCAAAAATAAGAATAGAGTAATATATTCGAAGGGTTTTAGCTCATCAACAAAATTCTATAAAAATGTCATATCTTCTCCGTATTTGTCCCGAGTCGACCAGATCAGTTTCTAATGCCTATAAATATACATTTTAGGCAAAAGAAAGTATAATGCATTATTGGCCAAAAATAAGAATAGAGTAATATATTCGAAGGGTTTTAGCTCATCAACAAAATTCTATAAAAATGTCATATCTTCTCCGTATTTGTCCCGAGTCGACCAGATCAGTTTCTAATGCCTATAAATATACATTTTAGGCAAAAGAAAGTATAATGCATTATTGGCCAAAAATAAGAATAGAGTAATATATTCGAAGGGTTTTAGCTCATCAACAAAATTCTATAAAAATGTCATATCTTCTCCGTATTTGTCCCGAGTCGACCAGATCAGTTTCTAATGCCTATAAATATACATTTTAGGCAAAAGAAAGTATAATGCATTATTGGCCAAAAATAAGAATAGAGTAATATATTCGAAGGGTTTTAGCTCATCAACAAAATTCTATAAAAATGTCATATCTTCTCCGTATTTGTCCCGAGTCGACCAGATCAGTTTCTAATGCCTATAAATATACATTTTAGGCAAAAGAAAGTATAATGCATTATTGGCCAAAAATAAGAATAGAGTAATATATTCGAAGGGTTTTAGCTCATCAACAAAATTCTATAAAAATGTCATATCTTCTCCGTATTTGTCCCGAGTCGACCAGATCAGTTTCTAATGCCTATAAATATACATTTTAGGCAAAAGAAAGTATAATGCATTATTGGCCAAAAATAAGAATAGAGTAATATATTCGAAGGGTTTTAGCTCATCAACAAAATTCTATAAAAATGTCATATCTTCTCCGTATTTGTCCCGAGTCGACCAGATCAGTTTCTAATGCCTATAAATATACATTTTAGGCAAAAGAAAGTATAATGCATTATTGGCCAAAAATAAGAATAGAGTAATATATTCGAAGGGTTTTAGCTCATCAACAAAATTCTATAAAAATGTCATATCTTCTCCGTATTTGTCCCGAGTCGACCAGATCAGTTTCTAATGCCTATAAATATACATTTTAGGCAAAAGAAAGTATAATGCATTATTGGCCAAAAATAAGAATAGAGTAATATATTCGAAGGGTTTTAGCTCATCAACAAAATTCTATAAAAATGTCATATCTTCTCCGTATTTGTCCCGAGTCGACCAGATCAGTTTCTAATGCCTATAAATATACATTTTAGGCAAAAGAAAGTATAATGCATTATTGGCCAAAAATAAGAATAGAGTAATATATTCGAAGGGTTTTAGCTCATCAACAAAATTCTATAAAAATGTCATATCTTCTCCGTATTTGTCCCGAGTCGACCAGATCAGTTTCTAATGCCTATAAATATACATTTTAGGCAAAAGAAAGTATAATGCATTATTGGCCAAAAATAAGAATAGAGTAATATATTCGAAGGGTTTTAGCTCATCAACAAAATTCTATAAAAATGTCATATCTTCTCCGTATTTGTCCCGAGTCGACCAGATCAGTTTCTAATGCCTATAAATATACATTTTAGGCAAAAGAAAGTATAATGCATTATTGGCCAAAAATAAGAATAGAGTAATATATTCGAAGGGTTTTAGCTCATCAACAAAATTCTATAAAAATGTCATATCTTCTCCGTATTTGTCCCGAGTCGACCAGATCAGTTTCTAATGCCTATAAATATACATTTTAGGCAAAAGAAAGTATAATGCATTATTGGCCAAAAATAAGAATAGAGTAATATATTCGAAGGGTTTTAGCTCATCAACAAAATTCTATAAAAATGTCATATCTTCTCCGTATTTGTCCCGAGTCGACCAGATCAGTTTCTAATGCCTATAAATATACATTTTAGGCAAAAGAAAGTATAATGCATTATTGGCCAAAAATAAGAATAGAGTAATATATTCGAAGGGTTTTAGCTCATCAACAAAATTCTATAAAAATGTCATATCTTCTCCGTATTTGTCCCGAGTCGACCAGATCAGTTTCTAATGCCTATAAATATACATTTTAGGCAAAAGAAAGTATAATGCATTATTGGCCAAAAATAAGAATAGAGTAATATATTCGAAGGGTTTTAGCTCATCAACAAAATTCTATAAAAATGTCATATCTTCTCCGTATTTGTCCCGAGTCGACCAGATCAGTTTCTAATGCCTATAAATATACATTTTAGGCAAAAGAAAGTATAATGCATTATTGGCCAAAAATAAGAATAGAGTAATATATTCGAAGGGTTTTAGCTCATCAACAAAATTCTATAAAAATGTCATATCTTCTCCGTATTTGTCCCGAGTCGACCAGATCAGTTTCTAATGCCTATAAATATACATTTTAGGCAAAAGAAAGTATAATGCATTATTGGCCAAAAATAAGAATAGAGTAATATATTCGAAGGGTTTTAGCTCATCAACAAAATTCTATAAAAATGTCATATCTTCTCCGTATTTGTCCCGAGTCGACCAGATCAGTTTCTAATGCCTATAAATATACATTTTAGGCAAAAGAAAGTATAATGCATTATTGGCCAAAAATAAGAATAGAGTAATATATTCGAAGGGTTTTAGCTCATCAACAAAATTCTATAAAAATGTCATATCTTCTCCGTATTTGTCCCGAGTCGACCAGATCAGTTTCTAATGCCTATAAATATACATTTTAGGCAAAAGAAAGTATAATGCATTATTGGCCAAAAATAAGAATAGAGTAATATATTCGAAGGGTTTTAGCTCATCAACAAAATTCTATAAAAATGTCATATCTTCTCCGTATTTGTCCCGAGTCGACCAGATCAGTTTCTAATGCCTATAAATATACATTTTAGGCAAAAGAAAGTATAATGCATTATTGGCCAAAAATAAGAATAGAGTAATATATTCGAAGGGTTTTAGCTCATCAACAAAATTCTATAAAAATGTCATATCTTCTCCGTATTTGTCCCGAGTCGACCAGATCAGTTTCTAATGCCTATAAATATACATTTTAGGCAAAAGAAAGTATAATGCATTATTGGCCAAAAATAAGAATAGAGTAATATATTCGAAGGGTTTTAGCTCATCAACAAAATTCTATAAAAATGTCATATCTTCTCCGTATTTGTCCCGAGTCGACCAGATCAGTTTCTAATGCCTATAAATATACATTTTAGGCAAAAGAAAGTATAATGCATTATTGGCCAAAAATAAGAATAGAGTAATATATTCGAAGGGTTTTAGCTCATCAACAAAATTCTATAAAAATGTCATATCTTCTCCGTATTTGTCCCGAGTCGACCAGATCAGTTTCTAATGCCTATAAATATACATTTTAGGCAAAAGAAAGTATAATGCATTATTGGCCAAAAATAAGAATAGAGTAATATATTCGAAGGGTTTTAGCTCATCAACAAAATTCTATAAAAATGTCATATCTTCTCCGTATTTGTCCCGAGTCGACCAGATCAGTTTCTAATGCCTATAAATATACATTTTAGGCAAAAGAAAGTATAATGCATTATTGGCCAAAAATAAGAATAGAGTAATATATTCGAAGGGTTTTAGCTCATCAACAAAATTCTATAAAAATGTCATATCTTCTCCGTATTTGTCCCGAGTCGACCAGATCAGTTTCTAATGCCTATAAATATACATTTTAGGCAAAAGAAAGTATAATGCATTATTGGCCAAAAATAAGAATAGAGTAATATATTCGAAGGGTTTTAGCTCATCAACAAAATTCTATAAAAATGTCATATCTTCTCCGTATTTGTCCCGAGTCGACCAGATCAGTTTCTAATGCCTATAAATATACATTTTAGGCAAAAGAAAGTATAATGCATTATTGGCCAAAAATAAGAATAGAGTAATATATTCGAAGGGTTTTAGCTCATCAACAAAATTCTATAAAAATGTCATATCTTCTCCGTATTTGTCCCGAGTCGACCAGATCAGTTTCTAATGCCTATAAATATACATTTTAGGCAAAAGAAAGTATAATGCATTATTGGCCAAAAATAAGAATAGAGTAATATATTCGAAGGGTTTTAGCTCATCAACAAAATTCTATAAAAATGTCATATCTTCTCCGTATTTGTCCCGAGTCGACCAGATCAGTTTCTAATGCCTATAAATATACATTTTAGGCAAAAGAAAGTATAATGCATTATTGGCCAAAAATAAGAATAGAGTAATATATTCGAAGGGTTTTAGCTCATCAACAAAATTCTATAAAAATGTCATATCTTCTCCGTATTTGTCCCGAGTCGACCAGATCAGTTTCTAATGCCTATAAATATACATTTTAGGCAAAAGAAAGTATAATGCATTATTGGCCAAAAATAAGAATAGAGTAATATATTCGAAGGGTTTTAGCTCATCAACAAAATTCTATAAAAATGTCATATCTTCTCCGTATTTGTCCCGAGTCGACCAGATCAGTTTCTAATGCCTATAAATATACATTTTAGGCAAAAGAAAGTATAATGCATTATTGGCCAAAAATAAGAATAGAGTAATATATTCGAAGGGTTTTAGCTCATCAACAAAATTCTATAAAAATGTCATATCTTCTCCGTATTTGTCCCGAGTCGACCAGATCAGTTTCTAATGCCTATAAATATACATTTTAGGCAAAAGAAAGTATAATGCATTATTGGCCAAAAATAAGAATAGAGTAATATATTCGAAGGGTTTTAGCTCATCAACAAAATTCTATAAAAATGTCATATCTTCTCCGTATTTGTCCCGAGTCGACCAGATCAGTTTCTAATGCCTATAAATATACATTTTAGGCAAAAGAAAGTATAATGCATTATTGGCCAAAAATAAGAATAGAGTAATATATTCGAAGGGTTTTAGCTCATCAACAAAATTCTATAAAAATGTCATATCTTCTCCGTATTTGTCCCGAGTCGACCAGATCAGTTTCTAATGCCTATAAATATACATTTTAGGCAAAAGAAAGTATAATGCATTATTGGCCAAAAATAAGAATAGAGTAATATATTCGAAGGGTTTTAGCTCATCAACAAAATTCTATAAAAATGTCATATCTTCTCCGTATTTGTCCCGAGTCGACCAGATCAGTTTCTAATGCCTATAAATATACATTTTAGGCAAAAGAAAGTATAATGCATTATTGGCCAAAAATAAGAATAGAGTAATATATTCGAAGGGTTTTAGCTCATCAACAAAATTCTATAAAAATGTCATATCTTCTCCGTATTTGTCCCGAGTCGACCAGATCAGTTTCTAATGCCTATAAATATACATTTTAGGCAAAAGAAAGTATAATGCATTATTGGCCAAAAATAAGAATAGAGTAATATATTCGAAGGGTTTTAGCTCATCAACAAAATTCTATAAAAATGTCATATCTTCTCCGTATTTGTCCCGAGTCGACCAGATCAGTTTCTAATGCCTATAAATATACATTTTAGGCAAAAGAAAGTATAATGCATTATTGGCCAAAAATAAGAATAGAGTAATATATTCGAAGGGTTTTAGCTCATCAACAAAATTCTATAAAAATGTCATATCTTCTCCGTATTTGTCCCGAGTCGACCAGATCAGTTTCTAATGCCTATAAATATACATTTTAGGCAAAAGAAAGTATAATGCATTATTGGCCAAAAATAAGAATAGAGTAATATATTCGAAGGGTTTTAGCTCATCAACAAAATTCTATAAAAATGTCATATCTTCTCCGTATTTGTCCCGAGTCGACCAGATCAGTTTCTAATGCCTATAAATATACATTTTAGGCAAAAGAAAGTATAATGCATTATTGGCCAAAAATAAGAATAGAGTAATATATTCGAAGGGTTTTAGCTCATCAACAAAATTCTATAAAAATGTCATATCTTCTCCGTATTTGTCCCGAGTCGACCAGATCAGTTTCTAATGCCTATAAATATACATTTTAGGCAAAAGAAAGTATAATGCATTATTGGCCAAAAATAAGAATAGAGTAATATATTCGAAGGGTTTTAGCTCATCAACAAAATTCTATAAAAATGTCATATCTTCTCCGTATTTGTCCCGAGTCGACCAGATCAGTTTCTAATGCCTATAAATATACATTTTAGGCAAAAGAAAGTATAATGCATTATTGGCCAAAAATAAGAATAGAGTAATATATTCGAAGGGTTTTAGCTCATCAACAAAATTCTATAAAAATGTCATATCTTCTCCGTATTTGTCCCGAGTCGACCAGATCAGTTTCTAATGCCTATAAATATACATTTTAGGCAAAAGAAAGTATAATGCATTATTGGCCAAAAATAAGAATAGAGTAATATATTCGAAGGGTTTTAGCTCATCAACAAAATTCTATAAAAATGTCATATCTTCTCCGTATTTGTCCCGAGTCGACCAGATCAGTTTCTAATGCCTATAAATATACATTTTAGGCAAAAGAAAGTATAATGCATTATTGGCCAAAAATAAGAATAGAGTAATATATTCGAAGGGTTTTAGCTCATCAACAAAATTCTATAAAAATGTCATATCTTCTCCGTATTTGTCCCGAGTCGACCAGATCAGTTTCTAATGCCTATAAATATACATTTTAGGCAAAAGAAAGTATAATGCATTATTGGCCAAAAATAAGAATAGAGTAATATATTCGAAGGGTTTTAGCTCATCAACAAAATTCTATAAAAATGTCATATCTTCTCCGTATTTGTCCCGAGTCGACCAGATCAGTTTCTAATGCCTATAAATATACATTTTAGGCAAAAGAAAGTATAATGCATTATTGGCCAAAAATAAGAATAGAGTAATATATTCGAAGGGTTTTAGCTCATCAACAAAATTCTATAAAAATGTCATATCTTCTCCGTATTTGTCCCGAGTCGACCAGATCAGTTTCTAATGCCTATAAATATACATTTTAGGCAAAAGAAAGTATAATGCATTATTGGCCAAAAATAAGAATAGAGTAATATATTCGAAGGGTTTTAGCTCATCAACAAAATTCTATAAAAATGTCATATCTTCTCCGTATTTGTCCCGAGTCGACCAGATCAGTTTCTAATGCCTATAAATATACATTTTAGGCAAAAGAAAGTATAATGCATTATTGGCCAAAAATAAGAATAGAGTAATATATTCGAAGGGTTTTAGCTCATCAACAAAATTCTATAAAAATGTCATATCTTCTCCGTATTTGTCCCGAGTCGACCAGATCAGTTTCTAATGCCTATAAATATACATTTTAGGCAAAAGAAAGTATAATGCATTATTGGCCAAAAATAAGAATAGAGTAATATATTCGAAGGGTTTTAGCTCATCAACAAAATTCTATAAAAATGTCATATCTTCTCCGTATTTGTCCCGAGTCGACCAGATCAGTTTCTAATGCCTATAAATATACATTTTAGGCAAAAGAAAGTATAATGCATTATTGGCCAAAAATAAGAATAGAGTAATATATTCGAAGGGTTTTAGCTCATCAACAAAATTCTATAAAAATGTCATATCTTCTCCGTATTTGTCCCGAGTCGACCAGATCAGTTTCTAATGCCTATAAATATACATTTTAGGCAAAAGAAAGTATAATGCATTATTGGCCAAAAATAAGAATAGAGTAATATATTCGAAGGGTTTTAGCTCATCAACAAAATTCTATAAAAATGTCATATCTTCTCCGTATTTGTCCCGAGTCGACCAGATCAGTTTCTAATGCCTATAAATATACATTTTAGGCAAAAGAAAGTATAATGCATTATTGGCCAAAAATAAGAATAGAGTAATATATTCGAAGGGTTTTAGCTCATCAACAAAATTCTATAAAAATGTCATATCTTCTCCGTATTTGTCCCGAGTCGACCAGATCAGTTTCTAATGCCTATAAATATACATTTTAGGCAAAAGAAAGTATAATGCATTATTGGCCAAAAATAAGAATAGAGTAATATATTCGAAGGGTTTTAGCTCATCAACAAAATTCTATAAAAATGTCATATCTTCTCCGTATTTGTCCCGAGTCGACCAGATCAGTTTCTAATGCCTATAAATATACATTTTAGGCAAAAGAAAGTATAATGCATTATTGGCCAAAAATAAGAATAGAGTAATATATTCGAAGGGTTTTAGCTCATCAACAAAATTCTATAAAAATGTCATATCTTCTCCGTATTTGTCCCGAGTCGACCAGATCAGTTTCTAATGCCTATAAATATACATTTTAGGCAAAAGAAAGTATAATGCATTATTGGCCAAAAATAAGAATAGAGTAATATATTCGAAGGGTTTTAGCTCATCAACAAAATTCTATAAAAATGTCATATCTTCTCCGTATTTGTCCCGAGTCGACCAGATCAGTTTCTAATGCCTATAAATATACATTTTAGGCAAAAGAAAGTATAATGCATTATTGGCCAAAAATAAGAATAGAGTAATATATTCGAAGGGTTTTAGCTCATCAACAAAATTCTATAAAAATGTCATATCTTCTCCGTATTTGTCCCGAGTCGACCAGATCAGTTTCTAATGCCTATAAATATACATTTTAGGCAAAAGAAAGTATAATGCATTATTGGCCAAAAATAAGAATAGAGTAATATATTCGAAGGGTTTTAGCTCATCAACAAAATTCTATAAAAATGTCATATCTTCTCCGTATTTGTCCCGAGTCGACCAGATCAGTTTCTAATGCCTATAAATATACATTTTAGGCAAAAGAAAGTATAATGCATTATTGGCCAAAAATAAGAATAGAGTAATATATTCGAAGGGTTTTAGCTCATCAACAAAATTCTATAAAAATGTCATATCTTCTCCGTATTTGTCCCGAGTCGACCAGATCAGTTTCTAATGCCTATAAATATACATTTTAGGCAAAAGAAAGTATAATGCATTATTGGCCAAAAATAAGAATAGAGTAATATATTCGAAGGGTTTTAGCTCATCAACAAAATTCTATAAAAATGTCATATCTTCTCCGTATTTGTCCCGAGTCGACCAGATCAGTTTCTAATGCCTATAAATATACATTTTAGGCAAAAGAAAGTATAATGCATTATTGGCCAAAAATAAGAATAGAGTAATATATTCGAAGGGTTTTAGCTCATCAACAAAATTCTATAAAAATGTCATATCTTCTCCGTATTTGTCCCGAGTCGACCAGATCAGTTTCTAATGCCTATAAATATACATTTTAGGCAAAAGAAAGTATAATGCATTATTGGCCAAAAATAAGAATAGAGTAATATATTCGAAGGGTTTTAGCTCATCAACAAAATTCTATAAAAATGTCATATCTTCTCCGTATTTGTCCCGAGTCGACCAGATCAGTTTCTAATGCCTATAAATATACATTTTAGGCAAAAGAAAGTATAATGCATTATTGGCCAAAAATAAGAATAGAGTAATATATTCGAAGGGTTTTAGCTCATCAACAAAATTCTATAAAAATGTCATATCTTCTCCGTATTTGTCCCGAGTCGACCAGATCAGTTTCTAATGCCTATAAATATACATTTTAGGCAAAAGAAAGTATAATGCATTATTGGCCAAAAATAAGAATAGAGTAATATATTCGAAGGGTTTTAGCTCATCAACAAAATTCTATAAAAATGTCATATCTTCTCCGTATTTGTCCCGAGTCGACCAGATCAGTTTCTAATGCCTATAAATATACATTTTAGGCAAAAGAAAGTATAATGCATTATTGGCCAAAAATAAGAATAGAGTAATATATTCGAAGGGTTTTAGCTCATCAACAAAATTCTATAAAAATGTCATATCTTCTCCGTATTTGTCCCGAGTCGACCAGATCAGTTTCTAATGCCTATAAATATACATTTTAGGCAAAAGAAAGTATAATGCATTATTGGCCAAAAATAAGAATAGAGTAATATATTCGAAGGGTTTTAGCTCATCAACAAAATTCTATAAAAATGTCATATCTTCTCCGTATTTGTCCCGAGTCGACCAGATCAGTTTCTAATGCCTATAAATATACATTTTAGGCAAAAGAAAGTATAATGCATTATTGGCCAAAAATAAGAATAGAGTAATATATTCGAAGGGTTTTAGCTCATCAACAAAATTCTATAAAAATGTCATATCTTCTCCGTATTTGTCCCGAGTCGACCAGATCAGTTTCTAATGCCTATAAATATACATTTTAGGCAAAAGAAAGTATAATGCATTATTGGCCAAAAATAAGAATAGAGTAATATATTCGAAGGGTTTTAGCTCATCAACAAAATTCTATAAAAATGTCATATCTTCTCCGTATTTGTCCCGAGTCGACCAGATCAGTTTCTAATGCCTATAAATATACATTTTAGGCAAAAGAAAGTATAATGCATTATTGGCCAAAAATAAGAATAGAGTAATATATTCGAAGGGTTTTAGCTCATCAACAAAATTCTATAAAAATGTCATATCTTCTCCGTATTTGTCCCGAGTCGACCAGATCAGTTTCTAATGCCTATAAATATACATTTTAGGCAAAAGAAAGTATAATGCATTATTGGCCAAAAATAAGAATAGAGTAATATATTCGAAGGGTTTTAGCTCATCAACAAAATTCTATAAAAATGTCATATCTTCTCCGTATTTGTCCCGAGTCGACCAGATCAGTTTCTAATGCCTATAAATATACATTTTAGGCAAAAGAAAGTATAATGCATTATTGGCCAAAAATAAGAATAGAGTAATATATTCGAAGGGTTTTAGCTCATCAACAAAATTCTATAAAAATGTCATATCTTCTCCGTATTTGTCCCGAGTCGACCAGATCAGTTTCTAATGCCTATAAATATACATTTTAGGCAAAAGAAAGTATAATGCATTATTGGCCAAAAATAAGAATAGAGTAATATATTCGAAGGGTTTTAGCTCATCAACAAAATTCTATAAAAATGTCATATCTTCTCCGTATTTGTCCCGAGTCGACCAGATCAGTTTCTAATGCCTATAAATATACATTTTAGGCAAAAGAAAGTATAATGCATTATTGGCCAAAAATAAGAATAGAGTAATATATTCGAAGGGTTTTAGCTCATCAACAAAATTCTATAAAAATGTCATATCTTCTCCGTATTTGTCCCGAGTCGACCAGATCAGTTTCTAATGCCTATAAATATACATTTTAGGCAAAAGAAAGTATAATGCATTATTGGCCAAAAATAAGAATAGAGTAATATATTCGAAGGGTTTTAGCTCATCAACAAAATTCTATAAAAATGTCATATCTTCTCCGTATTTGTCCCGAGTCGACCAGATCAGTTTCTAATGCCTATAAATATACATTTTAGGCAAAAGAAAGTATAATGCATTATTGGCCAAAAATAAGAATAGAGTAATATATTCGAAGGGTTTTAGCTCATCAACAAAATTCTATAAAAATGTCATATCTTCTCCGTATTTGTCCCGAGTCGACCAGATCAGTTTCTAATGCCTATAAATATACATTTTAGGCAAAAGAAAGTATAATGCATTATTGGCCAAAAATAAGAATAGAGTAATATATTCGAAGGGTTTTAGCTCATCAACAAAATTCTATAAAAATGTCATATCTTCTCCGTATTTGTCCCGAGTCGACCAGATCAGTTTCTAATGCCTATAAATATACATTTTAGGCAAAAGAAAGTATAATGCATTATTGGCCAAAAATAAGAATAGAGTAATATATTCGAAGGGTTTTAGCTCATCAACAAAATTCTATAAAAATGTCATATCTTCTCCGTATTTGTCCCGAGTCGACCAGATCAGTTTCTAATGCCTATAAATATACATTTTAGGCAAAAGAAAGTATAATGCATTATTGGCCAAAAATAAGAATAGAGTAATATATTCGAAGGGTTTTAGCTCATCAACAAAATTCTATAAAAATGTCATATCTTCTCCGTATTTGTCCCGAGTCGACCAGATCAGTTTCTAATGCCTATAAATATACATTTTAGGCAAAAGAAAGTATAATGCATTATTGGCCAAAAATAAGAATAGAGTAATATATTCGAAGGGTTTTAGCTCATCAACAAAATTCTATAAAAATGTCATATCTTCTCCGTATTTGTCCCGAGTCGACCAGATCAGTTTCTAATGCCTATAAATATACATTTTAGGCAAAAGAAAGTATAATGCATTATTGGCCAAAAATAAGAATAGAGTAATATATTCGAAGGGTTTTAGCTCATCAACAAAATTCTATAAAAATGTCATATCTTCTCCGTATTTGTCCCGAGTCGACCAGATCAGTTTCTAATGCCTATAAATATACATTTTAGGCAAAAGAAAGTATAATGCATTATTGGCCAAAAATAAGAATAGAGTAATATATTCGAAGGGTTTTAGCTCATCAACAAAATTCTATAAAAATGTCATATCTTCTCCGTATTTGTCCCGAGTCGACCAGATCAGTTTCTAATGCCTATAAATATACATTTTAGGCAAAAGAAAGTATAATGCATTATTGGCCAAAAATAAGAATAGAGTAATATATTCGAAGGGTTTTAGCTCATCAACAAAATTCTATAAAAATGTCATATCTTCTCCGTATTTGTCCCGAGTCGACCAGATCAGTTTCTAATGCCTATAAATATACATTTTAGGCAAAAGAAAGTATAATGCATTATTGGCCAAAAATAAGAATAGAGTAATATATTCGAAGGGTTTTAGCTCATCAACAAAATTCTATAAAAATGTCATATCTTCTCCGTATTTGTCCCGAGTCGACCAGATCAGTTTCTAATGCCTATAAATATACATTTTAGGCAAAAGAAAGTATAATGCATTATTGGCCAAAAATAAGAATAGAGTAATATATTCGAAGGGTTTTAGCTCATCAACAAAATTCTATAAAAATGTCATATCTTCTCCGTATTTGTCCCGAGTCGACCAGATCAGTTTCTAATGCCTATAAATATACATTTTAGGCAAAAGAAAGTATAATGCATTATTGGCCAAAAATAAGAATAGAGTAATATATTCGAAGGGTTTTAGCTCATCAACAAAATTCTATAAAAATGTCATATCTTCTCCGTATTTGTCCCGAGTCGACCAGATCAGTTTCTAATGCCTATAAATATACATTTTAGGCAAAAGAAAGTATAATGCATTATTGGCCAAAAATAAGAATAGAGTAATATATTCGAAGGGTTTTAGCTCATCAACAAAATTCTATAAAAATGTCATATCTTCTCCGTATTTGTCCCGAGTCGACCAGATCAGTTTCTAATGCCTATAAATATACATTTTAGGCAAAAGAAAGTATAATGCATTATTGGCCAAAAATAAGAATAGAGTAATATATTCGAAGGGTTTTAGCTCATCAACAAAATTCTATAAAAATGTCATATCTTCTCCGTATTTGTCCCGAGTCGACCAGATCAGTTTCTAATGCCTATAAATATACATTTTAGGCAAAAGAAAGTATAATGCATTATTGGCCAAAAATAAGAATAGAGTAATATATTCGAAGGGTTTTAGCTCATCAACAAAATTCTATAAAAATGTCATATCTTCTCCGTATTTGTCCCGAGTCGACCAGATCAGTTTCTAATGCCTATAAATATACATTTTAGGCAAAAGAAAGTATAATGCATTATTGGCCAAAAATAAGAATAGAGTAATATATTCGAAGGGTTTTAGCTCATCAACAAAATTCTATAAAAATGTCATATCTTCTCCGTATTTGTCCCGAGTCGACCAGATCAGTTTCTAATGCCTATAAATATACATTTTAGGCAAAAGAAAGTATAATGCATTATTGGCCAAAAATAAGAATAGAGTAATATATTCGAAGGGTTTTAGCTCATCAACAAAATTCTATAAAAATGTCATATCTTCTCCGTATTTGTCCCGAGTCGACCAGATCAGTTTCTAATGCCTATAAATATACATTTTAGGCAAAAGAAAGTATAATGCATTATTGGCCAAAAATAAGAATAGAGTAATATATTCGAAGGGTTTTAGCTCATCAACAAAATTCTATAAAAATGTCATATCTTCTCCGTATTTGTCCCGAGTCGACCAGATCAGTTTCTAATGCCTATAAATATACATTTTAGGCAAAAGAAAGTATAATGCATTATTGGCCAAAAATAAGAATAGAGTAATATATTCGAAGGGTTTTAGCTCATCAACAAAATTCTATAAAAATGTCATATCTTCTCCGTATTTGTCCCGAGTCGACCAGATCAGTTTCTAATGCCTATAAATATACATTTTAGGCAAAAGAAAGTATAATGCATTATTGGCCAAAAATAAGAATAGAGTAATATATTCGAAGGGTTTTAGCTCATCAACAAAATTCTATAAAAATGTCATATCTTCTCCGTATTTGTCCCGAGTCGACCAGATCAGTTTCTAATGCCTATAAATATACATTTTAGGCAAAAGAAAGTATAATGCATTATTGGCCAAAAATAAGAATAGAGTAATATATTCGAAGGGTTTTAGCTCATCAACAAAATTCTATAAAAATGTCATATCTTCTCCGTATTTGTCCCGAGTCGACCAGATCAGTTTCTAATGCCTATAAATATACATTTTAGGCAAAAGAAAGTATAATGCATTATTGGCCAAAAATAAGAATAGAGTAATATATTCGAAGGGTTTTAGCTCATCAACAAAATTCTATAAAAATGTCATATCTTCTCCGTATTTGTCCCGAGTCGACCAGATCAGTTTCTAATGCCTATAAATATACATTTTAGGCAAAAGAAAGTATAATGCATTATTGGCCAAAAATAAGAATAGAGTAATATATTCGAAGGGTTTTAGCTCATCAACAAAATTCTATAAAAATGTCATATCTTCTCCGTATTTGTCCCGAGTCGACCAGATCAGTTTCTAATGCCTATAAATATACATTTTAGGCAAAAGAAAGTATAATGCATTATTGGCCAAAAATAAGAATAGAGTAATATATTCGAAGGGTTTTAGCTCATCAACAAAATTCTATAAAAATGTCATATCTTCTCCGTATTTGTCCCGAGTCGACCAGATCAGTTTCTAATGCCTATAAATATACATTTTAGGCAAAAGAAAGTATAATGCATTATTGGCCAAAAATAAGAATAGAGTAATATATTCGAAGGGTTTTAGCTCATCAACAAAATTCTATAAAAATGTCATATCTTCTCCGTATTTGTCCCGAGTCGACCAGATCAGTTTCTAATGCCTATAAATATACATTTTAGGCAAAAGAAAGTATAATGCATTATTGGCCAAAAATAAGAATAGAGTAATATATTCGAAGGGTTTTAGCTCATCAACAAAATTCTATAAAAATGTCATATCTTCTCCGTATTTGTCCCGAGTCGACCAGATCAGTTTCTAATGCCTATAAATATACATTTTAGGCAAAAGAAAGTATAATGCATTATTGGCCAAAAATAAGAATAGAGTAATATATTCGAAGGGTTTTAGCTCATCAACAAAATTCTATAAAAATGTCATATCTTCTCCGTATTTGTCCCGAGTCGACCAGATCAGTTTCTAATGCCTATAAATATACATTTTAGGCAAAAGAAAGTATAATGCATTATTGGCCAAAAATAAGAATAGAGTAATATATTCGAAGGGTTTTAGCTCATCAACAAAATTCTATAAAAATGTCATATCTTCTCCGTATTTGTCCCGAGTCGACCAGATCAGTTTCTAATGCCTATAAATATACATTTTAGGCAAAAGAAAGTATAATGCATTATTGGCCAAAAATAAGAATAGAGTAATATATTCGAAGGGTTTTAGCTCATCAACAAAATTCTATAAAAATGTCATATCTTCTCCGTATTTGTCCCGAGTCGACCAGATCAGTTTCTAATGCCTATAAATATACATTTTAGGCAAAAGAAAGTATAATGCATTATTGGCCAAAAATAAGAATAGAGTAATATATTCGAAGGGTTTTAGCTCATCAACAAAATTCTATAAAAATGTCATATCTTCTCCGTATTTGTCCCGAGTCGACCAGATCAGTTTCTAATGCCTATAAATATACATTTTAGGCAAAAGAAAGTATAATGCATTATTGGCCAAAAATAAGAATAGAGTAATATATTCGAAGGGTTTTAGCTCATCAACAAAATTCTATAAAAATGTCATATCTTCTCCGTATTTGTCCCGAGTCGACCAGATCAGTTTCTAATGCCTATAAATATACATTTTAGGCAAAAGAAAGTATAATGCATTATTGGCCAAAAATAAGAATAGAGTAATATATTCGAAGGGTTTTAGCTCATCAACAAAATTCTATAAAAATGTCATATCTTCTCCGTATTTGTCCCGAGTCGACCAGATCAGTTTCTAATGCCTATAAATATACATTTTAGGCAAAAGAAAGTATAATGCATTATTGGCCAAAAATAAGAATAGAGTAATATATTCGAAGGGTTTTAGCTCATCAACAAAATTCTATAAAAATGTCATATCTTCTCCGTATTTGTCCCGAGTCGACCAGATCAGTTTCTAATGCCTATAAATATACATTTTAGGCAAAAGAAAGTATAATGCATTATTGGCCAAAAATAAGAATAGAGTAATATATTCGAAGGGTTTTAGCTCATCAACAAAATTCTATAAAAATGTCATATCTTCTCCGTATTTGTCCCGAGTCGACCAGATCAGTTTCTAATGCCTATAAATATACATTTTAGGCAAAAGAAAGTATAATGCATTATTGGCCAAAAATAAGAATAGAGTAATATATTCGAAGGGTTTTAGCTCATCAACAAAATTCTATAAAAATGTCATATCTTCTCCGTATTTGTCCCGAGTCGACCAGATCAGTTTCTAATGCCTATAAATATACATTTTAGGCAAAAGAAAGTATAATGCATTATTGGCCAAAAATAAGAATAGAGTAATATATTCGAAGGGTTTTAGCTCATCAACAAAATTCTATAAAAATGTCATATCTTCTCCGTATTTGTCCCGAGTCGACCAGATCAGTTTCTAATGCCTATAAATATACATTTTAGGCAAAAGAAAGTATAATGCATTATTGGCCAAAAATAAGAATAGAGTAATATATTCGAAGGGTTTTAGCTCATCAACAAAATTCTATAAAAATGTCATATCTTCTCCGTATTTGTCCCGAGTCGACCAGATCAGTTTCTAATGCCTATAAATATACATTTTAGGCAAAAGAAAGTATAATGCATTATTGGCCAAAAATAAGAATAGAGTAATATATTCGAAGGGTTTTAGCTCATCAACAAAATTCTATAAAAATGTCATATCTTCTCCGTATTTGTCCCGAGTCGACCAGATCAGTTTCTAATGCCTATAAATATACATTTTAGGCAAAAGAAAGTATAATGCATTATTGGCCAAAAATAAGAATAGAGTAATATATTCGAAGGGTTTTAGCTCATCAACAAAATTCTATAAAAATGTCATATCTTCTCCGTATTTGTCCCGAGTCGACCAGATCAGTTTCTAATGCCTATAAATATACATTTTAGGCAAAAGAAAGTATAATGCATTATTGGCCAAAAATAAGAATAGAGTAATATATTCGAAGGGTTTTAGCTCATCAACAAAATTCTATAAAAATGTCATATCTTCTCCGTATTTGTCCCGAGTCGACCAGATCAGTTTCTAATGCCTATAAATATACATTTTAGGCAAAAGAAAGTATAATGCATTATTGGCCAAAAATAAGAATAGAGTAATATATTCGAAGGGTTTTAGCTCATCAACAAAATTCTATAAAAATGTCATATCTTCTCCGTATTTGTCCCGAGTCGACCAGATCAGTTTCTAATGCCTATAAATATACATTTTAGGCAAAAGAAAGTATAATGCATTATTGGCCAAAAATAAGAATAGAGTAATATATTCGAAGGGTTTTAGCTCATCAACAAAATTCTATAAAAATGTCATATCTTCTCCGTATTTGTCCCGAGTCGACCAGATCAGTTTCTAATGCCTATAAATATACATTTTAGGCAAAAGAAAGTATAATGCATTATTGGCCAAAAATAAGAATAGAGTAATATATTCGAAGGGTTTTAGCTCATCAACAAAATTCTATAAAAATGTCATATCTTCTCCGTATTTGTCCCGAGTCGACCAGATCAGTTTCTAATGCCTATAAATATACATTTTAGGCAAAAGAAAGTATAATGCATTATTGGCCAAAAATAAGAATAGAGTAATATATTCGAAGGGTTTTAGCTCATCAACAAAATTCTATAAAAATGTCATATCTTCTCCGTATTTGTCCCGAGTCGACCAGATCAGTTTCTAATGCCTATAAATATACATTTTAGGCAAAAGAAAGTATAATGCATTATTGGCCAAAAATAAGAATAGAGTAATATATTCGAAGGGTTTTAGCTCATCAACAAAATTCTATAAAAATGTCATATCTTCTCCGTATTTGTCCCGAGTCGACCAGATCAGTTTCTAATGCCTATAAATATACATTTTAGGCAAAAGAAAGTATAATGCATTATTGGCCAAAAATAAGAATAGAGTAATATATTCGAAGGGTTTTAGCTCATCAACAAAATTCTATAAAAATGTCATATCTTCTCCGTATTTGTCCCGAGTCGACCAGATCAGTTTCTAATGCCTATAAATATACATTTTAGGCAAAAGAAAGTATAATGCATTATTGGCCAAAAATAAGAATAGAGTAATATATTCGAAGGGTTTTAGCTCATCAACAAAATTCTATAAAAATGTCATATCTTCTCCGTATTTGTCCCGAGTCGACCAGATCAGTTTCTAATGCCTATAAATATACATTTTAGGCAAAAGAAAGTATAATGCATTATTGGCCAAAAATAAGAATAGAGTAATATATTCGAAGGGTTTTAGCTCATCAACAAAATTCTATAAAAATGTCATATCTTCTCCGTATTTGTCCCGAGTCGACCAGATCAGTTTCTAATGCCTATAAATATACATTTTAGGCAAAAGAAAGTATAATGCATTATTGGCCAAAAATAAGAATAGAGTAATATATTCGAAGGGTTTTAGCTCATCAACAAAATTCTATAAAAATGTCATATCTTCTCCGTATTTGTCCCGAGTCGACCAGATCAGTTTCTAATGCCTATAAATATACATTTTAGGCAAAAGAAAGTATAATGCATTATTGGCCAAAAATAAGAATAGAGTAATATATTCGAAGGGTTTTAGCTCATCAACAAAATTCTATAAAAATGTCATATCTTCTCCGTATTTGTCCCGAGTCGACCAGATCAGTTTCTAATGCCTATAAATATACATTTTAGGCAAAAGAAAGTATAATGCATTATTGGCCAAAAATAAGAATAGAGTAATATATTCGAAGGGTTTTAGCTCATCAACAAAATTCTATAAAAATGTCATATCTTCTCCGTATTTGTCCCGAGTCGACCAGATCAGTTTCTAATGCCTATAAATATACATTTTAGGCAAAAGAAAGTATAATGCATTATTGGCCAAAAATAAGAATAGAGTAATATATTCGAAGGGTTTTAGCTCATCAACAAAATTCTATAAAAATGTCATATCTTCTCCGTATTTGTCCCGAGTCGACCAGATCAGTTTCTAATGCCTATAAATATACATTTTAGGCAAAAGAAAGTATAATGCATTATTGGCCAAAAATAAGAATAGAGTAATATATTCGAAGGGTTTTAGCTCATCAACAAAATTCTATAAAAATGTCATATCTTCTCCGTATTTGTCCCGAGTCGACCAGATCAGTTTCTAATGCCTATAAATATACATTTTAGGCAAAAGAAAGTATAATGCATTATTGGCCAAAAATAAGAATAGAGTAATATATTCGAAGGGTTTTAGCTCATCAACAAAATTCTATAAAAATGTCATATCTTCTCCGTATTTGTCCCGAGTCGACCAGATCAGTTTCTAATGCCTATAAATATACATTTTAGGCAAAAGAAAGTATAATGCATTATTGGCCAAAAATAAGAATAGAGTAATATATTCGAAGGGTTTTAGCTCATCAACAAAATTCTATAAAAATGTCATATCTTCTCCGTATTTGTCCCGAGTCGACCAGATCAGTTTCTAATGCCTATAAATATACATTTTAGGCAAAAGAAAGTATAATGCATTATTGGCCAAAAATAAGAATAGAGTAATATATTCGAAGGGTTTTAGCTCATCAACAAAATTCTATAAAAATGTCATATCTTCTCCGTATTTGTCCCGAGTCGACCAGATCAGTTTCTAATGCCTATAAATATACATTTTAGGCAAAAGAAAGTATAATGCATTATTGGCCAAAAATAAGAATAGAGTAATATATTCGAAGGGTTTTAGCTCATCAACAAAATTCTATAAAAATGTCATATCTTCTCCGTATTTGTCCCGAGTCGACCAGATCAGTTTCTAATGCCTATAAATATACATTTTAGGCAAAAGAAAGTATAATGCATTATTGGCCAAAAATAAGAATAGAGTAATATATTCGAAGGGTTTTAGCTCATCAACAAAATTCTATAAAAATGTCATATCTTCTCCGTATTTGTCCCGAGTCGACCAGATCAGTTTCTAATGCCTATAAATATACATTTTAGGCAAAAGAAAGTATAATGCATTATTGGCCAAAAATAAGAATAGAGTAATATATTCGAAGGGTTTTAGCTCATCAACAAAATTCTATAAAAATGTCATATCTTCTCCGTATTTGTCCCGAGTCGACCAGATCAGTTTCTAATGCCTATAAATATACATTTTAGGCAAAAGAAAGTATAATGCATTATTGGCCAAAAATAAGAATAGAGTAATATATTCGAAGGGTTTTAGCTCATCAACAAAATTCTATAAAAATGTCATATCTTCTCCGTATTTGTCCCGAGTCGACCAGATCAGTTTCTAATGCCTATAAATATACATTTTAGGCAAAAGAAAGTATAATGCATTATTGGCCAAAAATAAGAATAGAGTAATATATTCGAAGGGTTTTAGCTCATCAACAAAATTCTATAAAAATGTCATATCTTCTCCGTATTTGTCCCGAGTCGACCAGATCAGTTTCTAATGCCTATAAATATACATTTTAGGCAAAAGAAAGTATAATGCATTATTGGCCAAAAATAAGAATAGAGTAATATATTCGAAGGGTTTTAGCTCATCAACAAAATTCTATAAAAATGTCATATCTTCTCCGTATTTGTCCCGAGTCGACCAGATCAGTTTCTAATGCCTATAAATATACATTTTAGGCAAAAGAAAGTATAATGCATTATTGGCCAAAAATAAGAATAGAGTAATATATTCGAAGGGTTTTAGCTCATCAACAAAATTCTATAAAAATGTCATATCTTCTCCGTATTTGTCCCGAGTCGACCAGATCAGTTTCTAATGCCTATAAATATACATTTTAGGCAAAAGAAAGTATAATGCATTATTGGCCAAAAATAAGAATAGAGTAATATATTCGAAGGGTTTTAGCTCATCAACAAAATTCTATAAAAATGTCATATCTTCTCCGTATTTGTCCCGAGTCGACCAGATCAGTTTCTAATGCCTATAAATATACATTTTAGGCAAAAGAAAGTATAATGCATTATTGGCCAAAAATAAGAATAGAGTAATATATTCGAAGGGTTTTAGCTCATCAACAAAATTCTATAAAAATGTCATATCTTCTCCGTATTTGTCCCGAGTCGACCAGATCAGTTTCTAATGCCTATAAATATACATTTTAGGCAAAAGAAAGTATAATGCATTATTGGCCAAAAATAAGAATAGAGTAATATATTCGAAGGGTTTTAGCTCATCAACAAAATTCTATAAAAATGTCATATCTTCTCCGTATTTGTCCCGAGTCGACCAGATCAGTTTCTAATGCCTATAAATATACATTTTAGGCAAAAGAAAGTATAATGCATTATTGGCCAAAAATAAGAATAGAGTAATATATTCGAAGGGTTTTAGCTCATCAACAAAATTCTATAAAAATGTCATATCTTCTCCGTATTTGTCCCGAGTCGACCAGATCAGTTTCTAATGCCTATAAATATACATTTTAGGCAAAAGAAAGTATAATGCATTATTGGCCAAAAATAAGAATAGAGTAATATATTCGAAGGGTTTTAGCTCATCAACAAAATTCTATAAAAATGTCATATCTTCTCCGTATTTGTCCCGAGTCGACCAGATCAGTTTCTAATGCCTATAAATATACATTTTAGGCAAAAGAAAGTATAATGCATTATTGGCCAAAAATAAGAATAGAGTAATATATTCGAAGGGTTTTAGCTCATCAACAAAATTCTATAAAAATGTCATATCTTCTCCGTATTTGTCCCGAGTCGACCAGATCAGTTTCTAATGCCTATAAATATACATTTTAGGCAAAAGAAAGTATAATGCATTATTGGCCAAAAATAAGAATAGAGTAATATATTCGAAGGGTTTTAGCTCATCAACAAAATTCTATAAAAATGTCATATCTTCTCCGTATTTGTCCCGAGTCGACCAGATCAGTTTCTAATGCCTATAAATATACATTTTAGGCAAAAGAAAGTATAATGCATTATTGGCCAAAAATAAGAATAGAGTAATATATTCGAAGGGTTTTAGCTCATCAACAAAATTCTATAAAAATGTCATATCTTCTCCGTATTTGTCCCGAGTCGACCAGATCAGTTTCTAATGCCTATAAATATACATTTTAGGCAAAAGAAAGTATAATGCATTATTGGCCAAAAATAAGAATAGAGTAATATATTCGAAGGGTTTTAGCTCATCAACAAAATTCTATAAAAATGTCATATCTTCTCCGTATTTGTCCCGAGTCGACCAGATCAGTTTCTAATGCCTATAAATATACATTTTAGGCAAAAGAAAGTATAATGCATTATTGGCCAAAAATAAGAATAGAGTAATATATTCGAAGGGTTTTAGCTCATCAACAAAATTCTATAAAAATGTCATATCTTCTCCGTATTTGTCCCGAGTCGACCAGATCAGTTTCTAATGCCTATAAATATACATTTTAGGCAAAAGAAAGTATAATGCATTATTGGCCAAAAATAAGAATAGAGTAATATATTCGAAGGGTTTTAGCTCATCAACAAAATTCTATAAAAATGTCATATCTTCTCCGTATTTGTCCCGAGTCGACCAGATCAGTTTCTAATGCCTATAAATATACATTTTAGGCAAAAGAAAGTATAATGCATTATTGGCCAAAAATAAGAATAGAGTAATATATTCGAAGGGTTTTAGCTCATCAACAAAATTCTATAAAAATGTCATATCTTCTCCGTATTTGTCCCGAGTCGACCAGATCAGTTTCTAATGCCTATAAATATACATTTTAGGCAAAAGAAAGTATAATGCATTATTGGCCAAAAATAAGAATAGAGTAATATATTCGAAGGGTTTTAGCTCATCAACAAAATTCTATAAAAATGTCATATCTTCTCCGTATTTGTCCCGAGTCGACCAGATCAGTTTCTAATGCCTATAAATATACATTTTAGGCAAAAGAAAGTATAATGCATTATTGGCCAAAAATAAGAATAGAGTAATATATTCGAAGGGTTTTAGCTCATCAACAAAATTCTATAAAAATGTCATATCTTCTCCGTATTTGTCCCGAGTCGACCAGATCAGTTTCTAATGCCTATAAATATACATTTTAGGCAAAAGAAAGTATAATGCATTATTGGCCAAAAATAAGAATAGAGTAATATATTCGAAGGGTTTTAGCTCATCAACAAAATTCTATAAAAATGTCATATCTTCTCCGTATTTGTCCCGAGTCGACCAGATCAGTTTCTAATGCCTATAAATATACATTTTAGGCAAAAGAAAGTATAATGCATTATTGGCCAAAAATAAGAATAGAGTAATATATTCGAAGGGTTTTAGCTCATCAACAAAATTCTATAAAAATGTCATATCTTCTCCGTATTTGTCCCGAGTCGACCAGATCAGTTTCTAATGCCTATAAATATACATTTTAGGCAAAAGAAAGTATAATGCATTATTGGCCAAAAATAAGAATAGAGTAATATATTCGAAGGGTTTTAGCTCATCAACAAAATTCTATAAAAATGTCATATCTTCTCCGTATTTGTCCCGAGTCGACCAGATCAGTTTCTAATGCCTATAAATATACATTTTAGGCAAAAGAAAGTATAATGCATTATTGGCCAAAAATAAGAATAGAGTAATATATTCGAAGGGTTTTAGCTCATCAACAAAATTCTATAAAAATGTCATATCTTCTCCGTATTTGTCCCGAGTCGACCAGATCAGTTTCTAATGCCTATAAATATACATTTTAGGCAAAAGAAAGTATAATGCATTATTGGCCAAAAATAAGAATAGAGTAATATATTCGAAGGGTTTTAGCTCATCAACAAAATTCTATAAAAATGTCATATCTTCTCCGTATTTGTCCCGAGTCGACCAGATCAGTTTCTAATGCCTATAAATATACATTTTAGGCAAAAGAAAGTATAATGCATTATTGGCCAAAAATAAGAATAGAGTAATATATTCGAAGGGTTTTAGCTCATCAACAAAATTCTATAAAAATGTCATATCTTCTCCGTATTTGTCCCGAGTCGACCAGATCAGTTTCTAATGCCTATAAATATACATTTTAGGCAAAAGAAAGTATAATGCATTATTGGCCAAAAATAAGAATAGAGTAATATATTCGAAGGGTTTTAGCTCATCAACAAAATTCTATAAAAATGTCATATCTTCTCCGTATTTGTCCCGAGTCGACCAGATCAGTTTCTAATGCCTATAAATATACATTTTAGGCAAAAGAAAGTATAATGCATTATTGGCCAAAAATAAGAATAGAGTAATATATTCGAAGGGTTTTAGCTCATCAACAAAATTCTATAAAAATGTCATATCTTCTCCGTATTTGTCCCGAGTCGACCAGATCAGTTTCTAATGCCTATAAATATACATTTTAGGCAAAAGAAAGTATAATGCATTATTGGCCAAAAATAAGAATAGAGTAATATATTCGAAGGGTTTTAGCTCATCAACAAAATTCTATAAAAATGTCATATCTTCTCCGTATTTGTCCCGAGTCGACCAGATCAGTTTCTAATGCCTATAAATATACATTTTAGGCAAAAGAAAGTATAATGCATTATTGGCCAAAAATAAGAATAGAGTAATATATTCGAAGGGTTTTAGCTCATCAACAAAATTCTATAAAAATGTCATATCTTCTCCGTATTTGTCCCGAGTCGACCAGATCAGTTTCTAATGCCTATAAATATACATTTTAGGCAAAAGAAAGTATAATGCATTATTGGCCAAAAATAAGAATAGAGTAATATATTCGAAGGGTTTTAGCTCATCAACAAAATTCTATAAAAATGTCATATCTTCTCCGTATTTGTCCCGAGTCGACCAGATCAGTTTCTAATGCCTATAAATATACATTTTAGGCAAAAGAAAGTATAATGCATTATTGGCCAAAAATAAGAATAGAGTAATATATTCGAAGGGTTTTAGCTCATCAACAAAATTCTATAAAAATGTCATATCTTCTCCGTATTTGTCCCGAGTCGACCAGATCAGTTTCTAATGCCTATAAATATACATTTTAGGCAAAAGAAAGTATAATGCATTATTGGCCAAAAATAAGAATAGAGTAATATATTCGAAGGGTTTTAGCTCATCAACAAAATTCTATAAAAATGTCATATCTTCTCCGTATTTGTCCCGAGTCGACCAGATCAGTTTCTAATGCCTATAAATATACATTTTAGGCAAAAGAAAGTATAATGCATTATTGGCCAAAAATAAGAATAGAGTAATATATTCGAAGGGTTTTAGCTCATCAACAAAATTCTATAAAAATGTCATATCTTCTCCGTATTTGTCCCGAGTCGACCAGATCAGTTTCTAATGCCTATAAATATACATTTTAGGCAAAAGAAAGTATAATGCATTATTGGCCAAAAATAAGAATAGAGTAATATATTCGAAGGGTTTTAGCTCATCAACAAAATTCTATAAAAATGTCATATCTTCTCCGTATTTGTCCCGAGTCGACCAGATCAGTTTCTAATGCCTATAAATATACATTTTAGGCAAAAGAAAGTATAATGCATTATTGGCCAAAAATAAGAATAGAGTAATATATTCGAAGGGTTTTAGCTCATCAACAAAATTCTATAAAAATGTCATATCTTCTCCGTATTTGTCCCGAGTCGACCAGATCAGTTTCTAATGCCTATAAATATACATTTTAGGCAAAAGAAAGTATAATGCATTATTGGCCAAAAATAAGAATAGAGTAATATATTCGAAGGGTTTTAGCTCATCAACAAAATTCTATAAAAATGTCATATCTTCTCCGTATTTGTCCCGAGTCGACCAGATCAGTTTCTAATGCCTATAAATATACATTTTAGGCAAAAGAAAGTATAATGCATTATTGGCCAAAAATAAGAATAGAGTAATATATTCGAAGGGTTTTAGCTCATCAACAAAATTCTATAAAAATGTCATATCTTCTCCGTATTTGTCCCGAGTCGACCAGATCAGTTTCTAATGCCTATAAATATACATTTTAGGCAAAAGAAAGTATAATGCATTATTGGCCAAAAATAAGAATAGAGTAATATATTCGAAGGGTTTTAGCTCATCAACAAAATTCTATAAAAATGTCATATCTTCTCCGTATTTGTCCCGAGTCGACCAGATCAGTTTCTAATGCCTATAAATATACATTTTAGGCAAAAGAAAGTATAATGCATTATTGGCCAAAAATAAGAATAGAGTAATATATTCGAAGGGTTTTAGCTCATCAACAAAATTCTATAAAAATGTCATATCTTCTCCGTATTTGTCCCGAGTCGACCAGATCAGTTTCTAATGCCTATAAATATACATTTTAGGCAAAAGAAAGTATAATGCATTATTGGCCAAAAATAAGAATAGAGTAATATATTCGAAGGGTTTTAGCTCATCAACAAAATTCTATAAAAATGTCATATCTTCTCCGTATTTGTCCCGAGTCGACCAGATCAGTTTCTAATGCCTATAAATATACATTTTAGGCAAAAGAAAGTATAATGCATTATTGGCCAAAAATAAGAATAGAGTAATATATTCGAAGGGTTTTAGCTCATCAACAAAATTCTATAAAAATGTCATATCTTCTCCGTATTTGTCCCGAGTCGACCAGATCAGTTTCTAATGCCTATAAATATACATTTTAGGCAAAAGAAAGTATAATGCATTATTGGCCAAAAATAAGAATAGAGTAATATATTCGAAGGGTTTTAGCTCATCAACAAAATTCTATAAAAATGTCATATCTTCTCCGTATTTGTCCCGAGTCGACCAGATCAGTTTCTAATGCCTATAAATATACATTTTAGGCAAAAGAAAGTATAATGCATTATTGGCCAAAAATAAGAATAGAGTAATATATTCGAAGGGTTTTAGCTCATCAACAAAATTCTATAAAAATGTCATATCTTCTCCGTATTTGTCCCGAGTCGACCAGATCAGTTTCTAATGCCTATAAATATACATTTTAGGCAAAAGAAAGTATAATGCATTATTGGCCAAAAATAAGAATAGAGTAATATATTCGAAGGGTTTTAGCTCATCAACAAAATTCTATAAAAATGTCATATCTTCTCCGTATTTGTCCCGAGTCGACCAGATCAGTTTCTAATGCCTATAAATATACATTTTAGGCAAAAGAAAGTATAATGCATTATTGGCCAAAAATAAGAATAGAGTAATATATTCGAAGGGTTTTAGCTCATCAACAAAATTCTATAAAAATGTCATATCTTCTCCGTATTTGTCCCGAGTCGACCAGATCAGTTTCTAATGCCTATAAATATACATTTTAGGCAAAAGAAAGTATAATGCATTATTGGCCAAAAATAAGAATAGAGTAATATATTCGAAGGGTTTTAGCTCATCAACAAAATTCTATAAAAATGTCATATCTTCTCCGTATTTGTCCCGAGTCGACCAGATCAGTTTCTAATGCCTATAAATATACATTTTAGGCAAAAGAAAGTATAATGCATTATTGGCCAAAAATAAGAATAGAGTAATATATTCGAAGGGTTTTAGCTCATCAACAAAATTCTATAAAAATGTCATATCTTCTCCGTATTTGTCCCGAGTCGACCAGATCAGTTTCTAATGCCTATAAATATACATTTTAGGCAAAAGAAAGTATAATGCATTATTGGCCAAAAATAAGAATAGAGTAATATATTCGAAGGGTTTTAGCTCATCAACAAAATTCTATAAAAATGTCATATCTTCTCCGTATTTGTCCCGAGTCGACCAGATCAGTTTCTAATGCCTATAAATATACATTTTAGGCAAAAGAAAGTATAATGCATTATTGGCCAAAAATAAGAATAGAGTAATATATTCGAAGGGTTTTAGCTCATCAACAAAATTCTATAAAAATGTCATATCTTCTCCGTATTTGTCCCGAGTCGACCAGATCAGTTTCTAATGCCTATAAATATACATTTTAGGCAAAAGAAAGTATAATGCATTATTGGCCAAAAATAAGAATAGAGTAATATATTCGAAGGGTTTTAGCTCATCAACAAAATTCTATAAAAATGTCATATCTTCTCCGTATTTGTCCCGAGTCGACCAGATCAGTTTCTAATGCCTATAAATATACATTTTAGGCAAAAGAAAGTATAATGCATTATTGGCCAAAAATAAGAATAGAGTAATATATTCGAAGGGTTTTAGCTCATCAACAAAATTCTATAAAAATGTCATATCTTCTCCGTATTTGTCCCGAGTCGACCAGATCAGTTTCTAATGCCTATAAATATACATTTTAGGCAAAAGAAAGTATAATGCATTATTGGCCAAAAATAAGAATAGAGTAATATATTCGAAGGGTTTTAGCTCATCAACAAAATTCTATAAAAATGTCATATCTTCTCCGTATTTGTCCCGAGTCGACCAGATCAGTTTCTAATGCCTATAAATATACATTTTAGGCAAAAGAAAGTATAATGCATTATTGGCCAAAAATAAGAATAGAGTAATATATTCGAAGGGTTTTAGCTCATCAACAAAATTCTATAAAAATGTCATATCTTCTCCGTATTTGTCCCGAGTCGACCAGATCAGTTTCTAATGCCTATAAATATACATTTTAGGCAAAAGAAAGTATAATGCATTATTGGCCAAAAATAAGAATAGAGTAATATATTCGAAGGGTTTTAGCTCATCAACAAAATTCTATAAAAATGTCATATCTTCTCCGTATTTGTCCCGAGTCGACCAGATCAGTTTCTAATGCCTATAAATATACATTTTAGGCAAAAGAAAGTATAATGCATTATTGGCCAAAAATAAGAATAGAGTAATATATTCGAAGGGTTTTAGCTCATCAACAAAATTCTATAAAAATGTCATATCTTCTCCGTATTTGTCCCGAGTCGACCAGATCAGTTTCTAATGCCTATAAATATACATTTTAGGCAAAAGAAAGTATAATGCATTATTGGCCAAAAATAAGAATAGAGTAATATATTCGAAGGGTTTTAGCTCATCAACAAAATTCTATAAAAATGTCATATCTTCTCCGTATTTGTCCCGAGTCGACCAGATCAGTTTCTAATGCCTATAAATATACATTTTAGGCAAAAGAAAGTATAATGCATTATTGGCCAAAAATAAGAATAGAGTAATATATTCGAAGGGTTTTAGCTCATCAACAAAATTCTATAAAAATGTCATATCTTCTCCGTATTTGTCCCGAGTCGACCAGATCAGTTTCTAATGCCTATAAATATACATTTTAGGCAAAAGAAAGTATAATGCATTATTGGCCAAAAATAAGAATAGAGTAATATATTCGAAGGGTTTTAGCTCATCAACAAAATTCTATAAAAATGTCATATCTTCTCCGTATTTGTCCCGAGTCGACCAGATCAGTTTCTAATGCCTATAAATATACATTTTAGGCAAAAGAAAGTATAATGCATTATTGGCCAAAAATAAGAATAGAGTAATATATTCGAAGGGTTTTAGCTCATCAACAAAATTCTATAAAAATGTCATATCTTCTCCGTATTTGTCCCGAGTCGACCAGATCAGTTTCTAATGCCTATAAATATACATTTTAGGCAAAAGAAAGTATAATGCATTATTGGCCAAAAATAAGAATAGAGTAATATATTCGAAGGGTTTTAGCTCATCAACAAAATTCTATAAAAATGTCATATCTTCTCCGTATTTGTCCCGAGTCGACCAGATCAGTTTCTAATGCCTATAAATATACATTTTAGGCAAAAGAAAGTATAATGCATTATTGGCCAAAAATAAGAATAGAGTAATATATTCGAAGGGTTTTAGCTCATCAACAAAATTCTATAAAAATGTCATATCTTCTCCGTATTTGTCCCGAGTCGACCAGATCAGTTTCTAATGCCTATAAATATACATTTTAGGCAAAAGAAAGTATAATGCATTATTGGCCAAAAATAAGAATAGAGTAATATATTCGAAGGGTTTTAGCTCATCAACAAAATTCTATAAAAATGTCATATCTTCTCCGTATTTGTCCCGAGTCGACCAGATCAGTTTCTAATGCCTATAAATATACATTTTAGGCAAAAGAAAGTATAATGCATTATTGGCCAAAAATAAGAATAGAGTAATATATTCGAAGGGTTTTAGCTCATCAACAAAATTCTATAAAAATGTCATATCTTCTCCGTATTTGTCCCGAGTCGACCAGATCAGTTTCTAATGCCTATAAATATACATTTTAGGCAAAAGAAAGTATAATGCATTATTGGCCAAAAATAAGAATAGAGTAATATATTCGAAGGGTTTTAGCTCATCAACAAAATTCTATAAAAATGTCATATCTTCTCCGTATTTGTCCCGAGTCGACCAGATCAGTTTCTAATGCCTATAAATATACATTTTAGGCAAAAGAAAGTATAATGCATTATTGGCCAAAAATAAGAATAGAGTAATATATTCGAAGGGTTTTAGCTCATCAACAAAATTCTATAAAAATGTCATATCTTCTCCGTATTTGTCCCGAGTCGACCAGATCAGTTTCTAATGCCTATAAATATACATTTTAGGCAAAAGAAAGTATAATGCATTATTGGCCAAAAATAAGAATAGAGTAATATATTCGAAGGGTTTTAGCTCATCAACAAAATTCTATAAAAATGTCATATCTTCTCCGTATTTGTCCCGAGTCGACCAGATCAGTTTCTAATGCCTATAAATATACATTTTAGGCAAAAGAAAGTATAATGCATTATTGGCCAAAAATAAGAATAGAGTAATATATTCGAAGGGTTTTAGCTCATCAACAAAATTCTATAAAAATGTCATATCTTCTCCGTATTTGTCCCGAGTCGACCAGATCAGTTTCTAATGCCTATAAATATACATTTTAGGCAAAAGAAAGTATAATGCATTATTGGCCAAAAATAAGAATAGAGTAATATATTCGAAGGGTTTTAGCTCATCAACAAAATTCTATAAAAATGTCATATCTTCTCCGTATTTGTCCCGAGTCGACCAGATCAGTTTCTAATGCCTATAAATATACATTTTAGGCAAAAGAAAGTATAATGCATTATTGGCCAAAAATAAGAATAGAGTAATATATTCGAAGGGTTTTAGCTCATCAACAAAATTCTATAAAAATGTCATATCTTCTCCGTATTTGTCCCGAGTCGACCAGATCAGTTTCTAATGCCTATAAATATACATTTTAGGCAAAAGAAAGTATAATGCATTATTGGCCAAAAATAAGAATAGAGTAATATATTCGAAGGGTTTTAGCTCATCAACAAAATTCTATAAAAATGTCATATCTTCTCCGTATTTGTCCCGAGTCGACCAGATCAGTTTCTAATGCCTATAAATATACATTTTAGGCAAAAGAAAGTATAATGCATTATTGGCCAAAAATAAGAATAGAGTAATATATTCGAAGGGTTTTAGCTCATCAACAAAATTCTATAAAAATGTCATATCTTCTCCGTATTTGTCCCGAGTCGACCAGATCAGTTTCTAATGCCTATAAATATACATTTTAGGCAAAAGAAAGTATAATGCATTATTGGCCAAAAATAAGAATAGAGTAATATATTCGAAGGGTTTTAGCTCATCAACAAAATTCTATAAAAATGTCATATCTTCTCCGTATTTGTCCCGAGTCGACCAGATCAGTTTCTAATGCCTATAAATATACATTTTAGGCAAAAGAAAGTATAATGCATTATTGGCCAAAAATAAGAATAGAGTAATATATTCGAAGGGTTTTAGCTCATCAACAAAATTCTATAAAAATGTCATATCTTCTCCGTATTTGTCCCGAGTCGACCAGATCAGTTTCTAATGCCTATAAATATACATTTTAGGCAAAAGAAAGTATAATGCATTATTGGCCAAAAATAAGAATAGAGTAATATATTCGAAGGGTTTTAGCTCATCAACAAAATTCTATAAAAATGTCATATCTTCTCCGTATTTGTCCCGAGTCGACCAGATCAGTTTCTAATGCCTATAAATATACATTTTAGGCAAAAGAAAGTATAATGCATTATTGGCCAAAAATAAGAATAGAGTAATATATTCGAAGGGTTTTAGCTCATCAACAAAATTCTATAAAAATGTCATATCTTCTCCGTATTTGTCCCGAGTCGACCAGATCAGTTTCTAATGCCTATAAATATACATTTTAGGCAAAAGAAAGTATAATGCATTATTGGCCAAAAATAAGAATAGAGTAATATATTCGAAGGGTTTTAGCTCATCAACAAAATTCTATAAAAATGTCATATCTTCTCCGTATTTGTCCCGAGTCGACCAGATCAGTTTCTAATGCCTATAAATATACATTTTAGGCAAAAGAAAGTATAATGCATTATTGGCCAAAAATAAGAATAGAGTAATATATTCGAAGGGTTTTAGCTCATCAACAAAATTCTATAAAAATGTCATATCTTCTCCGTATTTGTCCCGAGTCGACCAGATCAGTTTCTAATGCCTATAAATATACATTTTAGGCAAAAGAAAGTATAATGCATTATTGGCCAAAAATAAGAATAGAGTAATATATTCGAAGGGTTTTAGCTCATCAACAAAATTCTATAAAAATGTCATATCTTCTCCGTATTTGTCCCGAGTCGACCAGATCAGTTTCTAATGCCTATAAATATACATTTTAGGCAAAAGAAAGTATAATGCATTATTGGCCAAAAATAAGAATAGAGTAATATATTCGAAGGGTTTTAGCTCATCAACAAAATTCTATAAAAATGTCATATCTTCTCCGTATTTGTCCCGAGTCGACCAGATCAGTTTCTAATGCCTATAAATATACATTTTAGGCAAAAGAAAGTATAATGCATTATTGGCCAAAAATAAGAATAGAGTAATATATTCGAAGGGTTTTAGCTCATCAACAAAATTCTATAAAAATGTCATATCTTCTCCGTATTTGTCCCGAGTCGACCAGATCAGTTTCTAATGCCTATAAATATACATTTTAGGCAAAAGAAAGTATAATGCATTATTGGCCAAAAATAAGAATAGAGTAATATATTCGAAGGGTTTTAGCTCATCAACAAAATTCTATAAAAATGTCATATCTTCTCCGTATTTGTCCCGAGTCGACCAGATCAGTTTCTAATGCCTATAAATATACATTTTAGGCAAAAGAAAGTATAATGCATTATTGGCCAAAAATAAGAATAGAGTAATATATTCGAAGGGTTTTAGCTCATCAACAAAATTCTATAAAAATGTCATATCTTCTCCGTATTTGTCCCGAGTCGACCAGATCAGTTTCTAATGCCTATAAATATACATTTTAGGCAAAAGAAAGTATAATGCATTATTGGCCAAAAATAAGAATAGAGTAATATATTCGAAGGGTTTTAGCTCATCAACAAAATTCTATAAAAATGTCATATCTTCTCCGTATTTGTCCCGAGTCGACCAGATCAGTTTCTAATGCCTATAAATATACATTTTAGGCAAAAGAAAGTATAATGCATTATTGGCCAAAAATAAGAATAGAGTAATATATTCGAAGGGTTTTAGCTCATCAACAAAATTCTATAAAAATGTCATATCTTCTCCGTATTTGTCCCGAGTCGACCAGATCAGTTTCTAATGCCTATAAATATACATTTTAGGCAAAAGAAAGTATAATGCATTATTGGCCAAAAATAAGAATAGAGTAATATATTCGAAGGGTTTTAGCTCATCAACAAAATTCTATAAAAATGTCATATCTTCTCCGTATTTGTCCCGAGTCGACCAGATCAGTTTCTAATGCCTATAAATATACATTTTAGGCAAAAGAAAGTATAATGCATTATTGGCCAAAAATAAGAATAGAGTAATATATTCGAAGGGTTTTAGCTCATCAACAAAATTCTATAAAAATGTCATATCTTCTCCGTATTTGTCCCGAGTCGACCAGATCAGTTTCTAATGCCTATAAATATACATTTTAGGCAAAAGAAAGTATAATGCATTATTGGCCAAAAATAAGAATAGAGTAATATATTCGAAGGGTTTTAGCTCATCAACAAAATTCTATAAAAATGTCATATCTTCTCCGTATTTGTCCCGAGTCGACCAGATCAGTTTCTAATGCCTATAAATATACATTTTAGGCAAAAGAAAGTATAATGCATTATTGGCCAAAAATAAGAATAGAGTAATATATTCGAAGGGTTTTAGCTCATCAACAAAATTCTATAAAAATGTCATATCTTCTCCGTATTTGTCCCGAGTCGACCAGATCAGTTTCTAATGCCTATAAATATACATTTTAGGCAAAAGAAAGTATAATGCATTATTGGCCAAAAATAAGAATAGAGTAATATATTCGAAGGGTTTTAGCTCATCAACAAAATTCTATAAAAATGTCATATCTTCTCCGTATTTGTCCCGAGTCGACCAGATCAGTTTCTAATGCCTATAAATATACATTTTAGGCAAAAGAAAGTATAATGCATTATTGGCCAAAAATAAGAATAGAGTAATATATTCGAAGGGTTTTAGCTCATCAACAAAATTCTATAAAAATGTCATATCTTCTCCGTATTTGTCCCGAGTCGACCAGATCAGTTTCTAATGCCTATAAATATACATTTTAGGCAAAAGAAAGTATAATGCATTATTGGCCAAAAATAAGAATAGAGTAATATATTCGAAGGGTTTTAGCTCATCAACAAAATTCTATAAAAATGTCATATCTTCTCCGTATTTGTCCCGAGTCGACCAGATCAGTTTCTAATGCCTATAAATATACATTTTAGGCAAAAGAAAGTATAATGCATTATTGGCCAAAAATAAGAATAGAGTAATATATTCGAAGGGTTTTAGCTCATCAACAAAATTCTATAAAAATGTCATATCTTCTCCGTATTTGTCCCGAGTCGACCAGATCAGTTTCTAATGCCTATAAATATACATTTTAGGCAAAAGAAAGTATAATGCATTATTGGCCAAAAATAAGAATAGAGTAATATATTCGAAGGGTTTTAGCTCATCAACAAAATTCTATAAAAATGTCATATCTTCTCCGTATTTGTCCCGAGTCGACCAGATCAGTTTCTAATGCCTATAAATATACATTTTAGGCAAAAGAAAGTATAATGCATTATTGGCCAAAAATAAGAATAGAGTAATATATTCGAAGGGTTTTAGCTCATCAACAAAATTCTATAAAAATGTCATATCTTCTCCGTATTTGTCCCGAGTCGACCAGATCAGTTTCTAATGCCTATAAATATACATTTTAGGCAAAAGAAAGTATAATGCATTATTGGCCAAAAATAAGAATAGAGTAATATATTCGAAGGGTTTTAGCTCATCAACAAAATTCTATAAAAATGTCATATCTTCTCCGTATTTGTCCCGAGTCGACCAGATCAGTTTCTAATGCCTATAAATATACATTTTAGGCAAAAGAAAGTATAATGCATTATTGGCCAAAAATAAGAATAGAGTAATATATTCGAAGGGTTTTAGCTCATCAACAAAATTCTATAAAAATGTCATATCTTCTCCGTATTTGTCCCGAGTCGACCAGATCAGTTTCTAATGCCTATAAATATACATTTTAGGCAAAAGAAAGTATAATGCATTATTGGCCAAAAATAAGAATAGAGTAATATATTCGAAGGGTTTTAGCTCATCAACAAAATTCTATAAAAATGTCATATCTTCTCCGTATTTGTCCCGAGTCGACCAGATCAGTTTCTAATGCCTATAAATATACATTTTAGGCAAAAGAAAGTATAATGCATTATTGGCCAAAAATAAGAATAGAGTAATATATTCGAAGGGTTTTAGCTCATCAACAAAATTCTATAAAAATGTCATATCTTCTCCGTATTTGTCCCGAGTCGACCAGATCAGTTTCTAATGCCTATAAATATACATTTTAGGCAAAAGAAAGTATAATGCATTATTGGCCAAAAATAAGAATAGAGTAATATATTCGAAGGGTTTTAGCTCATCAACAAAATTCTATAAAAATGTCATATCTTCTCCGTATTTGTCCCGAGTCGACCAGATCAGTTTCTAATGCCTATAAATATACATTTTAGGCAAAAGAAAGTATAATGCATTATTGGCCAAAAATAAGAATAGAGTAATATATTCGAAGGGTTTTAGCTCATCAACAAAATTCTATAAAAATGTCATATCTTCTCCGTATTTGTCCCGAGTCGACCAGATCAGTTTCTAATGCCTATAAATATACATTTTAGGCAAAAGAAAGTATAATGCATTATTGGCCAAAAATAAGAATAGAGTAATATATTCGAAGGGTTTTAGCTCATCAACAAAATTCTATAAAAATGTCATATCTTCTCCGTATTTGTCCCGAGTCGACCAGATCAGTTTCTAATGCCTATAAATATACATTTTAGGCAAAAGAAAGTATAATGCATTATTGGCCAAAAATAAGAATAGAGTAATATATTCGAAGGGTTTTAGCTCATCAACAAAATTCTATAAAAATGTCATATCTTCTCCGTATTTGTCCCGAGTCGACCAGATCAGTTTCTAATGCCTATAAATATACATTTTAGGCAAAAGAAAGTATAATGCATTATTGGCCAAAAATAAGAATAGAGTAATATATTCGAAGGGTTTTAGCTCATCAACAAAATTCTATAAAAATGTCATATCTTCTCCGTATTTGTCCCGAGTCGACCAGATCAGTTTCTAATGCCTATAAATATACATTTTAGGCAAAAGAAAGTATAATGCATTATTGGCCAAAAATAAGAATAGAGTAATATATTCGAAGGGTTTTAGCTCATCAACAAAATTCTATAAAAATGTCATATCTTCTCCGTATTTGTCCCGAGTCGACCAGATCAGTTTCTAATGCCTATAAATATACATTTTAGGCAAAAGAAAGTATAATGCATTATTGGCCAAAAATAAGAATAGAGTAATATATTCGAAGGGTTTTAGCTCATCAACAAAATTCTATAAAAATGTCATATCTTCTCCGTATTTGTCCCGAGTCGACCAGATCAGTTTCTAATGCCTATAAATATACATTTTAGGCAAAAGAAAGTATAATGCATTATTGGCCAAAAATAAGAATAGAGTAATATATTCGAAGGGTTTTAGCTCATCAACAAAATTCTATAAAAATGTCATATCTTCTCCGTATTTGTCCCGAGTCGACCAGATCAGTTTCTAATGCCTATAAATATACATTTTAGGCAAAAGAAAGTATAATGCATTATTGGCCAAAAATAAGAATAGAGTAATATATTCGAAGGGTTTTAGCTCATCAACAAAATTCTATAAAAATGTCATATCTTCTCCGTATTTGTCCCGAGTCGACCAGATCAGTTTCTAATGCCTATAAATATACATTTTAGGCAAAAGAAAGTATAATGCATTATTGGCCAAAAATAAGAATAGAGTAATATATTCGAAGGGTTTTAGCTCATCAACAAAATTCTATAAAAATGTCATATCTTCTCCGTATTTGTCCCGAGTCGACCAGATCAGTTTCTAATGCCTATAAATATACATTTTAGGCAAAAGAAAGTATAATGCATTATTGGCCAAAAATAAGAATAGAGTAATATATTCGAAGGGTTTTAGCTCATCAACAAAATTCTATAAAAATGTCATATCTTCTCCGTATTTGTCCCGAGTCGACCAGATCAGTTTCTAATGCCTATAAATATACATTTTAGGCAAAAGAAAGTATAATGCATTATTGGCCAAAAATAAGAATAGAGTAATATATTCGAAGGGTTTTAGCTCATCAACAAAATTCTATAAAAATGTCATATCTTCTCCGTATTTGTCCCGAGTCGACCAGATCAGTTTCTAATGCCTATAAATATACATTTTAGGCAAAAGAAAGTATAATGCATTATTGGCCAAAAATAAGAATAGAGTAATATATTCGAAGGGTTTTAGCTCATCAACAAAATTCTATAAAAATGTCATATCTTCTCCGTATTTGTCCCGAGTCGACCAGATCAGTTTCTAATGCCTATAAATATACATTTTAGGCAAAAGAAAGTATAATGCATTATTGGCCAAAAATAAGAATAGAGTAATATATTCGAAGGGTTTTAGCTCATCAACAAAATTCTATAAAAATGTCATATCTTCTCCGTATTTGTCCCGAGTCGACCAGATCAGTTTCTAATGCCTATAAATATACATTTTAGGCAAAAGAAAGTATAATGCATTATTGGCCAAAAATAAGAATAGAGTAATATATTCGAAGGGTTTTAGCTCATCAACAAAATTCTATAAAAATGTCATATCTTCTCCGTATTTGTCCCGAGTCGACCAGATCAGTTTCTAATGCCTATAAATATACATTTTAGGCAAAAGAAAGTATAATGCATTATTGGCCAAAAATAAGAATAGAGTAATATATTCGAAGGGTTTTAGCTCATCAACAAAATTCTATAAAAATGTCATATCTTCTCCGTATTTGTCCCGAGTCGACCAGATCAGTTTCTAATGCCTATAAATATACATTTTAGGCAAAAGAAAGTATAATGCATTATTGGCCAAAAATAAGAATAGAGTAATATATTCGAAGGGTTTTAGCTCATCAACAAAATTCTATAAAAATGTCATATCTTCTCCGTATTTGTCCCGAGTCGACCAGATCAGTTTCTAATGCCTATAAATATACATTTTAGGCAAAAGAAAGTATAATGCATTATTGGCCAAAAATAAGAATAGAGTAATATATTCGAAGGGTTTTAGCTCATCAACAAAATTCTATAAAAATGTCATATCTTCTCCGTATTTGTCCCGAGTCGACCAGATCAGTTTCTAATGCCTATAAATATACATTTTAGGCAAAAGAAAGTATAATGCATTATTGGCCAAAAATAAGAATAGAGTAATATATTCGAAGGGTTTTAGCTCATCAACAAAATTCTATAAAAATGTCATATCTTCTCCGTATTTGTCCCGAGTCGACCAGATCAGTTTCTAATGCCTATAAATATACATTTTAGGCAAAAGAAAGTATAATGCATTATTGGCCAAAAATAAGAATAGAGTAATATATTCGAAGGGTTTTAGCTCATCAACAAAATTCTATAAAAATGTCATATCTTCTCCGTATTTGTCCCGAGTCGACCAGATCAGTTTCTAATGCCTATAAATATACATTTTAGGCAAAAGAAAGTATAATGCATTATTGGCCAAAAATAAGAATAGAGTAATATATTCGAAGGGTTTTAGCTCATCAACAAAATTCTATAAAAATGTCATATCTTCTCCGTATTTGTCCCGAGTCGACCAGATCAGTTTCTAATGCCTATAAATATACATTTTAGGCAAAAGAAAGTATAATGCATTATTGGCCAAAAATAAGAATAGAGTAATATATTCGAAGGGTTTTAGCTCATCAACAAAATTCTATAAAAATGTCATATCTTCTCCGTATTTGTCCCGAGTCGACCAGATCAGTTTCTAATGCCTATAAATATACATTTTAGGCAAAAGAAAGTATAATGCATTATTGGCCAAAAATAAGAATAGAGTAATATATTCGAAGGGTTTTAGCTCATCAACAAAATTCTATAAAAATGTCATATCTTCTCCGTATTTGTCCCGAGTCGACCAGATCAGTTTCTAATGCCTATAAATATACATTTTAGGCAAAAGAAAGTATAATGCATTATTGGCCAAAAATAAGAATAGAGTAATATATTCGAAGGGTTTTAGCTCATCAACAAAATTCTATAAAAATGTCATATCTTCTCCGTATTTGTCCCGAGTCGACCAGATCAGTTTCTAATGCCTATAAATATACATTTTAGGCAAAAGAAAGTATAATGCATTATTGGCCAAAAATAAGAATAGAGTAATATATTCGAAGGGTTTTAGCTCATCAACAAAATTCTATAAAAATGTCATATCTTCTCCGTATTTGTCCCGAGTCGACCAGATCAGTTTCTAATGCCTATAAATATACATTTTAGGCAAAAGAAAGTATAATGCATTATTGGCCAAAAATAAGAATAGAGTAATATATTCGAAGGGTTTTAGCTCATCAACAAAATTCTATAAAAATGTCATATCTTCTCCGTATTTGTCCCGAGTCGACCAGATCAGTTTCTAATGCCTATAAATATACATTTTAGGCAAAAGAAAGTATAATGCATTATTGGCCAAAAATAAGAATAGAGTAATATATTCGAAGGGTTTTAGCTCATCAACAAAATTCTATAAAAATGTCATATCTTCTCCGTATTTGTCCCGAGTCGACCAGATCAGTTTCTAATGCCTATAAATATACATTTTAGGCAAAAGAAAGTATAATGCATTATTGGCCAAAAATAAGAATAGAGTAATATATTCGAAGGGTTTTAGCTCATCAACAAAATTCTATAAAAATGTCATATCTTCTCCGTATTTGTCCCGAGTCGACCAGATCAGTTTCTAATGCCTATAAATATACATTTTAGGCAAAAGAAAGTATAATGCATTATTGGCCAAAAATAAGAATAGAGTAATATATTCGAAGGGTTTTAGCTCATCAACAAAATTCTATAAAAATGTCATATCTTCTCCGTATTTGTCCCGAGTCGACCAGATCAGTTTCTAATGCCTATAAATATACATTTTAGGCAAAAGAAAGTATAATGCATTATTGGCCAAAAATAAGAATAGAGTAATATATTCGAAGGGTTTTAGCTCATCAACAAAATTCTATAAAAATGTCATATCTTCTCCGTATTTGTCCCGAGTCGACCAGATCAGTTTCTAATGCCTATAAATATACATTTTAGGCAAAAGAAAGTATAATGCATTATTGGCCAAAAATAAGAATAGAGTAATATATTCGAAGGGTTTTAGCTCATCAACAAAATTCTATAAAAATGTCATATCTTCTCCGTATTTGTCCCGAGTCGACCAGATCAGTTTCTAATGCCTATAAATATACATTTTAGGCAAAAGAAAGTATAATGCATTATTGGCCAAAAATAAGAATAGAGTAATATATTCGAAGGGTTTTAGCTCATCAACAAAATTCTATAAAAATGTCATATCTTCTCCGTATTTGTCCCGAGTCGACCAGATCAGTTTCTAATGCCTATAAATATACATTTTAGGCAAAAGAAAGTATAATGCATTATTGGCCAAAAATAAGAATAGAGTAATATATTCGAAGGGTTTTAGCTCATCAACAAAATTCTATAAAAATGTCATATCTTCTCCGTATTTGTCCCGAGTCGACCAGATCAGTTTCTAATGCCTATAAATATACATTTTAGGCAAAAGAAAGTATAATGCATTATTGGCCAAAAATAAGAATAGAGTAATATATTCGAAGGGTTTTAGCTCATCAACAAAATTCTATAAAAATGTCATATCTTCTCCGTATTTGTCCCGAGTCGACCAGATCAGTTTCTAATGCCTATAAATATACATTTTAGGCAAAAGAAAGTATAATGCATTATTGGCCAAAAATAAGAATAGAGTAATATATTCGAAGGGTTTTAGCTCATCAACAAAATTCTATAAAAATGTCATATCTTCTCCGTATTTGTCCCGAGTCGACCAGATCAGTTTCTAATGCCTATAAATATACATTTTAGGCAAAAGAAAGTATAATGCATTATTGGCCAAAAATAAGAATAGAGTAATATATTCGAAGGGTTTTAGCTCATCAACAAAATTCTATAAAAATGTCATATCTTCTCCGTATTTGTCCCGAGTCGACCAGATCAGTTTCTAATGCCTATAAATATACATTTTAGGCAAAAGAAAGTATAATGCATTATTGGCCAAAAATAAGAATAGAGTAATATATTCGAAGGGTTTTAGCTCATCAACAAAATTCTATAAAAATGTCATATCTTCTCCGTATTTGTCCCGAGTCGACCAGATCAGTTTCTAATGCCTATAAATATACATTTTAGGCAAAAGAAAGTATAATGCATTATTGGCCAAAAATAAGAATAGAGTAATATATTCGAAGGGTTTTAGCTCATCAACAAAATTCTATAAAAATGTCATATCTTCTCCGTATTTGTCCCGAGTCGACCAGATCAGTTTCTAATGCCTATAAATATACATTTTAGGCAAAAGAAAGTATAATGCATTATTGGCCAAAAATAAGAATAGAGTAATATATTCGAAGGGTTTTAGCTCATCAACAAAATTCTATAAAAATGTCATATCTTCTCCGTATTTGTCCCGAGTCGACCAGATCAGTTTCTAATGCCTATAAATATACATTTTAGGCAAAAGAAAGTATAATGCATTATTGGCCAAAAATAAGAATAGAGTAATATATTCGAAGGGTTTTAGCTCATCAACAAAATTCTATAAAAATGTCATATCTTCTCCGTATTTGTCCCGAGTCGACCAGATCAGTTTCTAATGCCTATAAATATACATTTTAGGCAAAAGAAAGTATAATGCATTATTGGCCAAAAATAAGAATAGAGTAATATATTCGAAGGGTTTTAGCTCATCAACAAAATTCTATAAAAATGTCATATCTTCTCCGTATTTGTCCCGAGTCGACCAGATCAGTTTCTAATGCCTATAAATATACATTTTAGGCAAAAGAAAGTATAATGCATTATTGGCCAAAAATAAGAATAGAGTAATATATTCGAAGGGTTTTAGCTCATCAACAAAATTCTATAAAAATGTCATATCTTCTCCGTATTTGTCCCGAGTCGACCAGATCAGTTTCTAATGCCTATAAATATACATTTTAGGCAAAAGAAAGTATAATGCATTATTGGCCAAAAATAAGAATAGAGTAATATATTCGAAGGGTTTTAGCTCATCAACAAAATTCTATAAAAATGTCATATCTTCTCCGTATTTGTCCCGAGTCGACCAGATCAGTTTCTAATGCCTATAAATATACATTTTAGGCAAAAGAAAGTATAATGCATTATTGGCCAAAAATAAGAATAGAGTAATATATTCGAAGGGTTTTAGCTCATCAACAAAATTCTATAAAAATGTCATATCTTCTCCGTATTTGTCCCGAGTCGACCAGATCAGTTTCTAATGCCTATAAATATACATTTTAGGCAAAAGAAAGTATAATGCATTATTGGCCAAAAATAAGAATAGAGTAATATATTCGAAGGGTTTTAGCTCATCAACAAAATTCTATAAAAATGTCATATCTTCTCCGTATTTGTCCCGAGTCGACCAGATCAGTTTCTAATGCCTATAAATATACATTTTAGGCAAAAGAAAGTATAATGCATTATTGGCCAAAAATAAGAATAGAGTAATATATTCGAAGGGTTTTAGCTCATCAACAAAATTCTATAAAAATGTCATATCTTCTCCGTATTTGTCCCGAGTCGACCAGATCAGTTTCTAATGCCTATAAATATACATTTTAGGCAAAAGAAAGTATAATGCATTATTGGCCAAAAATAAGAATAGAGTAATATATTCGAAGGGTTTTAGCTCATCAACAAAATTCTATAAAAATGTCATATCTTCTCCGTATTTGTCCCGAGTCGACCAGATCAGTTTCTAATGCCTATAAATATACATTTTAGGCAAAAGAAAGTATAATGCATTATTGGCCAAAAATAAGAATAGAGTAATATATTCGAAGGGTTTTAGCTCATCAACAAAATTCTATAAAAATGTCATATCTTCTCCGTATTTGTCCCGAGTCGACCAGATCAGTTTCTAATGCCTATAAATATACATTTTAGGCAAAAGAAAGTATAATGCATTATTGGCCAAAAATAAGAATAGAGTAATATATTCGAAGGGTTTTAGCTCATCAACAAAATTCTATAAAAATGTCATATCTTCTCCGTATTTGTCCCGAGTCGACCAGATCAGTTTCTAATGCCTATAAATATACATTTTAGGCAAAAGAAAGTATAATGCATTATTGGCCAAAAATAAGAATAGAGTAATATATTCGAAGGGTTTTAGCTCATCAACAAAATTCTATAAAAATGTCATATCTTCTCCGTATTTGTCCCGAGTCGACCAGATCAGTTTCTAATGCCTATAAATATACATTTTAGGCAAAAGAAAGTATAATGCATTATTGGCCAAAAATAAGAATAGAGTAATATATTCGAAGGGTTTTAGCTCATCAACAAAATTCTATAAAAATGTCATATCTTCTCCGTATTTGTCCCGAGTCGACCAGATCAGTTTCTAATGCCTATAAATATACATTTTAGGCAAAAGAAAGTATAATGCATTATTGGCCAAAAATAAGAATAGAGTAATATATTCGAAGGGTTTTAGCTCATCAACAAAATTCTATAAAAATGTCATATCTTCTCCGTATTTGTCCCGAGTCGACCAGATCAGTTTCTAATGCCTATAAATATACATTTTAGGCAAAAGAAAGTATAATGCATTATTGGCCAAAAATAAGAATAGAGTAATATATTCGAAGGGTTTTAGCTCATCAACAAAATTCTATAAAAATGTCATATCTTCTCCGTATTTGTCCCGAGTCGACCAGATCAGTTTCTAATGCCTATAAATATACATTTTAGGCAAAAGAAAGTATAATGCATTATTGGCCAAAAATAAGAATAGAGTAATATATTCGAAGGGTTTTAGCTCATCAACAAAATTCTATAAAAATGTCATATCTTCTCCGTATTTGTCCCGAGTCGACCAGATCAGTTTCTAATGCCTATAAATATACATTTTAGGCAAAAGAAAGTATAATGCATTATTGGCCAAAAATAAGAATAGAGTAATATATTCGAAGGGTTTTAGCTCATCAACAAAATTCTATAAAAATGTCATATCTTCTCCGTATTTGTCCCGAGTCGACCAGATCAGTTTCTAATGCCTATAAATATACATTTTAGGCAAAAGAAAGTATAATGCATTATTGGCCAAAAATAAGAATAGAGTAATATATTCGAAGGGTTTTAGCTCATCAACAAAATTCTATAAAAATGTCATATCTTCTCCGTATTTGTCCCGAGTCGACCAGATCAGTTTCTAATGCCTATAAATATACATTTTAGGCAAAAGAAAGTATAATGCATTATTGGCCAAAAATAAGAATAGAGTAATATATTCGAAGGGTTTTAGCTCATCAACAAAATTCTATAAAAATGTCATATCTTCTCCGTATTTGTCCCGAGTCGACCAGATCAGTTTCTAATGCCTATAAATATACATTTTAGGCAAAAGAAAGTATAATGCATTATTGGCCAAAAATAAGAATAGAGTAATATATTCGAAGGGTTTTAGCTCATCAACAAAATTCTATAAAAATGTCATATCTTCTCCGTATTTGTCCCGAGTCGACCAGATCAGTTTCTAATGCCTATAAATATACATTTTAGGCAAAAGAAAGTATAATGCATTATTGGCCAAAAATAAGAATAGAGTAATATATTCGAAGGGTTTTAGCTCATCAACAAAATTCTATAAAAATGTCATATCTTCTCCGTATTTGTCCCGAGTCGACCAGATCAGTTTCTAATGCCTATAAATATACATTTTAGGCAAAAGAAAGTATAATGCATTATTGGCCAAAAATAAGAATAGAGTAATATATTCGAAGGGTTTTAGCTCATCAACAAAATTCTATAAAAATGTCATATCTTCTCCGTATTTGTCCCGAGTCGACCAGATCAGTTTCTAATGCCTATAAATATACATTTTAGGCAAAAGAAAGTATAATGCATTATTGGCCAAAAATAAGAATAGAGTAATATATTCGAAGGGTTTTAGCTCATCAACAAAATTCTATAAAAATGTCATATCTTCTCCGTATTTGTCCCGAGTCGACCAGATCAGTTTCTAATGCCTATAAATATACATTTTAGGCAAAAGAAAGTATAATGCATTATTGGCCAAAAATAAGAATAGAGTAATATATTCGAAGGGTTTTAGCTCATCAACAAAATTCTATAAAAATGTCATATCTTCTCCGTATTTGTCCCGAGTCGACCAGATCAGTTTCTAATGCCTATAAATATACATTTTAGGCAAAAGAAAGTATAATGCATTATTGGCCAAAAATAAGAATAGAGTAATATATTCGAAGGGTTTTAGCTCATCAACAAAATTCTATAAAAATGTCATATCTTCTCCGTATTTGTCCCGAGTCGACCAGATCAGTTTCTAATGCCTATAAATATACATTTTAGGCAAAAGAAAGTATAATGCATTATTGGCCAAAAATAAGAATAGAGTAATATATTCGAAGGGTTTTAGCTCATCAACAAAATTCTATAAAAATGTCATATCTTCTCCGTATTTGTCCCGAGTCGACCAGATCAGTTTCTAATGCCTATAAATATACATTTTAGGCAAAAGAAAGTATAATGCATTATTGGCCAAAAATAAGAATAGAGTAATATATTCGAAGGGTTTTAGCTCATCAACAAAATTCTATAAAAATGTCATATCTTCTCCGTATTTGTCCCGAGTCGACCAGATCAGTTTCTAATGCCTATAAATATACATTTTAGGCAAAAGAAAGTATAATGCATTATTGGCCAAAAATAAGAATAGAGTAATATATTCGAAGGGTTTTAGCTCATCAACAAAATTCTATAAAAATGTCATATCTTCTCCGTATTTGTCCCGAGTCGACCAGATCAGTTTCTAATGCCTATAAATATACATTTTAGGCAAAAGAAAGTATAATGCATTATTGGCCAAAAATAAGAATAGAGTAATATATTCGAAGGGTTTTAGCTCATCAACAAAATTCTATAAAAATGTCATATCTTCTCCGTATTTGTCCCGAGTCGACCAGATCAGTTTCTAATGCCTATAAATATACATTTTAGGCAAAAGAAAGTATAATGCATTATTGGCCAAAAATAAGAATAGAGTAATATATTCGAAGGGTTTTAGCTCATCAACAAAATTCTATAAAAATGTCATATCTTCTCCGTATTTGTCCCGAGTCGACCAGATCAGTTTCTAATGCCTATAAATATACATTTTAGGCAAAAGAAAGTATAATGCATTATTGGCCAAAAATAAGAATAGAGTAATATATTCGAAGGGTTTTAGCTCATCAACAAAATTCTATAAAAATGTCATATCTTCTCCGTATTTGTCCCGAGTCGACCAGATCAGTTTCTAATGCCTATAAATATACATTTTAGGCAAAAGAAAGTATAATGCATTATTGGCCAAAAATAAGAATAGAGTAATATATTCGAAGGGTTTTAGCTCATCAACAAAATTCTATAAAAATGTCATATCTTCTCCGTATTTGTCCCGAGTCGACCAGATCAGTTTCTAATGCCTATAAATATACATTTTAGGCAAAAGAAAGTATAATGCATTATTGGCCAAAAATAAGAATAGAGTAATATATTCGAAGGGTTTTAGCTCATCAACAAAATTCTATAAAAATGTCATATCTTCTCCGTATTTGTCCCGAGTCGACCAGATCAGTTTCTAATGCCTATAAATATACATTTTAGGCAAAAGAAAGTATAATGCATTATTGGCCAAAAATAAGAATAGAGTAATATATTCGAAGGGTTTTAGCTCATCAACAAAATTCTATAAAAATGTCATATCTTCTCCGTATTTGTCCCGAGTCGACCAGATCAGTTTCTAATGCCTATAAATATACATTTTAGGCAAAAGAAAGTATAATGCATTATTGGCCAAAAATAAGAATAGAGTAATATATTCGAAGGGTTTTAGCTCATCAACAAAATTCTATAAAAATGTCATATCTTCTCCGTATTTGTCCCGAGTCGACCAGATCAGTTTCTAATGCCTATAAATATACATTTTAGGCAAAAGAAAGTATAATGCATTATTGGCCAAAAATAAGAATAGAGTAATATATTCGAAGGGTTTTAGCTCATCAACAAAATTCTATAAAAATGTCATATCTTCTCCGTATTTGTCCCGAGTCGACCAGATCAGTTTCTAATGCCTATAAATATACATTTTAGGCAAAAGAAAGTATAATGCATTATTGGCCAAAAATAAGAATAGAGTAATATATTCGAAGGGTTTTAGCTCATCAACAAAATTCTATAAAAATGTCATATCTTCTCCGTATTTGTCCCGAGTCGACCAGATCAGTTTCTAATGCCTATAAATATACATTTTAGGCAAAAGAAAGTATAATGCATTATTGGCCAAAAATAAGAATAGAGTAATATATTCGAAGGGTTTTAGCTCATCAACAAAATTCTATAAAAATGTCATATCTTCTCCGTATTTGTCCCGAGTCGACCAGATCAGTTTCTAATGCCTATAAATATACATTTTAGGCAAAAGAAAGTATAATGCATTATTGGCCAAAAATAAGAATAGAGTAATATATTCGAAGGGTTTTAGCTCATCAACAAAATTCTATAAAAATGTCATATCTTCTCCGTATTTGTCCCGAGTCGACCAGATCAGTTTCTAATGCCTATAAATATACATTTTAGGCAAAAGAAAGTATAATGCATTATTGGCCAAAAATAAGAATAGAGTAATATATTCGAAGGGTTTTAGCTCATCAACAAAATTCTATAAAAATGTCATATCTTCTCCGTATTTGTCCCGAGTCGACCAGATCAGTTTCTAATGCCTATAAATATACATTTTAGGCAAAAGAAAGTATAATGCATTATTGGCCAAAAATAAGAATAGAGTAATATATTCGAAGGGTTTTAGCTCATCAACAAAATTCTATAAAAATGTCATATCTTCTCCGTATTTGTCCCGAGTCGACCAGATCAGTTTCTAATGCCTATAAATATACATTTTAGGCAAAAGAAAGTATAATGCATTATTGGCCAAAAATAAGAATAGAGTAATATATTCGAAGGGTTTTAGCTCATCAACAAAATTCTATAAAAATGTCATATCTTCTCCGTATTTGTCCCGAGTCGACCAGATCAGTTTCTAATGCCTATAAATATACATTTTAGGCAAAAGAAAGTATAATGCATTATTGGCCAAAAATAAGAATAGAGTAATATATTCGAAGGGTTTTAGCTCATCAACAAAATTCTATAAAAATGTCATATCTTCTCCGTATTTGTCCCGAGTCGACCAGATCAGTTTCTAATGCCTATAAATATACATTTTAGGCAAAAGAAAGTATAATGCATTATTGGCCAAAAATAAGAATAGAGTAATATATTCGAAGGGTTTTAGCTCATCAACAAAATTCTATAAAAATGTCATATCTTCTCCGTATTTGTCCCGAGTCGACCAGATCAGTTTCTAATGCCTATAAATATACATTTTAGGCAAAAGAAAGTATAATGCATTATTGGCCAAAAATAAGAATAGAGTAATATATTCGAAGGGTTTTAGCTCATCAACAAAATTCTATAAAAATGTCATATCTTCTCCGTATTTGTCCCGAGTCGACCAGATCAGTTTCTAATGCCTATAAATATACATTTTAGGCAAAAGAAAGTATAATGCATTATTGGCCAAAAATAAGAATAGAGTAATATATTCGAAGGGTTTTAGCTCATCAACAAAATTCTATAAAAATGTCATATCTTCTCCGTATTTGTCCCGAGTCGACCAGATCAGTTTCTAATGCCTATAAATATACATTTTAGGCAAAAGAAAGTATAATGCATTATTGGCCAAAAATAAGAATAGAGTAATATATTCGAAGGGTTTTAGCTCATCAACAAAATTCTATAAAAATGTCATATCTTCTCCGTATTTGTCCCGAGTCGACCAGATCAGTTTCTAATGCCTATAAATATACATTTTAGGCAAAAGAAAGTATAATGCATTATTGGCCAAAAATAAGAATAGAGTAATATATTCGAAGGGTTTTAGCTCATCAACAAAATTCTATAAAAATGTCATATCTTCTCCGTATTTGTCCCGAGTCGACCAGATCAGTTTCTAATGCCTATAAATATACATTTTAGGCAAAAGAAAGTATAATGCATTATTGGCCAAAAATAAGAATAGAGTAATATATTCGAAGGGTTTTAGCTCATCAACAAAATTCTATAAAAATGTCATATCTTCTCCGTATTTGTCCCGAGTCGACCAGATCAGTTTCTAATGCCTATAAATATACATTTTAGGCAAAAGAAAGTATAATGCATTATTGGCCAAAAATAAGAATAGAGTAATATATTCGAAGGGTTTTAGCTCATCAACAAAATTCTATAAAAATGTCATATCTTCTCCGTATTTGTCCCGAGTCGACCAGATCAGTTTCTAATGCCTATAAATATACATTTTAGGCAAAAGAAAGTATAATGCATTATTGGCCAAAAATAAGAATAGAGTAATATATTCGAAGGGTTTTAGCTCATCAACAAAATTCTATAAAAATGTCATATCTTCTCCGTATTTGTCCCGAGTCGACCAGATCAGTTTCTAATGCCTATAAATATACATTTTAGGCAAAAGAAAGTATAATGCATTATTGGCCAAAAATAAGAATAGAGTAATATATTCGAAGGGTTTTAGCTCATCAACAAAATTCTATAAAAATGTCATATCTTCTCCGTATTTGTCCCGAGTCGACCAGATCAGTTTCTAATGCCTATAAATATACATTTTAGGCAAAAGAAAGTATAATGCATTATTGGCCAAAAATAAGAATAGAGTAATATATTCGAAGGGTTTTAGCTCATCAACAAAATTCTATAAAAATGTCATATCTTCTCCGTATTTGTCCCGAGTCGACCAGATCAGTTTCTAATGCCTATAAATATACATTTTAGGCAAAAGAAAGTATAATGCATTATTGGCCAAAAATAAGAATAGAGTAATATATTCGAAGGGTTTTAGCTCATCAACAAAATTCTATAAAAATGTCATATCTTCTCCGTATTTGTCCCGAGTCGACCAGATCAGTTTCTAATGCCTATAAATATACATTTTAGGCAAAAGAAAGTATAATGCATTATTGGCCAAAAATAAGAATAGAGTAATATATTCGAAGGGTTTTAGCTCATCAACAAAATTCTATAAAAATGTCATATCTTCTCCGTATTTGTCCCGAGTCGACCAGATCAGTTTCTAATGCCTATAAATATACATTTTAGGCAAAAGAAAGTATAATGCATTATTGGCCAAAAATAAGAATAGAGTAATATATTCGAAGGGTTTTAGCTCATCAACAAAATTCTATAAAAATGTCATATCTTCTCCGTATTTGTCCCGAGTCGACCAGATCAGTTTCTAATGCCTATAAATATACATTTTAGGCAAAAGAAAGTATAATGCATTATTGGCCAAAAATAAGAATAGAGTAATATATTCGAAGGGTTTTAGCTCATCAACAAAATTCTATAAAAATGTCATATCTTCTCCGTATTTGTCCCGAGTCGACCAGATCAGTTTCTAATGCCTATAAATATACATTTTAGGCAAAAGAAAGTATAATGCATTATTGGCCAAAAATAAGAATAGAGTAATATATTCGAAGGGTTTTAGCTCATCAACAAAATTCTATAAAAATGTCATATCTTCTCCGTATTTGTCCCGAGTCGACCAGATCAGTTTCTAATGCCTATAAATATACATTTTAGGCAAAAGAAAGTATAATGCATTATTGGCCAAAAATAAGAATAGAGTAATATATTCGAAGGGTTTTAGCTCATCAACAAAATTCTATAAAAATGTCATATCTTCTCCGTATTTGTCCCGAGTCGACCAGATCAGTTTCTAATGCCTATAAATATACATTTTAGGCAAAAGAAAGTATAATGCATTATTGGCCAAAAATAAGAATAGAGTAATATATTCGAAGGGTTTTAGCTCATCAACAAAATTCTATAAAAATGTCATATCTTCTCCGTATTTGTCCCGAGTCGACCAGATCAGTTTCTAATGCCTATAAATATACATTTTAGGCAAAAGAAAGTATAATGCATTATTGGCCAAAAATAAGAATAGAGTAATATATTCGAAGGGTTTTAGCTCATCAACAAAATTCTATAAAAATGTCATATCTTCTCCGTATTTGTCCCGAGTCGACCAGATCAGTTTCTAATGCCTATAAATATACATTTTAGGCAAAAGAAAGTATAATGCATTATTGGCCAAAAATAAGAATAGAGTAATATATTCGAAGGGTTTTAGCTCATCAACAAAATTCTATAAAAATGTCATATCTTCTCCGTATTTGTCCCGAGTCGACCAGATCAGTTTCTAATGCCTATAAATATACATTTTAGGCAAAAGAAAGTATAATGCATTATTGGCCAAAAATAAGAATAGAGTAATATATTCGAAGGGTTTTAGCTCATCAACAAAATTCTATAAAAATGTCATATCTTCTCCGTATTTGTCCCGAGTCGACCAGATCAGTTTCTAATGCCTATAAATATACATTTTAGGCAAAAGAAAGTATAATGCATTATTGGCCAAAAATAAGAATAGAGTAATATATTCGAAGGGTTTTAGCTCATCAACAAAATTCTATAAAAATGTCATATCTTCTCCGTATTTGTCCCGAGTCGACCAGATCAGTTTCTAATGCCTATAAATATACATTTTAGGCAAAAGAAAGTATAATGCATTATTGGCCAAAAATAAGAATAGAGTAATATATTCGAAGGGTTTTAGCTCATCAACAAAATTCTATAAAAATGTCATATCTTCTCCGTATTTGTCCCGAGTCGACCAGATCAGTTTCTAATGCCTATAAATATACATTTTAGGCAAAAGAAAGTATAATGCATTATTGGCCAAAAATAAGAATAGAGTAATATATTCGAAGGGTTTTAGCTCATCAACAAAATTCTATAAAAATGTCATATCTTCTCCGTATTTGTCCCGAGTCGACCAGATCAGTTTCTAATGCCTATAAATATACATTTTAGGCAAAAGAAAGTATAATGCATTATTGGCCAAAAATAAGAATAGAGTAATATATTCGAAGGGTTTTAGCTCATCAACAAAATTCTATAAAAATGTCATATCTTCTCCGTATTTGTCCCGAGTCGACCAGATCAGTTTCTAATGCCTATAAATATACATTTTAGGCAAAAGAAAGTATAATGCATTATTGGCCAAAAATAAGAATAGAGTAATATATTCGAAGGGTTTTAGCTCATCAACAAAATTCTATAAAAATGTCATATCTTCTCCGTATTTGTCCCGAGTCGACCAGATCAGTTTCTAATGCCTATAAATATACATTTTAGGCAAAAGAAAGTATAATGCATTATTGGCCAAAAATAAGAATAGAGTAATATATTCGAAGGGTTTTAGCTCATCAACAAAATTCTATAAAAATGTCATATCTTCTCCGTATTTGTCCCGAGTCGACCAGATCAGTTTCTAATGCCTATAAATATACATTTTAGGCAAAAGAAAGTATAATGCATTATTGGCCAAAAATAAGAATAGAGTAATATATTCGAAGGGTTTTAGCTCATCAACAAAATTCTATAAAAATGTCATATCTTCTCCGTATTTGTCCCGAGTCGACCAGATCAGTTTCTAATGCCTATAAATATACATTTTAGGCAAAAGAAAGTATAATGCATTATTGGCCAAAAATAAGAATAGAGTAATATATTCGAAGGGTTTTAGCTCATCAACAAAATTCTATAAAAATGTCATATCTTCTCCGTATTTGTCCCGAGTCGACCAGATCAGTTTCTAATGCCTATAAATATACATTTTAGGCAAAAGAAAGTATAATGCATTATTGGCCAAAAATAAGAATAGAGTAATATATTCGAAGGGTTTTAGCTCATCAACAAAATTCTATAAAAATGTCATATCTTCTCCGTATTTGTCCCGAGTCGACCAGATCAGTTTCTAATGCCTATAAATATACATTTTAGGCAAAAGAAAGTATAATGCATTATTGGCCAAAAATAAGAATAGAGTAATATATTCGAAGGGTTTTAGCTCATCAACAAAATTCTATAAAAATGTCATATCTTCTCCGTATTTGTCCCGAGTCGACCAGATCAGTTTCTAATGCCTATAAATATACATTTTAGGCAAAAGAAAGTATAATGCATTATTGGCCAAAAATAAGAATAGAGTAATATATTCGAAGGGTTTTAGCTCATCAACAAAATTCTATAAAAATGTCATATCTTCTCCGTATTTGTCCCGAGTCGACCAGATCAGTTTCTAATGCCTATAAATATACATTTTAGGCAAAAGAAAGTATAATGCATTATTGGCCAAAAATAAGAATAGAGTAATATATTCGAAGGGTTTTAGCTCATCAACAAAATTCTATAAAAATGTCATATCTTCTCCGTATTTGTCCCGAGTCGACCAGATCAGTTTCTAATGCCTATAAATATACATTTTAGGCAAAAGAAAGTATAATGCATTATTGGCCAAAAATAAGAATAGAGTAATATATTCGAAGGGTTTTAGCTCATCAACAAAATTCTATAAAAATGTCATATCTTCTCCGTATTTGTCCCGAGTCGACCAGATCAGTTTCTAATGCCTATAAATATACATTTTAGGCAAAAGAAAGTATAATGCATTATTGGCCAAAAATAAGAATAGAGTAATATATTCGAAGGGTTTTAGCTCATCAACAAAATTCTATAAAAATGTCATATCTTCTCCGTATTTGTCCCGAGTCGACCAGATCAGTTTCTAATGCCTATAAATATACATTTTAGGCAAAAGAAAGTATAATGCATTATTGGCCAAAAATAAGAATAGAGTAATATATTCGAAGGGTTTTAGCTCATCAACAAAATTCTATAAAAATGTCATATCTTCTCCGTATTTGTCCCGAGTCGACCAGATCAGTTTCTAATGCCTATAAATATACATTTTAGGCAAAAGAAAGTATAATGCATTATTGGCCAAAAATAAGAATAGAGTAATATATTCGAAGGGTTTTAGCTCATCAACAAAATTCTATAAAAATGTCATATCTTCTCCGTATTTGTCCCGAGTCGACCAGATCAGTTTCTAATGCCTATAAATATACATTTTAGGCAAAAGAAAGTATAATGCATTATTGGCCAAAAATAAGAATAGAGTAATATATTCGAAGGGTTTTAGCTCATCAACAAAATTCTATAAAAATGTCATATCTTCTCCGTATTTGTCCCGAGTCGACCAGATCAGTTTCTAATGCCTATAAATATACATTTTAGGCAAAAGAAAGTATAATGCATTATTGGCCAAAAATAAGAATAGAGTAATATATTCGAAGGGTTTTAGCTCATCAACAAAATTCTATAAAAATGTCATATCTTCTCCGTATTTGTCCCGAGTCGACCAGATCAGTTTCTAATGCCTATAAATATACATTTTAGGCAAAAGAAAGTATAATGCATTATTGGCCAAAAATAAGAATAGAGTAATATATTCGAAGGGTTTTAGCTCATCAACAAAATTCTATAAAAATGTCATATCTTCTCCGTATTTGTCCCGAGTCGACCAGATCAGTTTCTAATGCCTATAAATATACATTTTAGGCAAAAGAAAGTATAATGCATTATTGGCCAAAAATAAGAATAGAGTAATATATTCGAAGGGTTTTAGCTCATCAACAAAATTCTATAAAAATGTCATATCTTCTCCGTATTTGTCCCGAGTCGACCAGATCAGTTTCTAATGCCTATAAATATACATTTTAGGCAAAAGAAAGTATAATGCATTATTGGCCAAAAATAAGAATAGAGTAATATATTCGAAGGGTTTTAGCTCATCAACAAAATTCTATAAAAATGTCATATCTTCTCCGTATTTGTCCCGAGTCGACCAGATCAGTTTCTAATGCCTATAAATATACATTTTAGGCAAAAGAAAGTATAATGCATTATTGGCCAAAAATAAGAATAGAGTAATATATTCGAAGGGTTTTAGCTCATCAACAAAATTCTATAAAAATGTCATATCTTCTCCGTATTTGTCCCGAGTCGACCAGATCAGTTTCTAATGCCTATAAATATACATTTTAGGCAAAAGAAAGTATAATGCATTATTGGCCAAAAATAAGAATAGAGTAATATATTCGAAGGGTTTTAGCTCATCAACAAAATTCTATAAAAATGTCATATCTTCTCCGTATTTGTCCCGAGTCGACCAGATCAGTTTCTAATGCCTATAAATATACATTTTAGGCAAAAGAAAGTATAATGCATTATTGGCCAAAAATAAGAATAGAGTAATATATTCGAAGGGTTTTAGCTCATCAACAAAATTCTATAAAAATGTCATATCTTCTCCGTATTTGTCCCGAGTCGACCAGATCAGTTTCTAATGCCTATAAATATACATTTTAGGCAAAAGAAAGTATAATGCATTATTGGCCAAAAATAAGAATAGAGTAATATATTCGAAGGGTTTTAGCTCATCAACAAAATTCTATAAAAATGTCATATCTTCTCCGTATTTGTCCCGAGTCGACCAGATCAGTTTCTAATGCCTATAAATATACATTTTAGGCAAAAGAAAGTATAATGCATTATTGGCCAAAAATAAGAATAGAGTAATATATTCGAAGGGTTTTAGCTCATCAACAAAATTCTATAAAAATGTCATATCTTCTCCGTATTTGTCCCGAGTCGACCAGATCAGTTTCTAATGCCTATAAATATACATTTTAGGCAAAAGAAAGTATAATGCATTATTGGCCAAAAATAAGAATAGAGTAATATATTCGAAGGGTTTTAGCTCATCAACAAAATTCTATAAAAATGTCATATCTTCTCCGTATTTGTCCCGAGTCGACCAGATCAGTTTCTAATGCCTATAAATATACATTTTAGGCAAAAGAAAGTATAATGCATTATTGGCCAAAAATAAGAATAGAGTAATATATTCGAAGGGTTTTAGCTCATCAACAAAATTCTATAAAAATGTCATATCTTCTCCGTATTTGTCCCGAGTCGACCAGATCAGTTTCTAATGCCTATAAATATACATTTTAGGCAAAAGAAAGTATAATGCATTATTGGCCAAAAATAAGAATAGAGTAATATATTCGAAGGGTTTTAGCTCATCAACAAAATTCTATAAAAATGTCATATCTTCTCCGTATTTGTCCCGAGTCGACCAGATCAGTTTCTAATGCCTATAAATATACATTTTAGGCAAAAGAAAGTATAATGCATTATTGGCCAAAAATAAGAATAGAGTAATATATTCGAAGGGTTTTAGCTCATCAACAAAATTCTATAAAAATGTCATATCTTCTCCGTATTTGTCCCGAGTCGACCAGATCAGTTTCTAATGCCTATAAATATACATTTTAGGCAAAAGAAAGTATAATGCATTATTGGCCAAAAATAAGAATAGAGTAATATATTCGAAGGGTTTTAGCTCATCAACAAAATTCTATAAAAATGTCATATCTTCTCCGTATTTGTCCCGAGTCGACCAGATCAGTTTCTAATGCCTATAAATATACATTTTAGGCAAAAGAAAGTATAATGCATTATTGGCCAAAAATAAGAATAGAGTAATATATTCGAAGGGTTTTAGCTCATCAACAAAATTCTATAAAAATGTCATATCTTCTCCGTATTTGTCCCGAGTCGACCAGATCAGTTTCTAATGCCTATAAATATACATTTTAGGCAAAAGAAAGTATAATGCATTATTGGCCAAAAATAAGAATAGAGTAATATATTCGAAGGGTTTTAGCTCATCAACAAAATTCTATAAAAATGTCATATCTTCTCCGTATTTGTCCCGAGTCGACCAGATCAGTTTCTAATGCCTATAAATATACATTTTAGGCAAAAGAAAGTATAATGCATTATTGGCCAAAAATAAGAATAGAGTAATATATTCGAAGGGTTTTAGCTCATCAACAAAATTCTATAAAAATGTCATATCTTCTCCGTATTTGTCCCGAGTCGACCAGATCAGTTTCTAATGCCTATAAATATACATTTTAGGCAAAAGAAAGTATAATGCATTATTGGCCAAAAATAAGAATAGAGTAATATATTCGAAGGGTTTTAGCTCATCAACAAAATTCTATAAAAATGTCATATCTTCTCCGTATTTGTCCCGAGTCGACCAGATCAGTTTCTAATGCCTATAAATATACATTTTAGGCAAAAGAAAGTATAATGCATTATTGGCCAAAAATAAGAATAGAGTAATATATTCGAAGGGTTTTAGCTCATCAACAAAATTCTATAAAAATGTCATATCTTCTCCGTATTTGTCCCGAGTCGACCAGATCAGTTTCTAATGCCTATAAATATACATTTTAGGCAAAAGAAAGTATAATGCATTATTGGCCAAAAATAAGAATAGAGTAATATATTCGAAGGGTTTTAGCTCATCAACAAAATTCTATAAAAATGTCATATCTTCTCCGTATTTGTCCCGAGTCGACCAGATCAGTTTCTAATGCCTATAAATATACATTTTAGGCAAAAGAAAGTATAATGCATTATTGGCCAAAAATAAGAATAGAGTAATATATTCGAAGGGTTTTAGCTCATCAACAAAATTCTATAAAAATGTCATATCTTCTCCGTATTTGTCCCGAGTCGACCAGATCAGTTTCTAATGCCTATAAATATACATTTTAGGCAAAAGAAAGTATAATGCATTATTGGCCAAAAATAAGAATAGAGTAATATATTCGAAGGGTTTTAGCTCATCAACAAAATTCTATAAAAATGTCATATCTTCTCCGTATTTGTCCCGAGTCGACCAGATCAGTTTCTAATGCCTATAAATATACATTTTAGGCAAAAGAAAGTATAATGCATTATTGGCCAAAAATAAGAATAGAGTAATATATTCGAAGGGTTTTAGCTCATCAACAAAATTCTATAAAAATGTCATATCTTCTCCGTATTTGTCCCGAGTCGACCAGATCAGTTTCTAATGCCTATAAATATACATTTTAGGCAAAAGAAAGTATAATGCATTATTGGCCAAAAATAAGAATAGAGTAATATATTCGAAGGGTTTTAGCTCATCAACAAAATTCTATAAAAATGTCATATCTTCTCCGTATTTGTCCCGAGTCGACCAGATCAGTTTCTAATGCCTATAAATATACATTTTAGGCAAAAGAAAGTATAATGCATTATTGGCCAAAAATAAGAATAGAGTAATATATTCGAAGGGTTTTAGCTCATCAACAAAATTCTATAAAAATGTCATATCTTCTCCGTATTTGTCCCGAGTCGACCAGATCAGTTTCTAATGCCTATAAATATACATTTTAGGCAAAAGAAAGTATAATGCATTATTGGCCAAAAATAAGAATAGAGTAATATATTCGAAGGGTTTTAGCTCATCAACAAAATTCTATAAAAATGTCATATCTTCTCCGTATTTGTCCCGAGTCGACCAGATCAGTTTCTAATGCCTATAAATATACATTTTAGGCAAAAGAAAGTATAATGCATTATTGGCCAAAAATAAGAATAGAGTAATATATTCGAAGGGTTTTAGCTCATCAACAAAATTCTATAAAAATGTCATATCTTCTCCGTATTTGTCCCGAGTCGACCAGATCAGTTTCTAATGCCTATAAATATACATTTTAGGCAAAAGAAAGTATAATGCATTATTGGCCAAAAATAAGAATAGAGTAATATATTCGAAGGGTTTTAGCTCATCAACAAAATTCTATAAAAATGTCATATCTTCTCCGTATTTGTCCCGAGTCGACCAGATCAGTTTCTAATGCCTATAAATATACATTTTAGGCAAAAGAAAGTATAATGCATTATTGGCCAAAAATAAGAATAGAGTAATATATTCGAAGGGTTTTAGCTCATCAACAAAATTCTATAAAAATGTCATATCTTCTCCGTATTTGTCCCGAGTCGACCAGATCAGTTTCTAATGCCTATAAATATACATTTTAGGCAAAAGAAAGTATAATGCATTATTGGCCAAAAATAAGAATAGAGTAATATATTCGAAGGGTTTTAGCTCATCAACAAAATTCTATAAAAATGTCATATCTTCTCCGTATTTGTCCCGAGTCGACCAGATCAGTTTCTAATGCCTATAAATATACATTTTAGGCAAAAGAAAGTATAATGCATTATTGGCCAAAAATAAGAATAGAGTAATATATTCGAAGGGTTTTAGCTCATCAACAAAATTCTATAAAAATGTCATATCTTCTCCGTATTTGTCCCGAGTCGACCAGATCAGTTTCTAATGCCTATAAATATACATTTTAGGCAAAAGAAAGTATAATGCATTATTGGCCAAAAATAAGAATAGAGTAATATATTCGAAGGGTTTTAGCTCATCAACAAAATTCTATAAAAATGTCATATCTTCTCCGTATTTGTCCCGAGTCGACCAGATCAGTTTCTAATGCCTATAAATATACATTTTAGGCAAAAGAAAGTATAATGCATTATTGGCCAAAAATAAGAATAGAGTAATATATTCGAAGGGTTTTAGCTCATCAACAAAATTCTATAAAAATGTCATATCTTCTCCGTATTTGTCCCGAGTCGACCAGATCAGTTTCTAATGCCTATAAATATACATTTTAGGCAAAAGAAAGTATAATGCATTATTGGCCAAAAATAAGAATAGAGTAATATATTCGAAGGGTTTTAGCTCATCAACAAAATTCTATAAAAATGTCATATCTTCTCCGTATTTGTCCCGAGTCGACCAGATCAGTTTCTAATGCCTATAAATATACATTTTAGGCAAAAGAAAGTATAATGCATTATTGGCCAAAAATAAGAATAGAGTAATATATTCGAAGGGTTTTAGCTCATCAACAAAATTCTATAAAAATGTCATATCTTCTCCGTATTTGTCCCGAGTCGACCAGATCAGTTTCTAATGCCTATAAATATACATTTTAGGCAAAAGAAAGTATAATGCATTATTGGCCAAAAATAAGAATAGAGTAATATATTCGAAGGGTTTTAGCTCATCAACAAAATTCTATAAAAATGTCATATCTTCTCCGTATTTGTCCCGAGTCGACCAGATCAGTTTCTAATGCCTATAAATATACATTTTAGGCAAAAGAAAGTATAATGCATTATTGGCCAAAAATAAGAATAGAGTAATATATTCGAAGGGTTTTAGCTCATCAACAAAATTCTATAAAAATGTCATATCTTCTCCGTATTTGTCCCGAGTCGACCAGATCAGTTTCTAATGCCTATAAATATACATTTTAGGCAAAAGAAAGTATAATGCATTATTGGCCAAAAATAAGAATAGAGTAATATATTCGAAGGGTTTTAGCTCATCAACAAAATTCTATAAAAATGTCATATCTTCTCCGTATTTGTCCCGAGTCGACCAGATCAGTTTCTAATGCCTATAAATATACATTTTAGGCAAAAGAAAGTATAATGCATTATTGGCCAAAAATAAGAATAGAGTAATATATTCGAAGGGTTTTAGCTCATCAACAAAATTCTATAAAAATGTCATATCTTCTCCGTATTTGTCCCGAGTCGACCAGATCAGTTTCTAATGCCTATAAATATACATTTTAGGCAAAAGAAAGTATAATGCATTATTGGCCAAAAATAAGAATAGAGTAATATATTCGAAGGGTTTTAGCTCATCAACAAAATTCTATAAAAATGTCATATCTTCTCCGTATTTGTCCCGAGTCGACCAGATCAGTTTCTAATGCCTATAAATATACATTTTAGGCAAAAGAAAGTATAATGCATTATTGGCCAAAAATAAGAATAGAGTAATATATTCGAAGGGTTTTAGCTCATCAACAAAATTCTATAAAAATGTCATATCTTCTCCGTATTTGTCCCGAGTCGACCAGATCAGTTTCTAATGCCTATAAATATACATTTTAGGCAAAAGAAAGTATAATGCATTATTGGCCAAAAATAAGAATAGAGTAATATATTCGAAGGGTTTTAGCTCATCAACAAAATTCTATAAAAATGTCATATCTTCTCCGTATTTGTCCCGAGTCGACCAGATCAGTTTCTAATGCCTATAAATATACATTTTAGGCAAAAGAAAGTATAATGCATTATTGGCCAAAAATAAGAATAGAGTAATATATTCGAAGGGTTTTAGCTCATCAACAAAATTCTATAAAAATGTCATATCTTCTCCGTATTTGTCCCGAGTCGACCAGATCAGTTTCTAATGCCTATAAATATACATTTTAGGCAAAAGAAAGTATAATGCATTATTGGCCAAAAATAAGAATAGAGTAATATATTCGAAGGGTTTTAGCTCATCAACAAAATTCTATAAAAATGTCATATCTTCTCCGTATTTGTCCCGAGTCGACCAGATCAGTTTCTAATGCCTATAAATATACATTTTAGGCAAAAGAAAGTATAATGCATTATTGGCCAAAAATAAGAATAGAGTAATATATTCGAAGGGTTTTAGCTCATCAACAAAATTCTATAAAAATGTCATATCTTCTCCGTATTTGTCCCGAGTCGACCAGATCAGTTTCTAATGCCTATAAATATACATTTTAGGCAAAAGAAAGTATAATGCATTATTGGCCAAAAATAAGAATAGAGTAATATATTCGAAGGGTTTTAGCTCATCAACAAAATTCTATAAAAATGTCATATCTTCTCCGTATTTGTCCCGAGTCGACCAGATCAGTTTCTAATGCCTATAAATATACATTTTAGGCAAAAGAAAGTATAATGCATTATTGGCCAAAAATAAGAATAGAGTAATATATTCGAAGGGTTTTAGCTCATCAACAAAATTCTATAAAAATGTCATATCTTCTCCGTATTTGTCCCGAGTCGACCAGATCAGTTTCTAATGCCTATAAATATACATTTTAGGCAAAAGAAAGTATAATGCATTATTGGCCAAAAATAAGAATAGAGTAATATATTCGAAGGGTTTTAGCTCATCAACAAAATTCTATAAAAATGTCATATCTTCTCCGTATTTGTCCCGAGTCGACCAGATCAGTTTCTAATGCCTATAAATATACATTTTAGGCAAAAGAAAGTATAATGCATTATTGGCCAAAAATAAGAATAGAGTAATATATTCGAAGGGTTTTAGCTCATCAACAAAATTCTATAAAAATGTCATATCTTCTCCGTATTTGTCCCGAGTCGACCAGATCAGTTTCTAATGCCTATAAATATACATTTTAGGCAAAAGAAAGTATAATGCATTATTGGCCAAAAATAAGAATAGAGTAATATATTCGAAGGGTTTTAGCTCATCAACAAAATTCTATAAAAATGTCATATCTTCTCCGTATTTGTCCCGAGTCGACCAGATCAGTTTCTAATGCCTATAAATATACATTTTAGGCAAAAGAAAGTATAATGCATTATTGGCCAAAAATAAGAATAGAGTAATATATTCGAAGGGTTTTAGCTCATCAACAAAATTCTATAAAAATGTCATATCTTCTCCGTATTTGTCCCGAGTCGACCAGATCAGTTTCTAATGCCTATAAATATACATTTTAGGCAAAAGAAAGTATAATGCATTATTGGCCAAAAATAAGAATAGAGTAATATATTCGAAGGGTTTTAGCTCATCAACAAAATTCTATAAAAATGTCATATCTTCTCCGTATTTGTCCCGAGTCGACCAGATCAGTTTCTAATGCCTATAAATATACATTTTAGGCAAAAGAAAGTATAATGCATTATTGGCCAAAAATAAGAATAGAGTAATATATTCGAAGGGTTTTAGCTCATCAACAAAATTCTATAAAAATGTCATATCTTCTCCGTATTTGTCCCGAGTCGACCAGATCAGTTTCTAATGCCTATAAATATACATTTTAGGCAAAAGAAAGTATAATGCATTATTGGCCAAAAATAAGAATAGAGTAATATATTCGAAGGGTTTTAGCTCATCAACAAAATTCTATAAAAATGTCATATCTTCTCCGTATTTGTCCCGAGTCGACCAGATCAGTTTCTAATGCCTATAAATATACATTTTAGGCAAAAGAAAGTATAATGCATTATTGGCCAAAAATAAGAATAGAGTAATATATTCGAAGGGTTTTAGCTCATCAACAAAATTCTATAAAAATGTCATATCTTCTCCGTATTTGTCCCGAGTCGACCAGATCAGTTTCTAATGCCTATAAATATACATTTTAGGCAAAAGAAAGTATAATGCATTATTGGCCAAAAATAAGAATAGAGTAATATATTCGAAGGGTTTTAGCTCATCAACAAAATTCTATAAAAATGTCATATCTTCTCCGTATTTGTCCCGAGTCGACCAGATCAGTTTCTAATGCCTATAAATATACATTTTAGGCAAAAGAAAGTATAATGCATTATTGGCCAAAAATAAGAATAGAGTAATATATTCGAAGGGTTTTAGCTCATCAACAAAATTCTATAAAAATGTCATATCTTCTCCGTATTTGTCCCGAGTCGACCAGATCAGTTTCTAATGCCTATAAATATACATTTTAGGCAAAAGAAAGTATAATGCATTATTGGCCAAAAATAAGAATAGAGTAATATATTCGAAGGGTTTTAGCTCATCAACAAAATTCTATAAAAATGTCATATCTTCTCCGTATTTGTCCCGAGTCGACCAGATCAGTTTCTAATGCCTATAAATATACATTTTAGGCAAAAGAAAGTATAATGCATTATTGGCCAAAAATAAGAATAGAGTAATATATTCGAAGGGTTTTAGCTCATCAACAAAATTCTATAAAAATGTCATATCTTCTCCGTATTTGTCCCGAGTCGACCAGATCAGTTTCTAATGCCTATAAATATACATTTTAGGCAAAAGAAAGTATAATGCATTATTGGCCAAAAATAAGAATAGAGTAATATATTCGAAGGGTTTTAGCTCATCAACAAAATTCTATAAAAATGTCATATCTTCTCCGTATTTGTCCCGAGTCGACCAGATCAGTTTCTAATGCCTATAAATATACATTTTAGGCAAAAGAAAGTATAATGCATTATTGGCCAAAAATAAGAATAGAGTAATATATTCGAAGGGTTTTAGCTCATCAACAAAATTCTATAAAAATGTCATATCTTCTCCGTATTTGTCCCGAGTCGACCAGATCAGTTTCTAATGCCTATAAATATACATTTTAGGCAAAAGAAAGTATAATGCATTATTGGCCAAAAATAAGAATAGAGTAATATATTCGAAGGGTTTTAGCTCATCAACAAAATTCTATAAAAATGTCATATCTTCTCCGTATTTGTCCCGAGTCGACCAGATCAGTTTCTAATGCCTATAAATATACATTTTAGGCAAAAGAAAGTATAATGCATTATTGGCCAAAAATAAGAATAGAGTAATATATTCGAAGGGTTTTAGCTCATCAACAAAATTCTATAAAAATGTCATATCTTCTCCGTATTTGTCCCGAGTCGACCAGATCAGTTTCTAATGCCTATAAATATACATTTTAGGCAAAAGAAAGTATAATGCATTATTGGCCAAAAATAAGAATAGAGTAATATATTCGAAGGGTTTTAGCTCATCAACAAAATTCTATAAAAATGTCATATCTTCTCCGTATTTGTCCCGAGTCGACCAGATCAGTTTCTAATGCCTATAAATATACATTTTAGGCAAAAGAAAGTATAATGCATTATTGGCCAAAAATAAGAATAGAGTAATATATTCGAAGGGTTTTAGCTCATCAACAAAATTCTATAAAAATGTCATATCTTCTCCGTATTTGTCCCGAGTCGACCAGATCAGTTTCTAATGCCTATAAATATACATTTTAGGCAAAAGAAAGTATAATGCATTATTGGCCAAAAATAAGAATAGAGTAATATATTCGAAGGGTTTTAGCTCATCAACAAAATTCTATAAAAATGTCATATCTTCTCCGTATTTGTCCCGAGTCGACCAGATCAGTTTCTAATGCCTATAAATATACATTTTAGGCAAAAGAAAGTATAATGCATTATTGGCCAAAAATAAGAATAGAGTAATATATTCGAAGGGTTTTAGCTCATCAACAAAATTCTATAAAAATGTCATATCTTCTCCGTATTTGTCCCGAGTCGACCAGATCAGTTTCTAATGCCTATAAATATACATTTTAGGCAAAAGAAAGTATAATGCATTATTGGCCAAAAATAAGAATAGAGTAATATATTCGAAGGGTTTTAGCTCATCAACAAAATTCTATAAAAATGTCATATCTTCTCCGTATTTGTCCCGAGTCGACCAGATCAGTTTCTAATGCCTATAAATATACATTTTAGGCAAAAGAAAGTATAATGCATTATTGGCCAAAAATAAGAATAGAGTAATATATTCGAAGGGTTTTAGCTCATCAACAAAATTCTATAAAAATGTCATATCTTCTCCGTATTTGTCCCGAGTCGACCAGATCAGTTTCTAATGCCTATAAATATACATTTTAGGCAAAAGAAAGTATAATGCATTATTGGCCAAAAATAAGAATAGAGTAATATATTCGAAGGGTTTTAGCTCATCAACAAAATTCTATAAAAATGTCATATCTTCTCCGTATTTGTCCCGAGTCGACCAGATCAGTTTCTAATGCCTATAAATATACATTTTAGGCAAAAGAAAGTATAATGCATTATTGGCCAAAAATAAGAATAGAGTAATATATTCGAAGGGTTTTAGCTCATCAACAAAATTCTATAAAAATGTCATATCTTCTCCGTATTTGTCCCGAGTCGACCAGATCAGTTTCTAATGCCTATAAATATACATTTTAGGCAAAAGAAAGTATAATGCATTATTGGCCAAAAATAAGAATAGAGTAATATATTCGAAGGGTTTTAGCTCATCAACAAAATTCTATAAAAATGTCATATCTTCTCCGTATTTGTCCCGAGTCGACCAGATCAGTTTCTAATGCCTATAAATATACATTTTAGGCAAAAGAAAGTATAATGCATTATTGGCCAAAAATAAGAATAGAGTAATATATTCGAAGGGTTTTAGCTCATCAACAAAATTCTATAAAAATGTCATATCTTCTCCGTATTTGTCCCGAGTCGACCAGATCAGTTTCTAATGCCTATAAATATACATTTTAGGCAAAAGAAAGTATAATGCATTATTGGCCAAAAATAAGAATAGAGTAATATATTCGAAGGGTTTTAGCTCATCAACAAAATTCTATAAAAATGTCATATCTTCTCCGTATTTGTCCCGAGTCGACCAGATCAGTTTCTAATGCCTATAAATATACATTTTAGGCAAAAGAAAGTATAATGCATTATTGGCCAAAAATAAGAATAGAGTAATATATTCGAAGGGTTTTAGCTCATCAACAAAATTCTATAAAAATGTCATATCTTCTCCGTATTTGTCCCGAGTCGACCAGATCAGTTTCTAATGCCTATAAATATACATTTTAGGCAAAAGAAAGTATAATGCATTATTGGCCAAAAATAAGAATAGAGTAATATATTCGAAGGGTTTTAGCTCATCAACAAAATTCTATAAAAATGTCATATCTTCTCCGTATTTGTCCCGAGTCGACCAGATCAGTTTCTAATGCCTATAAATATACATTTTAGGCAAAAGAAAGTATAATGCATTATTGGCCAAAAATAAGAATAGAGTAATATATTCGAAGGGTTTTAGCTCATCAACAAAATTCTATAAAAATGTCATATCTTCTCCGTATTTGTCCCGAGTCGACCAGATCAGTTTCTAATGCCTATAAATATACATTTTAGGCAAAAGAAAGTATAATGCATTATTGGCCAAAAATAAGAATAGAGTAATATATTCGAAGGGTTTTAGCTCATCAACAAAATTCTATAAAAATGTCATATCTTCTCCGTATTTGTCCCGAGTCGACCAGATCAGTTTCTAATGCCTATAAATATACATTTTAGGCAAAAGAAAGTATAATGCATTATTGGCCAAAAATAAGAATAGAGTAATATATTCGAAGGGTTTTAGCTCATCAACAAAATTCTATAAAAATGTCATATCTTCTCCGTATTTGTCCCGAGTCGACCAGATCAGTTTCTAATGCCTATAAATATACATTTTAGGCAAAAGAAAGTATAATGCATTATTGGCCAAAAATAAGAATAGAGTAATATATTCGAAGGGTTTTAGCTCATCAACAAAATTCTATAAAAATGTCATATCTTCTCCGTATTTGTCCCGAGTCGACCAGATCAGTTTCTAATGCCTATAAATATACATTTTAGGCAAAAGAAAGTATAATGCATTATTGGCCAAAAATAAGAATAGAGTAATATATTCGAAGGGTTTTAGCTCATCAACAAAATTCTATAAAAATGTCATATCTTCTCCGTATTTGTCCCGAGTCGACCAGATCAGTTTCTAATGCCTATAAATATACATTTTAGGCAAAAGAAAGTATAATGCATTATTGGCCAAAAATAAGAATAGAGTAATATATTCGAAGGGTTTTAGCTCATCAACAAAATTCTATAAAAATGTCATATCTTCTCCGTATTTGTCCCGAGTCGACCAGATCAGTTTCTAATGCCTATAAATATACATTTTAGGCAAAAGAAAGTATAATGCATTATTGGCCAAAAATAAGAATAGAGTAATATATTCGAAGGGTTTTAGCTCATCAACAAAATTCTATAAAAATGTCATATCTTCTCCGTATTTGTCCCGAGTCGACCAGATCAGTTTCTAATGCCTATAAATATACATTTTAGGCAAAAGAAAGTATAATGCATTATTGGCCAAAAATAAGAATAGAGTAATATATTCGAAGGGTTTTAGCTCATCAACAAAATTCTATAAAAATGTCATATCTTCTCCGTATTTGTCCCGAGTCGACCAGATCAGTTTCTAATGCCTATAAATATACATTTTAGGCAAAAGAAAGTATAATGCATTATTGGCCAAAAATAAGAATAGAGTAATATATTCGAAGGGTTTTAGCTCATCAACAAAATTCTATAAAAATGTCATATCTTCTCCGTATTTGTCCCGAGTCGACCAGATCAGTTTCTAATGCCTATAAATATACATTTTAGGCAAAAGAAAGTATAATGCATTATTGGCCAAAAATAAGAATAGAGTAATATATTCGAAGGGTTTTAGCTCATCAACAAAATTCTATAAAAATGTCATATCTTCTCCGTATTTGTCCCGAGTCGACCAGATCAGTTTCTAATGCCTATAAATATACATTTTAGGCAAAAGAAAGTATAATGCATTATTGGCCAAAAATAAGAATAGAGTAATATATTCGAAGGGTTTTAGCTCATCAACAAAATTCTATAAAAATGTCATATCTTCTCCGTATTTGTCCCGAGTCGACCAGATCAGTTTCTAATGCCTATAAATATACATTTTAGGCAAAAGAAAGTATAATGCATTATTGGCCAAAAATAAGAATAGAGTAATATATTCGAAGGGTTTTAGCTCATCAACAAAATTCTATAAAAATGTCATATCTTCTCCGTATTTGTCCCGAGTCGACCAGATCAGTTTCTAATGCCTATAAATATACATTTTAGGCAAAAGAAAGTATAATGCATTATTGGCCAAAAATAAGAATAGAGTAATATATTCGAAGGGTTTTAGCTCATCAACAAAATTCTATAAAAATGTCATATCTTCTCCGTATTTGTCCCGAGTCGACCAGATCAGTTTCTAATGCCTATAAATATACATTTTAGGCAAAAGAAAGTATAATGCATTATTGGCCAAAAATAAGAATAGAGTAATATATTCGAAGGGTTTTAGCTCATCAACAAAATTCTATAAAAATGTCATATCTTCTCCGTATTTGTCCCGAGTCGACCAGATCAGTTTCTAATGCCTATAAATATACATTTTAGGCAAAAGAAAGTATAATGCATTATTGGCCAAAAATAAGAATAGAGTAATATATTCGAAGGGTTTTAGCTCATCAACAAAATTCTATAAAAATGTCATATCTTCTCCGTATTTGTCCCGAGTCGACCAGATCAGTTTCTAATGCCTATAAATATACATTTTAGGCAAAAGAAAGTATAATGCATTATTGGCCAAAAATAAGAATAGAGTAATATATTCGAAGGGTTTTAGCTCATCAACAAAATTCTATAAAAATGTCATATCTTCTCCGTATTTGTCCCGAGTCGACCAGATCAGTTTCTAATGCCTATAAATATACATTTTAGGCAAAAGAAAGTATAATGCATTATTGGCCAAAAATAAGAATAGAGTAATATATTCGAAGGGTTTTAGCTCATCAACAAAATTCTATAAAAATGTCATATCTTCTCCGTATTTGTCCCGAGTCGACCAGATCAGTTTCTAATGCCTATAAATATACATTTTAGGCAAAAGAAAGTATAATGCATTATTGGCCAAAAATAAGAATAGAGTAATATATTCGAAGGGTTTTAGCTCATCAACAAAATTCTATAAAAATGTCATATCTTCTCCGTATTTGTCCCGAGTCGACCAGATCAGTTTCTAATGCCTATAAATATACATTTTAGGCAAAAGAAAGTATAATGCATTATTGGCCAAAAATAAGAATAGAGTAATATATTCGAAGGGTTTTAGCTCATCAACAAAATTCTATAAAAATGTCATATCTTCTCCGTATTTGTCCCGAGTCGACCAGATCAGTTTCTAATGCCTATAAATATACATTTTAGGCAAAAGAAAGTATAATGCATTATTGGCCAAAAATAAGAATAGAGTAATATATTCGAAGGGTTTTAGCTCATCAACAAAATTCTATAAAAATGTCATATCTTCTCCGTATTTGTCCCGAGTCGACCAGATCAGTTTCTAATGCCTATAAATATACATTTTAGGCAAAAGAAAGTATAATGCATTATTGGCCAAAAATAAGAATAGAGTAATATATTCGAAGGGTTTTAGCTCATCAACAAAATTCTATAAAAATGTCATATCTTCTCCGTATTTGTCCCGAGTCGACCAGATCAGTTTCTAATGCCTATAAATATACATTTTAGGCAAAAGAAAGTATAATGCATTATTGGCCAAAAATAAGAATAGAGTAATATATTCGAAGGGTTTTAGCTCATCAACAAAATTCTATAAAAATGTCATATCTTCTCCGTATTTGTCCCGAGTCGACCAGATCAGTTTCTAATGCCTATAAATATACATTTTAGGCAAAAGAAAGTATAATGCATTATTGGCCAAAAATAAGAATAGAGTAATATATTCGAAGGGTTTTAGCTCATCAACAAAATTCTATAAAAATGTCATATCTTCTCCGTATTTGTCCCGAGTCGACCAGATCAGTTTCTAATGCCTATAAATATACATTTTAGGCAAAAGAAAGTATAATGCATTATTGGCCAAAAATAAGAATAGAGTAATATATTCGAAGGGTTTTAGCTCATCAACAAAATTCTATAAAAATGTCATATCTTCTCCGTATTTGTCCCGAGTCGACCAGATCAGTTTCTAATGCCTATAAATATACATTTTAGGCAAAAGAAAGTATAATGCATTATTGGCCAAAAATAAGAATAGAGTAATATATTCGAAGGGTTTTAGCTCATCAACAAAATTCTATAAAAATGTCATATCTTCTCCGTATTTGTCCCGAGTCGACCAGATCAGTTTCTAATGCCTATAAATATACATTTTAGGCAAAAGAAAGTATAATGCATTATTGGCCAAAAATAAGAATAGAGTAATATATTCGAAGGGTTTTAGCTCATCAACAAAATTCTATAAAAATGTCATATCTTCTCCGTATTTGTCCCGAGTCGACCAGATCAGTTTCTAATGCCTATAAATATACATTTTAGGCAAAAGAAAGTATAATGCATTATTGGCCAAAAATAAGAATAGAGTAATATATTCGAAGGGTTTTAGCTCATCAACAAAATTCTATAAAAATGTCATATCTTCTCCGTATTTGTCCCGAGTCGACCAGATCAGTTTCTAATGCCTATAAATATACATTTTAGGCAAAAGAAAGTATAATGCATTATTGGCCAAAAATAAGAATAGAGTAATATATTCGAAGGGTTTTAGCTCATCAACAAAATTCTATAAAAATGTCATATCTTCTCCGTATTTGTCCCGAGTCGACCAGATCAGTTTCTAATGCCTATAAATATACATTTTAGGCAAAAGAAAGTATAATGCATTATTGGCCAAAAATAAGAATAGAGTAATATATTCGAAGGGTTTTAGCTCATCAACAAAATTCTATAAAAATGTCATATCTTCTCCGTATTTGTCCCGAGTCGACCAGATCAGTTTCTAATGCCTATAAATATACATTTTAGGCAAAAGAAAGTATAATGCATTATTGGCCAAAAATAAGAATAGAGTAATATATTCGAAGGGTTTTAGCTCATCAACAAAATTCTATAAAAATGTCATATCTTCTCCGTATTTGTCCCGAGTCGACCAGATCAGTTTCTAATGCCTATAAATATACATTTTAGGCAAAAGAAAGTATAATGCATTATTGGCCAAAAATAAGAATAGAGTAATATATTCGAAGGGTTTTAGCTCATCAACAAAATTCTATAAAAATGTCATATCTTCTCCGTATTTGTCCCGAGTCGACCAGATCAGTTTCTAATGCCTATAAATATACATTTTAGGCAAAAGAAAGTATAATGCATTATTGGCCAAAAATAAGAATAGAGTAATATATTCGAAGGGTTTTAGCTCATCAACAAAATTCTATAAAAATGTCATATCTTCTCCGTATTTGTCCCGAGTCGACCAGATCAGTTTCTAATGCCTATAAATATACATTTTAGGCAAAAGAAAGTATAATGCATTATTGGCCAAAAATAAGAATAGAGTAATATATTCGAAGGGTTTTAGCTCATCAACAAAATTCTATAAAAATGTCATATCTTCTCCGTATTTGTCCCGAGTCGACCAGATCAGTTTCTAATGCCTATAAATATACATTTTAGGCAAAAGAAAGTATAATGCATTATTGGCCAAAAATAAGAATAGAGTAATATATTCGAAGGGTTTTAGCTCATCAACAAAATTCTATAAAAATGTCATATCTTCTCCGTATTTGTCCCGAGTCGACCAGATCAGTTTCTAATGCCTATAAATATACATTTTAGGCAAAAGAAAGTATAATGCATTATTGGCCAAAAATAAGAATAGAGTAATATATTCGAAGGGTTTTAGCTCATCAACAAAATTCTATAAAAATGTCATATCTTCTCCGTATTTGTCCCGAGTCGACCAGATCAGTTTCTAATGCCTATAAATATACATTTTAGGCAAAAGAAAGTATAATGCATTATTGGCCAAAAATAAGAATAGAGTAATATATTCGAAGGGTTTTAGCTCATCAACAAAATTCTATAAAAATGTCATATCTTCTCCGTATTTGTCCCGAGTCGACCAGATCAGTTTCTAATGCCTATAAATATACATTTTAGGCAAAAGAAAGTATAATGCATTATTGGCCAAAAATAAGAATAGAGTAATATATTCGAAGGGTTTTAGCTCATCAACAAAATTCTATAAAAATGTCATATCTTCTCCGTATTTGTCCCGAGTCGACCAGATCAGTTTCTAATGCCTATAAATATACATTTTAGGCAAAAGAAAGTATAATGCATTATTGGCCAAAAATAAGAATAGAGTAATATATTCGAAGGGTTTTAGCTCATCAACAAAATTCTATAAAAATGTCATATCTTCTCCGTATTTGTCCCGAGTCGACCAGATCAGTTTCTAATGCCTATAAATATACATTTTAGGCAAAAGAAAGTATAATGCATTATTGGCCAAAAATAAGAATAGAGTAATATATTCGAAGGGTTTTAGCTCATCAACAAAATTCTATAAAAATGTCATATCTTCTCCGTATTTGTCCCGAGTCGACCAGATCAGTTTCTAATGCCTATAAATATACATTTTAGGCAAAAGAAAGTATAATGCATTATTGGCCAAAAATAAGAATAGAGTAATATATTCGAAGGGTTTTAGCTCATCAACAAAATTCTATAAAAATGTCATATCTTCTCCGTATTTGTCCCGAGTCGACCAGATCAGTTTCTAATGCCTATAAATATACATTTTAGGCAAAAGAAAGTATAATGCATTATTGGCCAAAAATAAGAATAGAGTAATATATTCGAAGGGTTTTAGCTCATCAACAAAATTCTATAAAAATGTCATATCTTCTCCGTATTTGTCCCGAGTCGACCAGATCAGTTTCTAATGCCTATAAATATACATTTTAGGCAAAAGAAAGTATAATGCATTATTGGCCAAAAATAAGAATAGAGTAATATATTCGAAGGGTTTTAGCTCATCAACAAAATTCTATAAAAATGTCATATCTTCTCCGTATTTGTCCCGAGTCGACCAGATCAGTTTCTAATGCCTATAAATATACATTTTAGGCAAAAGAAAGTATAATGCATTATTGGCCAAAAATAAGAATAGAGTAATATATTCGAAGGGTTTTAGCTCATCAACAAAATTCTATAAAAATGTCATATCTTCTCCGTATTTGTCCCGAGTCGACCAGATCAGTTTCTAATGCCTATAAATATACATTTTAGGCAAAAGAAAGTATAATGCATTATTGGCCAAAAATAAGAATAGAGTAATATATTCGAAGGGTTTTAGCTCATCAACAAAATTCTATAAAAATGTCATATCTTCTCCGTATTTGTCCCGAGTCGACCAGATCAGTTTCTAATGCCTATAAATATACATTTTAGGCAAAAGAAAGTATAATGCATTATTGGCCAAAAATAAGAATAGAGTAATATATTCGAAGGGTTTTAGCTCATCAACAAAATTCTATAAAAATGTCATATCTTCTCCGTATTTGTCCCGAGTCGACCAGATCAGTTTCTAATGCCTATAAATATACATTTTAGGCAAAAGAAAGTATAATGCATTATTGGCCAAAAATAAGAATAGAGTAATATATTCGAAGGGTTTTAGCTCATCAACAAAATTCTATAAAAATGTCATATCTTCTCCGTATTTGTCCCGAGTCGACCAGATCAGTTTCTAATGCCTATAAATATACATTTTAGGCAAAAGAAAGTATAATGCATTATTGGCCAAAAATAAGAATAGAGTAATATATTCGAAGGGTTTTAGCTCATCAACAAAATTCTATAAAAATGTCATATCTTCTCCGTATTTGTCCCGAGTCGACCAGATCAGTTTCTAATGCCTATAAATATACATTTTAGGCAAAAGAAAGTATAATGCATTATTGGCCAAAAATAAGAATAGAGTAATATATTCGAAGGGTTTTAGCTCATCAACAAAATTCTATAAAAATGTCATATCTTCTCCGTATTTGTCCCGAGTCGACCAGATCAGTTTCTAATGCCTATAAATATACATTTTAGGCAAAAGAAAGTATAATGCATTATTGGCCAAAAATAAGAATAGAGTAATATATTCGAAGGGTTTTAGCTCATCAACAAAATTCTATAAAAATGTCATATCTTCTCCGTATTTGTCCCGAGTCGACCAGATCAGTTTCTAATGCCTATAAATATACATTTTAGGCAAAAGAAAGTATAATGCATTATTGGCCAAAAATAAGAATAGAGTAATATATTCGAAGGGTTTTAGCTCATCAACAAAATTCTATAAAAATGTCATATCTTCTCCGTATTTGTCCCGAGTCGACCAGATCAGTTTCTAATGCCTATAAATATACATTTTAGGCAAAAGAAAGTATAATGCATTATTGGCCAAAAATAAGAATAGAGTAATATATTCGAAGGGTTTTAGCTCATCAACAAAATTCTATAAAAATGTCATATCTTCTCCGTATTTGTCCCGAGTCGACCAGATCAGTTTCTAATGCCTATAAATATACATTTTAGGCAAAAGAAAGTATAATGCATTATTGGCCAAAAATAAGAATAGAGTAATATATTCGAAGGGTTTTAGCTCATCAACAAAATTCTATAAAAATGTCATATCTTCTCCGTATTTGTCCCGAGTCGACCAGATCAGTTTCTAATGCCTATAAATATACATTTTAGGCAAAAGAAAGTATAATGCATTATTGGCCAAAAATAAGAATAGAGTAATATATTCGAAGGGTTTTAGCTCATCAACAAAATTCTATAAAAATGTCATATCTTCTCCGTATTTGTCCCGAGTCGACCAGATCAGTTTCTAATGCCTATAAATATACATTTTAGGCAAAAGAAAGTATAATGCATTATTGGCCAAAAATAAGAATAGAGTAATATATTCGAAGGGTTTTAGCTCATCAACAAAATTCTATAAAAATGTCATATCTTCTCCGTATTTGTCCCGAGTCGACCAGATCAGTTTCTAATGCCTATAAATATACATTTTAGGCAAAAGAAAGTATAATGCATTATTGGCCAAAAATAAGAATAGAGTAATATATTCGAAGGGTTTTAGCTCATCAACAAAATTCTATAAAAATGTCATATCTTCTCCGTATTTGTCCCGAGTCGACCAGATCAGTTTCTAATGCCTATAAATATACATTTTAGGCAAAAGAAAGTATAATGCATTATTGGCCAAAAATAAGAATAGAGTAATATATTCGAAGGGTTTTAGCTCATCAACAAAATTCTATAAAAATGTCATATCTTCTCCGTATTTGTCCCGAGTCGACCAGATCAGTTTCTAATGCCTATAAATATACATTTTAGGCAAAAGAAAGTATAATGCATTATTGGCCAAAAATAAGAATAGAGTAATATATTCGAAGGGTTTTAGCTCATCAACAAAATTCTATAAAAATGTCATATCTTCTCCGTATTTGTCCCGAGTCGACCAGATCAGTTTCTAATGCCTATAAATATACATTTTAGGCAAAAGAAAGTATAATGCATTATTGGCCAAAAATAAGAATAGAGTAATATATTCGAAGGGTTTTAGCTCATCAACAAAATTCTATAAAAATGTCATATCTTCTCCGTATTTGTCCCGAGTCGACCAGATCAGTTTCTAATGCCTATAAATATACATTTTAGGCAAAAGAAAGTATAATGCATTATTGGCCAAAAATAAGAATAGAGTAATATATTCGAAGGGTTTTAGCTCATCAACAAAATTCTATAAAAATGTCATATCTTCTCCGTATTTGTCCCGAGTCGACCAGATCAGTTTCTAATGCCTATAAATATACATTTTAGGCAAAAGAAAGTATAATGCATTATTGGCCAAAAATAAGAATAGAGTAATATATTCGAAGGGTTTTAGCTCATCAACAAAATTCTATAAAAATGTCATATCTTCTCCGTATTTGTCCCGAGTCGACCAGATCAGTTTCTAATGCCTATAAATATACATTTTAGGCAAAAGAAAGTATAATGCATTATTGGCCAAAAATAAGAATAGAGTAATATATTCGAAGGGTTTTAGCTCATCAACAAAATTCTATAAAAATGTCATATCTTCTCCGTATTTGTCCCGAGTCGACCAGATCAGTTTCTAATGCCTATAAATATACATTTTAGGCAAAAGAAAGTATAATGCATTATTGGCCAAAAATNGCCATAACTAAAACCACATCTTGCTTGAACGATTTAGGCAACCTCTCCTTGAGCAAGGCTTCTCCAACACGAAGAACGACCTCAGTCTCACCAGCTTCTTGCAATACACAGAGAGCACCAGGAACCTTCATATTTAAGATTGATTATAAGTCTTTTACTTTCTCCAATTTTGAGAATCGAATGAAGAAACAATTCCAAAATTCCAGAATTTTACCTTTTCCCAAGGTACATCAGTGATGACTGTAGCTTCCTCGTCATCAAGAAGACCTTCGTTGTACTCTCTTCTAGACCGAGGATTCGACAGAGTCTCACAAGCAGCTTGGAGAATCTGTCTTCTGCTGATTAACGCGTCATCACTGAAACCGAATTGAGGCGGTTTCGAAACCCTAGCTTCGAATGCTCTTCTGATTCCATCAGTTAAGAAATGCGTCTCCGCTCCCAGAACCTTTACATTCCCCGAAATGAGCAAGAATCAGATTGCATGATAAACAAACTGAAGAGAAACAGCAAAGAACTGAACAAAACCTGGTAGAAATCGATGGGAATGGGAACGTTTCGTTCGAGACGATCTATAGATGGTGGCGGAGAGATGAGAGTGGCGGTGGCGGTGGCGACGGAGGAAGAGGAGGAGGAATCGGAGGTGAAATTGAAGTCAGAGAGAAGACGATCGGCCCATCTGCTGGCGGAACAGATTGTAGTGGTGGTCGGAGAGGAGGTTTGGCTACGCCGGAGCTTCGCCGCCGGTGGTAATCGGCATTTCTGGAACGGGAAGAGGCCAATGCCGACGTGACCTAGAGCTTCCATTGGAGTTTATGTTTTGGGCTTTAACTCTTCCGAGTAGGTGAAAGTACAAACCTCGATTATGCTTTCATTATTTTTTTTTGTTCATAGGGTTTATGGTATTTTGATTTTGAGTGGTAAGCAATGTTTTCATGCCCGAACAATACCGGCCGGTTCACCCGGTTTACCCGCGATCCGGTCACTATCCCGATGTTCTATTGTTAAAATCCACTACTTTTAAAACTGTTAAAATCCAGAAAAATCTGCGATTAAACCGTGAACCGATGATCCGTTGATCCGGATGAATCGTCAATTTGATTTTTAATGTAATCTTTCACTAAATTTAGGGTTTAATACATTGGTTCTAACTTCTAAGAGCATCAAAGAGTTAACGAAATCATATTTGTTCACTACAACTTACCTTTGCAAGATAGGTGAGTATAGCTTAAAGTTATGTGTCTTTATATAGCTTAAATTATAACAAATTGCTTACATGTTTTGTATTGTACAAGATTATAAAAAAAAGATCGTATGATCCTTTTGATTATGAATCTATTGATAAAATCGAGTTTTGATCGTAGAAGAAGAAGAATCAGGTGAATTTGATTATGATGAATTAGAGAAGGCTCTTGTTGAAGAATATCCCAAAGATAATGAAGAGATAAATCTGGAAAATTCAAATGGTAATCTTTATGATTTATTTTTTAGTTGTATGTAATATATTGACTAAATTATGTGATTTTTTTCTTTAAATTTTGATGAAAACTTTACAATACCACCTGAAGAACATGATAGAAATGACAATGAAGATAATCACGGTTGCTGTGATTTTTTCTATTTTTTTTAATATCTTTCACTATTTAGTTTGGTTAAATTTGAATTTAAAATATTTAATTATTTTAATATTTTATTATTGTTATTGAACATCTTTGTTTTGTTAAAATGATATGAATATTTTTTACATCTAATTTATTTTTATATTTTCAAAACAATATAATATATATATATATATATATATATATATATATATATTATATAAAAATTTATAAATTTGTTGATCTATATTTTATTATTGTTATTGAACATCTTTGTTTTGTTAAAATGATATGAATATTTTTACATCTAATTTATTTTTATATTTTCAAAATAATATATATATATTATATAAAAATTTATAAATTAGTTGATTTAGGGTCGAACCAGCTCGACCCGGAAACCCGATGACCCGATAAATATTCTGGTTTGCTGTTTGGGTCGGATTTCAAAACATTGGTGGTGCTAACTGGTAAGTACTAAAATAGTAAAAGCTCTATAGGAAATGGCAAAATACTTTCTTTTGATTTAAAAAAGGGTGATATTAATGTATATCATCAATTGACTAGTTAATTAAGTAGATAGGAAAAGATAATTTAAAATTAGGTAAGTAGGAGAGAGAAACAAAAATTAATCCGAAAAAGTCCTTATCTATTTAACATATTTACTTAAAATGTCATTGACACGAAAACTCTGTTGGCGTCGTTAATTTTCGACAACACTGTTCACAATTTACCATCAATACTATTCACAACACGACAACACTGTTCATCGAAGGTTAAATAATGCACACTTACACTGTTATTATGTAGTTATCATGTTAAACAAGTTAGCATATTGTGAAAAATACATGTTAAATAAGTTATCAATCATATATGTTAAACGAGTTATCTCTGTAAATTATATGTTAACCCAGTTATTTATGAAAAATTATCATGTTAACTTTGTTATCATTTCATAGAAAATACATATTGTGAAAAACACAAATTTTATCAATTATTTAATATACACGTTAAGCCAATTATCCATGTAAAATACATGTTAAACAAGTTATCCACGGAAAATTATCGTGTTAACTTAATTATCAGATCAGCATTGTCGACATCACTGTCACCGCCGCCGGTGTTAGTATTACTGGCGTTACCATCAATCACCATCGCCGTTGTTGTCCATCGTCGGTGTCGTCCGACGACCTCGTCTGTTGCCATTGTCGTCCGTCCGTCGCCGGTGCCGTCCGTCGTCGTCATGACCACTATCACCGTCGTTGTCATGACCACCGGCGCCGTTGTCTTCGTGACTACCGATACGTTCGTCGTCATCGTTGTACATTGCTATTGTCACCATTTTCATCAATTTCATATCTTCATTTTTTTCCATTGTCGACAATATGAAAAAGGAGAAAGAAAGTAGTTTTGGTAAATAATTGAAAATAAAAGTTAAAAAAGACTTTGTAATATCAATAGTAAAAGAGATAAAATGGCGGCTGAGTAAACTTAATTTCCATATTATTAATACCCATCTGTTGGTATTTCCTTTTATATTTAGTATATGTGGGATAAATGAAAATTCACCATAAATGGAATTTAGCTGAGTCCCTGATTAGCTGTTGATGTCCTTTTTTGTTTTCGTCCTTTTTAAGTATGTAGAAACTCTCCAAACTTTATAAAAATTATCTTACTTAAATTTTATTGTAAACAATTTATAAACAATAAAACCCTAATTATAAATTTATATAAATTATTAGCACTTGAAGTAATTTCGTACCTTGAAACATGTTCATTAGCGTTTATCTAATCCTCGTGTTGTTACATGGATTTAAGATGGTAGGAANAGAGATTTGTTAAATTTGTAAGAAATTTTGTTAGATTTGTAAAGAGTTTGTATATTTATAAAATTTATCAAAATATTTTTATTAGAATGACTTTGAGAATCTAAGCCATATAGGTAGTATTTTGATAGTCTATCTTGTTTTATGAGTTAAAATGTTTAAAATCCTTGTCCCAATTACACAAGATTTTAATAGAATCAAAAAATCTTTAAAACCAAATTTTTTGAATAACAAAGGATTTTGAATGAAATTTTAAAATCTTTAAATCAATAACAATGGATTATATTAAAATTTTAAGAATCTATAAATCAATAATGATGGAATCTCAAAATTTTAAAAATTCTTTAAAATCCATCTCCGAGTAAAGCCCCCCCCCCCGGTAGTATCAACATTAAAACATGAGATAATTAAAATAGATAGCCAACGTGCCAAATCTTCAAATGTTTTTTTTTTCACTTGCTTGGTTCTTCTCTCTCTCTTTCTTCAATGCTTTCTTTCTCTTTGTAAGAAACCATTTTTCTTTTTCTTTTTGCTAAGAAACCCAATTGAAGGTTTGTAAATCGTATCCAAAGTCTATCTATACTGAGTTTCGTTTTTGAATCTGGTTTATTCTCTTTTTTTTTTAAACAGATTTGTTCAAAAACATGTGATCTGGTTTTTTCTTCTTCATTCTCTTTGTTCTTTTCTTCTATCCACTCTCAAGATCCTAAATCTTGAAATCTTTCAGATGGGTATGTGTGTGTGGTCGGCGTCTGATATAATCTTCCCAAGAAAGATCAATCTGCAGTTAAGGGAATGATAAGGGGGCGTGTTGCTATGGAACCGTGAAGAATAATAGCTTGATGAATGGGGCGATTAGGCTTTGGTAAAGGCTGCGGATTGTCTTTACTAAACTTGAAGGGAATGATTGATATAACTCACAAGCAAACCGCTCTTGAACAACTAGATATGACTCACTAGAGTTAAGAGATAAAAGGGGAACTTATGAATCTTATTACTCAGCTGTAAGTTATCCTTTCAACAAATGAGGGAAAACACTTATATAGGAGAAGGTCCCAATATGGGCATTGCAAAAGAGATCAAGTAAACAAAGGAGAAAAAGGTTTCCCTCATGTAGAGGACAAGGGCGCTGCCAAGGATGATGGGAGAAAGTCATTGTTTTCTTTGAGGCAAGATGGGCAAGAAACAAGCGTGGGAAGCAGGGGAGTAAGTCTCAGCACCCAGCCTGTCTTCTTAGTTTAATGACTTTTATTTAAGCATAAGGGAGGTGCTTGGTAGCCTGGCTACTTTTGAAGGCAGAAAACGTTTGGGCTTTAAGTGAGCTACTTAGTTCTTCCTTCTTGATTCATGAAACGCTTGGGCCTTGGAAGAGAGCTGCTTAGCTCTTCCTTCTTCATTCATAAATCGCTCGGGCTTGTAGAGGTGTGTGGCTGCCTGCTTGCTTGTTTCTTTAAATCCGCTAAACGGTTTGGGCTTGTAGAGGTGTGTGGCTGCCTGCTTGCTTGCTTCTTTAAATCCACAAAACGGTTTGGGCTTGTAGAGGTGTGTGGCTGCCTGCTTGCTTGCTTCTTTTAAATCCACAAAAAAGGTTTGGGCTTGTAGAGGTGTATGGCTGCTTGCTTGCTTGTCTCCTTGAATCACAAAACCGATTGATCTTCATTGCTTTGATCTCTTTGTATGCTTTTTGAGTTATTAGACTAAAAGGGGAAACGATTGCTTATTACTCCTTTTTGATTTGGAGCATAAGCTTTATTGGTTTAACAAATGGGGAATGCTTAAGTAGATGGGCACCTCATTAAAAACTTTGCCAAGAAAACCCAATGGGATAAAGCTTGACAAGGGAAAAAGAGTGACCCATTACTCTCCCATTTGTTAACCTACAGAACTTGAATAAGAACCAAGGCGCCTTGGGAAAGGACATCTTGGCCTGTGGTATTGATGTTGTTATGGAGGAGTCTTTCAATGGTCTCGTTGAGTAGCTTGGTCTTTGAGCGTGTCATAGGGCCAATGGGTATGTGTGGAGCATCCTCGCTCCCTAGCTCTGGTTCTAGCTGCTCATTAGGTTCGTCTCCTTGTTCCAGGCCTTGTGTCTGGTCCAATATCATATCATCCTCTCCCACTTGAAAAAGATTTGACCTCAAATCCATTTCATCTGCAAAATAAGGAACTAAATAAGATACATTGAAACTAGGACTGATGTTATACTTACCTTGGAGGTCAAGCTGATAAGCATTGTCGCTTATTTTCTTGTTGATGGTAAAAGGGCCGTCTATCCTAGGCATTAGTTTAGATTTTCTTTCAGCAGGAAACCGTTCCTTCCTTAGATGAACCCACACTTGAACGCCCTCTTCAAAGTTCATAGCACGACTGCCTTTGTTCACTTGTCTAGCATACTGCTTGGTCTTTTCTTCTATGTTCTTCTTAGCTTTCTCATGTATCCGTTTGACCAGATCAGCTTTTTGTTTTCCATATGTACTAACTCTTTCACTCAAAGGCAAAGGCATTAGGTCTAGGGGAGACAGAGGATTAAACCCATAGACAATCTGAAATGGTGATTACTTAGAAGCAGAATGCATAGCATGATTATATGCAAATTCAACGTGAGGCAAGCATTCTTCCCAAGTTTTCAGATTCTTTTTAATCAAGGCACGCAACAAGGTTCCTAAGGTCCGATTAACAACTTCTGTCTGCCCATCCGTTTGAGGGTGACATGTTGTAGAGAAAAGTAACTTAGTTCATAGCTTAGACCATAGAGTTTTCCAAAAATAACTAAGAAACTTTGTATCCCTATCAGAGACAATAGTCCTAGGCATCCCATGTAAGCGAATAATTTCCTTAAAGAACAAGTCTGCTATATGAGATGCATCATCAGTTTTATGGTAAGCAATGAAATGAGCCATTTTCGAGAATCTATCAACCACAACAAAAATAGAATCCTTCCTTGTTTTAGTCATAGGCAGTCCTAATACAAAATCCATGGATATATCTGTCCAAGGATGACTTGGAATAGGCAAGGGAATATACAAACCGTGAGGCTGGACTTTTGACTTAGCTTGTTTGCACGTTGGGCACCTACCACAGAATCTTTCCACGTCCCTCCTCATATGAGGCCAATAGAAGTGTTCTTGCATTACCTTAAGCGTTTTAGCTATGCCAAAGTGACCCATCAAACCGTCACCATGAGCTTCTCTTAGACAAAAATCTCGCATAGAACAGTTAGGGACACATAAACGATTATCATAAAACAAAAACCCTTCTTGTCTAAAGTAATGCCCTGAAGCAAACTTTTTACATGAGCCATAGACTTCTTTGAAATTTTTATCTAATTCTTATAAGTGTTTTAGTTGTTCAAAACCTAGTAGTTTAGCATCAAGAACTTATAGTAACACATACCTTCGGGATAATGCATCAGCTACTACATTATCCTTACCTCGTTTGTACTTGATGACATAGGGAAAAGTTTCTATGAATGCAACCCACCTAGCGTGTCTCTTATTGAGCTT
>JAHZTW010000009.1:9775205-9877057 GCA_020283515.1 Alliaria petiolata
TGTCAAATCTCTCAACCTCTCCCCCAAACTTAAATTACACAGTCCCTTGTGTAATAAAAGTCTAGAGGAGACCGCAATCAATATGACATAAAACAAAAAATGAAAGACTAGAAGAAATATTTACAAGGGAGGTGGAGGTACCTCAAAATTGTGAAGAGGAGGATAACCCTAAGGAGATCGATTGGTTGCTTGAGGAGGGAGATCGGCTCGGCTTTCTCTTCCATGGTTTTGCTTCATAGGAGGAGGAGCGAGGCGGTTCTTCTTGGACCGGTTTTCTTGGGCGCATTTCGAATGAATGGCACCTATCAAGGTCCGTTTCGCTCTCCCCTTCATCTGCATCCTCTACTGCCTCGCTTGCGCCTTGTTGTCTACCCCTTGTGGAGGACTTTCCCTTGATGATGGCCTTTAGCACCTTGACTGTTTTCTTCAAACCCTTCACTGTCTCACCGAGCTTCTTTATGGCTCAGTCTTGATGCTTGCTCCATCTCTTGAGGAGACCAATGTGTGCATGGGCTTCTCTCAATGCCGGACTTGGCATTGGGTCTATGCAAGAAGGGAAGTAGTACCTCTCGCTACCATAAACCGGGCTTGGGGCTTGATCCTCTTCTTCCCCTTCTTCTTCTTCTCCTTCAACTACTTGGCTAGGGTCAAAGTCAAACGTCCCTCTCTTGGCAATGGAGTGAAGAGGAGGAGAGACAGCGGGATTATAGAGGTGCTCATACGGGGGCACAAAGTCGATGTGGGAGATGTCTTGGAGTGAGGTGGCTAGCAAGTTCGAGAGAAGAATCTTTGCTTCAGTCTTTGTGTCTACCGCGAACTTGTAAGCGAACCGGTTGCCCAATCTTCCCGAAAGAAACACGGTCCTCCCAAGATAGAAGATGTCCATCCACTCGGGCTCAAGACCATCCGTTCCTAGCCGATGCCCACAAGCTTTGAGAATCGGGGTGATGATCCCGCCAACACTTATCTCGGGGTCCTTGCCCTTCATTGTGACAACCCAATCTTGGTAGGAGAGCAGCTGTCTAACCAATAGGCTAACCATACCGATTCCCGTCCTATCCCCTCAGACTCTTGTGCCTTCTCTTGTGTGAAACCCAATGAACCTTGCAAGACCCACATCTAGCAACTCGAGCTCCTCCCGGCCTCCTTCCTTGCATAGAAAGTGTGAGCAAGGGCCTTGTGTGCATACCTCAACACCGGATGCCTTATCCTAGTTCATGTGCTTCTTCCCGGTTTAAACTTCCCAACCGCGATTGTTTCCCACAAGCCTTTCAACTCACACTCATCAACGGTGAGCATCTTCGTCCTCCTTTCTCCTTCTCGGAACCCGAAGATCTCATTTAGCTGCCGGAAAGTCATTGTGTAGATGGTCCTATGGATCTTGAATTTGATGTACCCATGACCATGTAGCGGTGGTGAATCTTCACCGTCATAGTAGAAGTGAGCAGTGAGTGATGAGAGGAACTCGCACGTTGCTTGCTTGTAAGTGGGACGTGCCAAGGTGATGAACTTTGCCAAACCCATGTTCTTGAATAGGGTTTGGAAGTCCTCAAAGATACCCAAGGCTTGTAACGTCTCCTCGTGCGGGTACTTCGTCGCCTTGAAACGCATACTCACGAATGCCTTGAGGAGTTCCTCGGGCGTGAACTTCTTCTTGGGCCCCTCTTGTGTGGCCTTTGCTTTCCCCTTTGAAGCTCTCGTGGTAGCCCTCGTATCTGCTCCAAGCACCAACTGTTCCTCCTCACTTCCAACCTCTCGGTCCTCAACCACTTGCCTCTTCCCTTGGCGCTTTGAAGACCTTGCTTGTGAGCTTGACCCCTGGTTTGTTGCATCTCCTCTAGCCCTTCCCATTGTTCCTGGAAAAGGGGCGTATCGAACTATGTAGGTCGATACATAGCTCGATACGCTTGCAGACTTGGGTTTTTAAAACTGTGTCGAGCTTGGTAGCTCGACACAGATGCCCGATACGGAGGTCGAGATTCCCCTGGCCGGTTTGTATCGACCTTGGTTGGTCGATACAAAAGCCCGATATGGCCCCTCCAAATTCTCTGTGAGAGCTGTATCGACCTTGCTAGGTCGATACACAGCTCGATACAGCGCCAAAATTTCCTTGGCAAGCTTTTGCTCTTGGCTCAACCCTCTTGATCAAAACCTGTCATCCACAAACATTAGGAAAAGACATTATTGAATTAGAAAGTGCAAATATATACAAAGATAGACATGAGAGTGTCTCCCAAGTGCGCTTGTTTAAAGTCACTAAGCTTGACTTTTTAAACTCTTAGGCATGGGGGTGAACAAGGAGTGGAATTTTCTTCCCATCTCCTTTCTTGATTTACATGGTGCTTGCTCCAGCTTGCAGCACCTTCTTCTTCCTCCTAGACCTCTTTGGCGGCTCAGCTTCATGTTCAACAACCTTGAGGCCATCAAACATCACTAGAAGACTCTCACCATAAAAGCTTGGCCCATCATACTCGTTGTGATCAAGGGTTTCATCCTCACGCATCATCACACTAGTGAGACCCATCAGCTGCTCCTTAGGTGGTTCTTCTCCAGATTCCTTAGTGTCACATGTGATTGTCCCATAAAGGCTCAAAACATAAGGTTTCATAGGATAGAAGACCTTAGCATTCACATTCTTGAGAATCACTCGTTTGTTGATGAAGTCAAGGCTTGCACCAGTAGTGTTGAGGAAGGGTGTCCCAAGAAGAAGAGGTAACCTTGCTGCTTGAACCATATCCATCACAATGAAATCAGTTGGGAAAGGACACTCCCCAACTTTCAATGTATAATCTTCTACAAGGTCTAGAGGTTGCCTTGAGGAAGCATCAACAAAGGTGATGTGTGATGAGTATTTCTTCATAGTAGTGATCCCGAGATTCTTGAACTTCTCAAGGGACATCACATTGACACTTGAGCCGGAGTCACACAAAGCTTCTTCAATCTTCAAATCCCCGAGAGAACAAGAAATTAAAACTTTTCCTGGATTACCAAGCTTTGGGATAACCTTGGACTCATTCCTCGCTATGCTTGTTGAATCTAGACCCTCTATCAGCTCTTCAATCTTCTCTATATTGGCAAGCATTTCCTTAATGAACCTTATTTGACCCTTGACTTGAGACAAACTCTCCACCTTGGGCAATGGTGCACCAATTTTCTCCATACTCCCTCTAAAGCTTGAGAGTACCTTCTTTTGTGCCTTAGTCAACACCAACTCGGGAAAGGGGAGTGGTGGCTTGTAGACAAGGAGATCATAGGCCTCAACTTCAGTCTTCTCAGCCATTTCCCTTTCCTTTTCCACAATACTTGCTTGTGTAGGGGTTACATCTTCCTTAAGCTCCTTTTTACCCATTGGTTTGTCAATAACCAAATGGTCATTTTCAATGACCGCCTTCCCAACTTGGACTTTATTGTCCTCATTGAATTCATCATCATCATTGGGACATTCAAATACTGCCTCAAATTATGCCATTACACTCTCATACTCTTCCTCATCAATAACATAGATAGCATTGCAATAGTCCTTGGGGTTGGGTTCAGGTTTATCGGGCAAAGAAGCTTGAGCTCGTGTAGATGAGGAAGCAATGCCCTTGTTGTTCTCTAGTTGCTTGACGTTGGAACTCAATGTGTCAAACTTGGAGTTGAGGTCATTGTAAGAACAATCCACCTTGTTGTGTATTTCGGTCATCTTCTTACTCACATCCATGACACTATTTGCTTGACCTTGGAGGATTTGTTGCGAAACATTCCTCACATCCAAATCTTGTGCAAAACCCGGTGGAGGACCTTGCTTAGACTGAAAGTTCCCTTGGTTACCTTGATTGTTCCCTTGGTAGGTGTTCTTTGGAACATATCCTTGTTGTTGCTTGTAAGGAACAAATGGCTTTTGTTGACTTCCTTGTCCTTGTTGAGGGTAAACTTAATCTTGAGGGTTCTCTACATTGGTACTCCGATAGGATAGATTGTTGTTCCTATAGTTGTTATTGAAGTCTTGTTGATAACCTTGGCCACCCACATAGTTGACCTCTCCTTGGCAATCCTCATGCAAGTCTTGTTGGAACCCTTGACCCTCATCACAATCAGTCACAAAGTGAACATGGTTTTGTGAGGCTTGAAGCAACTTATCCATTTTCTCATTAAGGGACTTCATCTCCTTTCTCCTTTGGTCTTCATAATTACCATCACTTCTTGAAGATCTATCATAGTCTTCTCCATAATTCCCATCACTTTGGGCTAGGTTCTCCACAAGCTCTAGTCCTTCTTCCACCTCTTTACCCAAGAAGTTTCCATTGATGGCTGTGTCTAGGAGCATCCTAAATTTGGGGAGAACACCACGGTAGAGGGTACTCAAGAGAGTTTCTTCGGAGAAGCCATGATGAGGACATTGAGTAGTGTAACTCTTGAACCTTTCCCATGCTTCACAAAATCTCTCATTGTTCTTTTGGGTGAAGCTAGATAGCTCATTCCTCAGCCGTGCGGTCCTAGTGTTGGAGAAGAATTTTGCAAGGAAAGCCTTCTTGCATTGATCCCATGATGTGATGGAACCCCTTGGAAGTGACTTCTCCCATAGATGTGCCTTGTCCCCAAGAGAAAAGGGAAACAACCTCAGCTTAAAACCATCCTCGGATATGCCATTGATCTTAGTCATGTCACATATCTTATCAAACCCATCCAAGTGGTCTAGAAGATCCTCCAAAGCTAGCCCATGAAACTTGTTGTGTTGCACCATGTTGATCAACCCGTTTTTGATTTCAAAGTTGTTTTTGTCAACCGGAGGGGGTATGATTCCTTGACGGTTATTAGGAGCATCGCCAGCCTCAATATCCTAGGTTGGCGTGGAGGGTGTTGAGGCACTCTAGGGATTTGGTCTCCATTCCCTTGGTTTGCTTGTGGTATTCCATTACCACCTTGTCCTTGTGGAATATCCATTCCTAAACGCTTGAGATGTGCAAAGCGTTCTCTTTCTCTTCTCACAAAAGCTCCTCTTGTTACTCGGTGGATGTTGTCTAGAGGCTCAACTAGATTGTTGTGTCCACTAGACCTCAAGTTCATACACCTAGAGACAAAGAGCAAGCGAATCAAGATAGATTAGTAAGTAATAAGTGAAAATAAAACTTAGCCTCAAGAAGAAGTAAAATCCTAATGCTTAAACCAGCATTCAACATCCTCGATATTAATTGAAAGTGGTAAAAACACTACAATTATTGGAGAAGGAACACTAGTTCCATTGCACTCTCATCTTTGAGTTTCAGTTTGACAAAAGTCAAGCTTTGTGACTATAAACTAGCACACTTGGGAGGTAATCCCATGACTATCCTTTGTATATATTTCTTCCTCTTAATTTTTGATCTTTTTGTTGAGTGCTTTCAGGGTCACAAGTGGATTTATATGGGCAAATGAGGTTGACAAATGCCAAGGAGCCACAACCAGCTATTGAACCGAGCTGGTGTATCAATCACGGCCAAGAAAATGGTAGGCCAAATACCGAGCTCAAACCAGACATTTCTGTTCGGTATGACCGCCTATTGGTGCACCATGCTATCCTCCCATTGGCATTTCCACCAAGAACAAATACCGAGAACCCAGCTCTTCACTCCTCCTCCTCGTCACGATTTTGAGGTACCTCCACCTCCCTTGTTCATATATCTTTTAGCTTTTTAACTTTGTTATTTTGTCATGTTGATTGAGGTCTCCCTTAGACTTTTATTATACAAGAGACTGTGTAATTTAAGTTTAGGGGAGAGGTTGAGAGATTTGACATTGTGTTTTATGTTCTTATTTTCTTTTTATACATTTTGAGTCTCATGCATTCATATTTTTGCATAGAAAAATCAGCAAATTTTGAAAATTTTCAAAATAATTCATGTAGTTGCATTTGCATTTGTAAAATATTTTAGGATTGAGTCTAGATTTTATCATATAGGTTGCTTGCATTCACGTGCATATGGGGTAATTTTCCTTGAAAAGTATTGTAAGCTCATGAATTAGTTCAAGACCCTAGTTAGTAGTTCTTTGATGCTTTGTGCAAACTATGAAAGTAAGCTCTAACCATATTTGGACCATTTGTTTTAATTTTCTTGGCTTAAGTTGAAACAAACTTGAATTGAATCCTTTCCTATCTAGTAAAACCTTAACATGAATTTTTAATTATCATACTTGTGCAATTGAGAAAGAATACATGGTTCACATATACATATTTAGACTTTCTAATTCCCTTCACCACTCTCTTGTAAGCCTAAATAGAATTCCACACCTTCACCCTTGCCTTATTTCAAGGCAAAATTCTTGTGTGATTGCAAATTGTGAGGCCTAATTTTTGATTGAACTTGGCATAAAGTGTTAGGTTTAGGGCGACATGTTTAGACTCTCATAATGATGCTAGCTTTGCATATTAAAGCTAGTTTTAAGCTTGATTTGGGGTGAGAGTTCACGAGTGTTAATGAAAGAAATGCTTACCTTGTTTCGGGTTTGATAAGAGAATGGTGTTTGGGAGTTTGAAATTTAAGGGAAACATAGTTTGAAGTGGTAAGTCTTGATTGCATTGAATATAAGCTTAAGTGTTTAAAAGAGAAAAGGGGTAGCTCTCTTATAAAAAAAAAGAGAGAATAAAAGAAAAGAAAAGAGGCAAAAGGCCAAATAAAAAAAAAATATGAAAAGAGAGAGAGCTAACCCATTAAAATGTAAAAAGGAGCTAGAAGTAAGACTATACCACTCACATGTTTAAAGGTTGGAGAAGAATTCCCTTGGTAAAATTGATTGATGATTTTTTGTGGGTTTATTGCTTGGCGTGTTGCCTTGTTTGATTTGGGTAGTTTTTAGAGGGTGAGTGAGCTTGAAAAGGAAGTAAATGAGAGGGGAATTAGGTTCATTGTTAGTGTATTGGGTAGATGAGAGTCTAGCCATGTATGCATCAATTGTCTTTTACCTTTAGCATTATGCATAAGTTCAATCCTCTTTGAGATAAATCATTGCTTAGAGTACCTACTTGAATGAGATCATTTTTATCTCATAATCATGTCCCTAGCCAAATGTATTCGGTCTTACTTGCACAAGTGTGATTCACGGTTTGAGCTTTAATGAATGGTAAAGGTTAGGATTCTTGGATTGTTTGGAATAGATAAGTCTTGATTTGAGATTCAATATGTGATGAATATGGCTAAGTTCTTTGGAGTAGAGTTTGTATACTGCATCCTATGATTAAGAACAAGGACCATTGAGTTGATTCATTTGAAAAACATTTTTTGAATTTAACCCCCATTTTCAAACTTCTTCCCCTAGTTTGTCTTTGATTTGCTTGAGGACAAGCAAAACGCAGGTTTGGGGGAGTTGATAGACTCATAATTTAGCATGTTTTAGCACCCATTTTAGATAGCTTTGCATCCATTTATGCATTCATTTAGTTACTTTTAGTCCAAATTGCATCCATATTAGAGTTTAGTGAGTTTTAGCTTAGGTTGTTGTATATTTGTACATATTGAGTCCTTATTAGGTATTTTGGAGGCATTGAGGACCAAATGGAGACATCGGATGATCAAAAGGAGGAAGAGAAGTGGCCAAACGAGATGCAGACAAGTTTTAGAAGTGTATCGAGCTTAGTGTCCAGCTAATAAGCTCGATACAGCCTGGCAGAGAAGACGGAGGCAGCATATCGACCGTTTGTATCGAGCTAGCAAGATCGATACAAGTCCACCCGGAGTTCTGGAGGAGGCGTATCGACAGTTTGTATCGAGCTACCAAGCTCGATACAAAGCAAGCCGAGGTCCTGGAGATAGCGTATCGAGCATTTGTGTCGAGCTACCAAGCTTGACACAGCCTTTGGAGAAGTTTTTAGCAGCGTATCGAGCTGCATATAACCCTAGCAAGCTCGATACGCTGCCCGATTTCCAGCTTTAAACCGGGTCAATACCCGGTTTGTTCCGAGTTGACCCGGTTCTCCCTCCTTCCCTATAAATACACTTGTAGCCACAAAAAACCTAAGTTTTCTTCTCTCTAGAGTTGGGTTTAGATCCAAACTCTCTCTTTGACATTTTGGATTGATCTTCATGAATCATGCGACTCTAGTGAAGGATTCTTCACCCTCTATCTTTTATATTTATGTTTATCCCTTTTATTTTGCTTCTCTTCATGCTTAGTTCATTGATTTTACTTGGATCATGGGTAATGCTAGATTAGGACGAATTGATGGTTAGATGATGATGATTTAGGTTGTATGTTGTTAGATCCTTCATTTAGGTTGCTCTTGATGCTAGATTAGCTTTGAGAAAAGTGATTTAGACCTTAGGTAATTTCATGCCCGAAAGGTGTTCGATGAAATGCATGAACCAAACCTTTTATGAGCTTTGCATATCCTAGCCAACGAGTGTTGATGTCTAGGGTGTTTAGTTAACTGTATTGAAGTTGTTTCTTAATGCTTATGGATTATCTTGATTACCAACGACAATTGATGTTTATTGGGTAATTAGTGAAGTGATTAGTACCATGAGAGTGGATTAGTCATAGCTATGAATTTCATGTTCTAGGATGGTGCTTAATTCAATATTTTAAATCATTGTTTGATTGTTATCTAGTTCTCATGATAGTTGAACCCATGATCCAATGCTTTTCATTTATTTTCCTTCTTGCATTTCTTACATTTATAGATTAGACAAAAACCCATAAACAATTTGCTCTAGATTAGTTTATGTCTTGTATCTCTAGTGTTGCAATCTTTAGTCCCTGTGGATTCGATATCTTAAATACTACAATGATATTAGTAGTTGGGATTAATTGAAAGTGGTAAAAATCCTCGCTATCAATTTGGCGCCGTTGCCGGGGAGATAACTTTGGGGGAGATGTGAATTACGGGTGTGTTTTGGCTTCTTCACTAATGAAGTACAAGGCTTGGGCGTTGATGTCTCGACCATGCTCTATCTACATAGGGGGTTTTCTCACCCCACTTTTCATCAAAGTCAGGCTTGGCTTATCAACGTTTGAGGAGTGCATGGATCGGGCTTACATGGACCACAACTTCATGGGTAGTCTTGAAAGCCTAGAGTTTCTGCCAACCGAGGAATAGTGCTACAGTCCTTTAGGAAGCACGTCCGCAATACCAATTTCCATAGACTCATCCTCGGTGTCCTCCTACTCTTCCTCCTCCTCAGAAGATTGAGGTACCATTCCCTCCCTTGTAAATATTTCTTTTAGTTTTGCATTTTGAGTTTTATGTCATTTTGATTGAGGTCTCCTCTAGACTTTTATTACACAAGGGACTGTGTAATTTAAATTTGGGGGAGAGGTTGAGAGATTTGACTTTGTGTTTTGTGAGTCTTATTTTTCTTTCTTGCATTTTGAGTCTCATGCATTCACTTAAGACATAGAAAAACCAAAAAAAATGAAAATTTGAAAAATTTCCAAAAAAGAAAGTCATTTAGATGTTGCATTTGCATTTTAGGATTGGGTCTAGTTGCATTACAAGTAGGAATTGCATTCATATGTATTGAGAGCAATGATGAGCCAATCCTTGTAAAATGCCAACTCATGTAATCAATTCAATGCCCTAGTTAGTAGTTCTTTGTTGCATTTGAACAAATCTTGAAAGTAAAGAAGAACCATGCTTGGACCACTTCACTTGTCACTAGATTTTGGTCAGAATAGGGTCTTGAAATTGATAGCCAACTCTACTCACTTGAACCGAAATTTGACATTTAAATATCATGCCTTGCATTGAATGTGAATTCATGGATTGAACACATATTTGAGCTTTCTTATTCACTTTACCACTCTCTTGCTAGCTCAAGTAGTATTCCCACCTTACCTTACCTCCTTAAAAGCCAATGTTCTAGTGATATTGATTGTAAGGCCTTATTTTGATTAAATTTAGCATAAAGTGTTAGGTTTGAGACGACAAGTCTAGGCTTTCATGTAGATTCTAGCTCTCACATATCAAGGCTAGTTTTAGGCTTAGGAGTTGGGGTTTGGGGCGCGGTATTGCTTGGTGGTTTGGAATGGATTGTATGCTGGCATTTTAGCATGATGAGTTGTGGAAAGAGATTAGAAAGAAAGGGAATGGAAGAGGCATGGAAGGAAAATAAGGGAATCATAGTTTGAAATGGTGGATCTTATGTTTGAAAAGAAAAACTATAGCTCTAAGTGTAAAAAGGAATTAAGTAGCCTGAAGAAAAGAAAAAGAAAATCAAAAGAGGCTAAAAGGCCAAAGAAAGAGAAAAGGACTACCTAGGAATGAAAAGAAGAGCTAAGTTATAAAAAGATCACACCATTCACTATGAGTTAAAGGTTGAAGAAGTTTCCCCTTAAGTGCTATAAGAAGAAGAAGTGGTTTGTGAGATTCATGGGTTTAGCAAGGCACAATGAGCCTTGAGAGAAAAAGGTAGCTTTAGAGGGTTGAGTGAGCTTTAAAAAGAATGAATGAGAGGGGTTTAGGACCATTGATAGCATCATAGGTAGATGAGAGTCTAGTCTTGTATTCATCACTTGTCTTTTACCTTTAGCATTTTGCATAAAGTTTAATCCTTTTGAGTGAAACCCTTATGCGAATTGGAAGCCACATGAATTGAGATCATTTTTTATCTCAAAGCATAGTCCCTTAGCCAATTGAATTCACTTGCATTGCATTGTCATGATCCACGGTTTGCAACTTAATGAATGTTAAAGAGTTGGCTTGATAGGGAGACATATTTAGATTGAAATCTTAGTGCATTTGATTGTTGAGATGGGTATGGCTAACTCTTTTTGACTAAAGATGAATTCAAATGCACCTTATAATTAAGAACTAGGACATTGAGTTGATTGTATTTGTTGACATTTTTGGATAATGAGCTCCCACCTTTAAACCTCTCTCTCGGATTTGTCATGTTTGTTTGCTTGAGGGCAAGGAAAAGGCAAGTTTGGGGGAGTTGATATACTCATAAATTAGCATGTTTTGGCACCCATTTTAGATAGATTTTGCATTCATTTAGGCATTCATTTAGTTACTTTTATTCCAAATTGTATTCATATTAGCGTTTAGCAAGTTTTAGCTTAGGTTGTTGCATATTGTGCATTTTCAGTCTTAATTAGGTACCGTGGGGGGTTGAAGGACCCCCATGGAGAGTTGGATGACAAGGAGGAAGAAGAGAAGGGAGCCAAACATGAATCAAACAAGTTTTAGAAGTATATCGACCTTGGTGTCACCAAGGTCGATATAGCTCGGTAGAGAGATTGGAGTGCACGTATCGGACGTTTGTATCGGACTGCTGGAAGAAGTGTATCGAACATCTGTGTCGGACTGCTAAGGTTGATACACACCTCAACCGAAGATCGAAGCTGGCGTATGGGGCATCCGTGTCGAACTACCAAGCTCGACACACTCCTTGAAGAAAACCTTTAGCAGCGTATCGAGCTGCATGTCGACCTAGCAAGCTCGATACGCTGCCTGGTTTTCGCCAAGAACCGGGTCAATACCCAGTTTGTTCCGGGTTGACCCGGTTCGTCCACTGTTCACTATAATTAGGAAATGATCTAATTTTTCCTAATTATCTTTTAATTTCTTGTTCTTGCTTAGAAAACCTTCCCTTTTGGTTTCTAAGTGATTTTGTAAGACATTTCTTTAAAGTTTATGCAAATTAGTACTTACCTCTTTTAATCTTTCATCTTCTATCTCTCTAATCATGTTTATCTTCACTTCTTTCGTAGGATTTGAGGGGCTAATCATGATTAGTGAGTAGTTTCATTAGGGTCTAAGGATGGGTTAGATCTAGGTTGTTTTAAGGGTTAATCTTGATGTCTAGGATTAGATCTTCTCATTTCCCTCCTTGTTTAGTGCTATAACTGCTAGTTTAGCCATGGTCAAGATAAAACTAGGCCTTAGGAAATTTCCCACCCACAAGGTGTTTGATGAAATTCCCCAACCAACTAAACAAGCACTACAAAAAAAAGGCATTGATAGCACATTATGATAGCACGGTTTTCTAAAGTGCTATGTACGATAAATTTGAGGTTTTGGTTTCTAGTAATTGCAATAGAAAAACGCTAAGATAGAAAAAGATATGCGGGATAATAAAGCGTCGAACACTTAGTATTTTTAGCTGAAAATTTCATTAAGCGCCGAACCCTTAGTTTTTTTCCCTCTTCGAAAACACTCTTTGGATACCATACGACCCAGAAACACTTTGTCTCAGATCTTGTCCCAGACATTCAGATTTTTTCGAAAACATTCACCCACCCACCTCAGGTCGATTTCATTCTCCATCTCCGCTCGATTTCATCTCGAGGTCGATTTCATCTCAGCCTAGTTTTCTTATCTCAATTTCGTGCTCGATTCTTCTTATAGTTTTGTTCTCTCAATTTCGTGCTCGATTTCTTCTTAGTTTTGTTCTCTCAATTTCGTGCTCTCAAGTTCCCCGTGGTTGATTTCTTTCTAAGATTTAGGGTTCGTAGGTGTTAAGGAAATTCATAATCGCAGCAAAACGCTCAGATCTTGAGAAATCCTTGGAATTAGTTGCATGTATCTGCTCTTAATTAGTTGGATTTGGGTTTGAATTAGTTGTTGTCTGTGTTCAATTTATAGTTTCTCGGATCTAGATTTGTTGACATTACTTCTTAATTAGTTGGATTTGGCTTTGGTTTTTTGTTGCTTGTGGCTTTCGTTATTTCATTGATGTGGCTTTAATTATTTTTTGTTTCTTGTTTATGCTTGATGTGTTTGTTAGTAGATTACAGTGACCGTTGTTGCTTCTTTCTCGTGATTAAATTGTAATTGGTTATACACAGATTGATTTGGTCAGAGAATTAGTGTGAATTGTTGTTCTAACGGTTTTAATTAAGGTGAGATCATATAATGTTGGACAAGGCATGGATGCATCTTTGCAGGTATATGTATTTTACTTACACATGTTAATTTAGTTTCATTTGGGTATTGGATACTTATTTTACTAAGAATTTTTTATTATTGTTCTTTATCTTTAGACTTGATCCTCTTTATGAGAGAGGTGCATGGAATTTTGTCCGGGCTGTGGCTGCAGATAAAGTAGACAACCAGTTGATAATTTGCCCTTGCAAAGACTGTCGCAATGTAGATCGTCATTCATGCAGTGATGTAGTTGGTCATCTTGTAACAAGGGGTATGGATGAGGTTTACAAGCAGGGTAAAGACTGGTACCATCACGGAGAAGTTCACTCAGTTTCTCAAGGTGAAAGCAAAGTAAATCAGTGTAATGAAGAGATTGCTGGGTTATACAGAGCTGTTGAATATGAAGATCAAGAGTTGGCTAGTGCGGATGAATTTTGTGAGATTGCAGAGGTAGAGGAGAAGAAAGAAGATGCGTTCCTGGCAAAGATAGCAGATGCGGAAACCCCCTTGTATCCTAGCTGTGCAACCCATAGCAAGCTATCAGCTATTGTCTCATTATTTCGACTTAAGACACAGAATGGCTGGTCTGACAAGAGCTTCAACGATCTGCTTGAGACACTGCCAGAGATGTTACCAGATGACAATGTGCTGCATACATCATTGTACGATGTGAAGAAGTTTTTGAAGTCTTTTGATATGGGTTATGAAAAGATTCATGCGTGTATCAATGATTGCTGCCTATTCAGGAAGAAGTTGAATAACCTTGACTACTGTCCAAATTGCAAGGCTTCAAGGTGGAAGATTAACATGGAAACCGGTGAGGTTAAGAAAGGTGTCCCACGGAAAGTTTTACGGTACTTTCCAATAATCCCAAGGCTGAAGCGGATATTTAGATCTGAGGAAATGGCCAAAAACGTAAGGTGGCATTCTACTAACAAGAGCATGGATGGGAAACTCAGACACCCTGTAGACTCTGTGACTTGGAATCAAATAAGTGACAAATATCCTTCATTCGCTGCTGAGGAAAGGAATATCAGGCTTGGATTATCCACAGATGGATTTAATCCATTCAACATGAAGAATAGTCAGTATAGTTGTTGGCCTGTTCTGTTGGTAAACTACAATCTACCTCCACATCTATGCATGAAGAAGGAGAATATTATGCTCACCTTGCTAATTCCTGGTCCACATCAGCCTGGCAACAGTATTGACGTCTACTTAGAACCTCTAATAGAGGACCTAAACCATTTGTGAAACGAAGGACAACCAACTTATGATGCCTTGAGTAAGTCTGTGTTTACTCTTAAGGAAATGCTTCTCTGGACTATTAGTGATTTCCCTGCCTATGGAAATCTAGCTGGATGCAAAGTGAAGGGGAAAATGGGCTGTCCTTTATGCGGTAAACACACAGATAGTATGTGGCTTAAGTTTGGTAGAAAGCATGTTTACATGCGCCATAGAAAGGGTCTCCCACCAGCGCATAGGTATCGGGTTAAGAAGGCTTGGTTTGATGGACATGCGGAACATGGGAGAAAGTCTAGGATATTAACTGGTCATGATATTTATCATTTATTGAGAAATTATAAGAATAATTTTGGGAATGTTAAAGAGTCTGCGATGAATAGAAAAAGGACTGCATGTGTTGAAGACGAAAACAACAGTGATGGTTTATCAAGTGATTCTGAGGAAGAAGAAGAAGAGGAAGTAGATGAGGAGGAGTTGTCCAGATGGAAGAAAAGGTCAATATTCTTCAATCTTCCTTATTGGGAGGTATGCTATATGTATTACATTTGAGTTTTGACAGCATCGATGATATAACCTTTGTATAAATTTGGGTTTGTTTAATGTTTTTTGTTATGTAGGAACTGCCTGTAAGGCACAATTTGGATGTCATGCATATAGAGCGAAATGTGGCTGCCAGTATTGTATCGACACTTCTGCATTGTGGGAAATCAAAGGATGGACTTAGTACTCGTAAAGATCTGGAACATCTTCGTATTAGGAAAGATTTGCATCCTAGCACAAGAGGTAAAATAACTTATCTTCCAGCAGCTCCTTGGTCTTTGTCGAAGACAGAGAAGAAAATCTTCTGCAAAAGACTTTTTGACTTTAAAGGGCCTGATGGGTATTGTTCAAATATTTCAAGGGGTGTGTCATTAGAAGACTGTAAGGTAACAAGTCTCAAATCACATGATTATCATGTGTTGATGCAACAGCTCCTCCCGGTTGCACTTAGAGGTTTATTACCAAAAGGTCCTAGAATAGCAATCTTACGTTTATGTGCATTCTTCAACCACCTCTGTCAGCGAGTTATTGATAGGGAACAGATTTCAGTAATGGAAACTGAAATTGTTGAAACTCTGTGTATGTTTGAAAGATATTTTCCACCCAGCTTCTTTGATATCATGGTTCATTTGGTCATACATCTCGGAAGGGAAGCTAGACTAGGTGGCCCAGTTCAATTTCGTTGGATGTACCCTTTTGAGAGGTATTAATGTATGCTATATTATATTTTATACTATGTTTATCTTCAAAACAATTTGATTTTAACTTGGTGGTCACTATGTGCAGGTACATGAAAGTGTTAAAAGACTTTGTTAGAAACCCGACAAGACCAGAAGGTTGCATCGCTGAGTCCTATCTAGCAGAAGAATGCGTGAGGTTCTGTAGTGATTTTCTTAAAAAGACAATAAGTGTAGAGGAAAAACTAGATAGGAATACTGAGTATGAAAGCAACTCTATCCTAGAGGGCCGACCAATATCAGCAGGCACTTCATTTACTCTGTCCGATACGAAAAAAAAACAATTGCCCATCTTGCTGTCATTCATAATACGGCAGTCATGGACACATATGTCGAGTAAGTTTTCAAATTTTAACTGAACTTTTCATTTATATTATGAACTTGTCAATTTGGAACTGATTCCTTTTCTTCTTTTAAACAAGCATGCACCTACAATATCTACAAGACTCAAATACAAAATGTAGACGTGATGCGACAATTTTATGGCGTACTCATACTCAGAATTTTGCTTCTTGGATAAAAGATCAGGCAAGTATTACTTACTCTTTCTGAATTATATGTATTGATCATCAGGTTCACTAGAATACTTTTTGACTTTAATTTATATTGTGTAGATACCTATTGATTCAGATCAACATGACGAAAGACTAAAATGGTTGGCGTATGGTCCCCGCAGTAGTGCAAGGTCATATACCGGTTATATAGTGAATGGACAGCGGTTTCACACGAATTCAGTTTCTAGGCAATGTTAAAATAGTGGAGTTTTTTATGAGGCAACTGCAATGTGTAGAGCGAGTGCAAAGGATACTTCACAAGTGGCAGATTTAGTTTCATACTATGGAAGAGTAACAGAAATTATATTGTTGGATTATAATGTCTTCTATGTTCCTCTATTCCGGTGTCAATGGGCAGTTAGAGGTAACGGAGTTAAAGTAGAAGATGGGTTCACGTTAGTTAACTTGAATCAGAGTCAAGTTTCCTTTATGAGGGATCCGTACATATTGGCATATCAAGCTAAGCAAGTGTTTTATTCGAAGGAGAATGATCAATCTGGTTGGTGTGTAGTCTTAAGAGGACCTTCCAGAAAATATAGTGAGGCAGAGGAAAAAGATGGGAACACAGATATTGGACCATAGCCATCAACAATTGAAATGGATGTTGAGTTAGAGGAAGAACAAGATGCTCAAAATGCTCGAACTGATTGTGAAGGCATATATGTGTGATATGATTTATGTTCATTTACGTATCCTTTTTATGCTTTCTGTATGATTGCTGATTGACTGTCTGTTTATTTCTTTTTATTTATGTGTTGATATGTGTATGTATCAATTTCTGTTTGTGTTACTATTTGTTAACTTTTGCTAATGTTTGTGTTATTTATTTCAGGTGAATTCAAATGGGCAGGAAAAGGACTAACAAGACCACGAATTCGAAGAAATCCAAGAAAAACGTCGTTGACGATGAGCCGGAATTTATGGGTACAGTGTATCCTAATTTATGGGAAGATTCCGTGAATGAAGAAAAAGAGAATGAAGAAACAGAGACTGAGGAACCAGAGAATGAGGAAGAAAGACATACTGGAGAAACAGAGAATGAGGAAGAAAGGCATATTGGAGAAACAGAGAACGAGGAAGAAAGACAGACTGGAGAACCAGCGTATGAGGAAGAGCCTCTTGGCGATGTTCAACTGTCACAAGAGCATGAGATTCCAGAGCAACCTAAGCGTAAGAAACATAGAGGTCCAACAAAGATGAAGAACATAGCCAAAGATCCAAATGTTCGTGAAAGAGTTGACTTCAATGACACTGGAGAGCCTATTGGTCCGGGATCAGTAAAGTTGTCGTCTTATCTAGGTCCATTAGTGCGGGAACATGTTCCTGTCACAGTTGAGGATTGGAGGAAAATAAGTGACGAAGTGAGAACAGTTATGTGGAAATCTGTTCAGGTCACACTCCTTTACACTCGCATCTGTCAATATGTATTAAATATTTATGTTTTGATTATTGACTCAGTCAATTATGTGTAAGTTAATACAGGCTAGGTTCAAACTTGATGAAGAGTACCAGAAGAATGCTGTGATGGGGCAGATGGGATGTCTGTGGAGGGCCTCCAAATCACGGCTTGTCTCACAGATAAGGTCAAAATCTACTAACCAAGAGAGGATGAATTTAAGACCAAAGAATGTTACACCACCAGCATGGCGTAAATTTGTCAAGCTCAAAACTAGTGCAACCTTTGATGCTATAAGTGAATCCTACAAGGAGAGAAGGCGACAACAGATACCTCATACTTGTAGCCGCAAAGGAATGGTCAGGCTGGCAGAAGATATGGTAACATTTATTACCTTTACTATGATAAGCCTACTCTACAATACCACCAACTGTGACAATTTATTGTATTTGTAACAGAAACAGCAGAGTTCAGAACCATCTCAAGTGAGTAGGCTAAAGGTCTGGGTCAAGTCACGTACAAAAAAGGATGGTACTGCAGTCAACACAAAAGCAGCTGAGAAATTTGTAAGTTATTGAATTTGTTCTGTATTCTCATTTGTCGTTTAGTTTTTATTCTCAATATGTATGTTTTGTAATTTTACGCAGAAGAAGGCAGCTGAGTTGGTTGATAATGCTGCTTCATGAAATTCAACAAATCCACGAGAAGACCCCCTTTCACAATTATTAGGACCTGATAATCCAGGTCGTCTGAGGGCAATGGGAAGAAGCATGAGTAAGACCAAGTTAGCTTGTTTTCAAGTTAAGCAAAAGTTTATTGTTGACATGGAAGAGAAACAATATCAGCTGGTTAACAAAGTACATGAATTGGAAGATGAAATTGCGAGAATTAAACTGCAGGTTGGTTAAGGTCAAATATTTGTAAATTGTAACATTACTCTGTTGTTTACTATATGTTTTTTTTTTACTTGGTTTTATATGTGACAGAGGCAGGAACCTGAAGTTGGTGAAAACTCAGCTTCTGCAAGAGGAAGAGTAAGTAATTTATATGAGATTAGCTAGTACTTGTGCTTATAGTAAACTCTCACAATTTTGAAATAAAATTATTGTAGAGTGTTAACACGGAAACACATCGCCGATGTGTGTTGGTTGATTGGTCTGGAACTAAAGAAAATGTGGCTGAGGGACTTCTTATTTAGTCTGATCCGGAAGACTTCGTGAATGACATCCCATTGGGCCCTCTTGCTGTTAAAGTTTTGGTTGATAAAGCGATCAACTCAGAAGCCTTTCTTTGGAGACCTGCACCAGGGATGTTTACTGTTGATCAAGCTGTTGACGAAATGATTGCATGGCCACTCAGTAAATGTGTTCCTTCAGACCAGGGGCTTTATTATGAAGACATTCCTCTTAGGGTAAAATTTTCTTATTCACAACCATACTTCTTATTTAACGGTGTTGATCTTTTCTGAGATTATTGTTTTATGCATTTGATAGAGCCCAACAACAGATTGTTTGAACAAATGCAAACTGCTGGATTGGTCTAGTAATAATGATAAAGTGGTTGCTGAAGGCCGTTGGCAGTGTAAAGAACCAAATGCGTTGGTTAATGACATTCCTCTAGGAACAAATGCAGTGAAAGTGTTTGTCGATGCAGTACACGAACAAAATACATTCCTATGGAGGCCTACAGCACAAATTAGATATCTTGGGGACTCTGTGAAGTTATTCATAGCATGGCCTGCCAATAAGTGTGTTTTTGAAGATACCACAGATGCACCATGTCAAAGGTCTACTCTTCAGCCTCCTACAACATCTACAAAAGCACCAAGTCCAAAAACTGCATCAAAAGGTAAAACATTTGCATCTCCAACCACTAAATCTCATACGCAGAACTCAATGGCATCATGTCCACAAGCGCCTGTAAAGAAAAATCCACCACTTGCTCAGTCTCCACTTCGAAGATCTCAGGTAATTTGTTTTAGATATGGTATTACATGGTTGTTGGATTTTGTTCTTTTAACTATCATTAATTGGTTTCTATTGCAAACATTGTAGCGTCACAGTCCAACTGAGGCTCCCAAAGAAAATCAGAAATGCAAGTTAATGGACATTAGCGGAAAGAACCTGGTGGTTGCTGAAGGACGTTGGGCTTCAGACAACCCAGACCATACTGTTCATTTTGTTCCCTTGGGTCCTAATGCAGTTAGGGTTTGGGTTGATATAGTGAAGGTGAGCACTGCAGCAGTTTGGAGGCTCTCGTCTGAAGTAGAGTGTATGGGAGATGCAATTGGAACATCCATTGCATGGCCAAAGGAAAAAGTGATATTATGTTAAAAATTTTCAGGTTTACTCTACAACTGTTTGTATTTGTATTGAGACTTGGATGATGAATTAGTATTTTGTAATGTTTGTTGGATTGGTAATGTAGTGTTGGTTTGAGATTTGTTTGATAGTTGTGTTAAATCAGGTTTTGGTATCAGGTTTCAGGGTCGTATGAAAGCTGATAGGAAGCCATAGTCCATAGCATTATTGATCTATTTCGTAAATTACTACATCATAAAAAGGTGCTACAACAAAACAATATGTAACACTTAGCCAAAAGCTATCATAAGCTGTACCAAACAATAACAACTAAAAACAACGCTATTGTACATGACACATACCATAGCAAACAGAAAAATGCTATAATATGGGTGCAACCTACTATAGCTGGCGCAGACATAGCGTTTGATAATTCGCTATCAATGACATATAATAGCGTTTCTCTAATGCTAACAAAGCTCATATTTCTTGTAGTGAAGGGATTTACATTCCTAGCTCATGAAAGTGATTGTCTAGGGTGTTTATTAGCAATTTAGAACTGTTTCATAATGCTTGTTAGCTTCTTTTTCACAAATGAAAGTTTGATCTTGATTATGATGATTAATGAAGGGATTAGTGCCATGAAATTGGATTAGTCTAGCTATTGAGTTTTAAGCCAAGGGATTAGCATATTATGTTATTGATTGACATCATAGATTGATTCTTGGAACACCTTAGGTGATAACCCCATCCTTGGATTCGTTTTAGTAATTTGATAATATTGATTAGTAGTTAATTAGCTTTTAATTTGCTTGATTAGTGCATTCATTGGTTAATTAAGGTGTTAGTAACTTTTGTCTGCTTTGTTTGATTACTTAGGTTGTTAGATAAACCTCAAAACTTTATTTCTAGCTTGGATTAAGAAGTTGTATTCATTCCTACTGTCGTAACCATTTCCATTATGGATTGATCCTCAAACACTACAATGACATGAGTAGGAATTTGGGTAATTGTTAAGTACACCGAAAAAACTAGCTTATCAATTTAGTTGATATACTCATAAATTGGCATGTTTTGACACCCATTTTAGATAGCTTTTGCATTTATTTAGTTACTTTTATTCCAAATTGCATTCATATTAGTGTTTAGCAAGTTTTAGCTTAGGTTGTTGCATATTGTGCATTTTCAGTCTTAATTAGGTACCTTGGAGGCTTGGAGGCTTGGAGGACCCCCATGGAGAGTTGGATGACAAGGAGGAAGAAGAGAAGGGAGCCAAACATGAAGCAGACAAGTTTTAGAAGTATATCGACCTTGGTGTCGACGTACCAAGGTCGATATAGCTCGGCAGAGAGATTGGAGTGCACGTATCGGACGTTTGTATCAGACTACTAAGGTCGATACAAAGGCCACCCGGAGTTCTGGAAGAAGTGTATCAGGCATCTGTGTCGGACTGCTAAGGTCGATACACACCTCAACCGAAGATCGAAGCTGGCGTATCGGGCATCCGTGTCGAGCTACCAAGCTCGACACACTCCTTCGAGCTGCATGTCGACCTAGCAAGCTCGATACGCTGCCTGGTTTTCGCCTGGAACCGGGTCAATACCCGGTTTGTTCCGGGTTGACCCGGTTCGTCCACTGTTCACTATAATTAGGAAATGACCTAATTTTTCCTAATTATCTTTTAATTTCTTGTTCTTGCTTAGAAAACCTTCCCTTTTGGTGTCTAAGTGATTTTGTAAGACATTTCTTTAAAGTTTATGCAAATTAGTACTTATCTCTTTTAATCTTTCATATTCTATCTCTCTAATCATGTTTATCTTCACTTGTTTCATAGGATTTAAGGGGTTAATCAAGATTAGTGAGTAGTTTCATTAGGATCTAAGGATGGGTTAGATCTAGGATGTTTTAAGGGTTAATCTTGATGTCTAAGATTAGATCTTCTCATTCCCCTCCTTGTTTAGTGCTATAAATGCTAGTTTAGCCATGATCAAGCTAAAACTAGGCCTTAGCGAATTTCCCACCCACAAGGTGTTTGATGAAATTCCCCAACCAACTAAACAAGGGATTTACATTCCTAACTCATGACGGAGATTGTCTAGGGTGTTTATTAGCAATTTAGAACTGTTTCATAATGCTTGTTAGCTTCCTTTTCACAAATAAAAGTTTAATCTTGATTAGGATGATTAATAAAGGGATTATTGCCATGAAAGTGGATTAGTCTAGCTATTGAGTTCTAAGCCAAGGGATTAGCATATTATGTTATTGATTGACATCAAAGATTGATTCTTGAAACACCTTAGGTTGATAACCCCATCCTTGGATTCGTTTTAGTAATTTGATAATCTTGATTAGTAGTTAATTAACTTTTAATTTGCTTGCTTAGTGCATTCATTGGTTAATTAAGATGTTAGTAACTTTTATCTATTTTGTTTGATCACTTAGGTTGTCAGATAAACCTCAAAACTTTATTGCTATCATGGATTAAGAAGTTGTATGCATTCTTAGTGTCTTAATCATTTCCATTATTGATTGATCCTCAAACACTACAATGACATGAGTAGGTGTTTGGGTAATTGTTAAGTACACCGAAAAAACAAGCTTATCAATTTGGCGTCGTTGTCGGGGATCAAACCCGGGTCACCCGCGTGACAAGTGGGAATACTCACCACTATACTACAACGACTAGTTACGGCGCCAAATTGATGGTTAAATGATGATGATTTAGATTGTATGTTGTTAAATCCTTCATTTAGGTTGTTATTGATGCTAGATTAGCTTTGTAGTATAGTGGTAAGTATTCCCGCATGTCACGCGGGTGACCCGGGTTCGATCCCCGGAAACGGCGCGAAATTGATAAGTTAGTTTTTTCGGTGTACTTATGAAACAAGACTTTTTATGTCTTGCAAGCAATTCCTCAATTGCTCATATCATTGCAATATTTGAGGTATCAATCTATTTTGGGAGATGATTCAATAAGAATACAAAGTTCAGTTTAATCTAAGCTAAAATTAAAGGCTTGAAGTGATAAGCAACAATTGAAAGCAAACTATAAGCTAAGAGAGACACTACTAGAGCAATAATATCAAATTAAGCCTTAATTACTACTAATCAAGTACTAAACAAGCAATTACTACTAATTGAGATTACGAAATTAACTAAAAACGAAACCTAGGGATGGAATCATTGATTTGGGAGACTAAATGGACAACCTTGCAATCATTTAAGCAACTAAACAAGCCATCTCTATGCCTAGAACACTAATTAAAGACTAATCCATGATGTGTGGCAATAATCCCTTCACTAATCACCCTAATGAACTAATGATGTTTTAGCATTAGAATAATTAACAAGCATTAATCACAAGTCTAAATAGCATGATAAACACCCTAAACAACTAATGATGTTTTAGGTTAGGAATGTAAATCTCTCATAAAGTTGGTTCAAGCATTTCATCAAACACTTGGTGGGTGTATGAAATGCCTATGATCCAAATAGCAAAAGATTAGCTATTTGGCATTAGGAACTACTTTATAAGAAGAGAGATGAAAGAATCTAACCTAGATTGCAAGATTGAACCATTGAATCTCCCTAAATCTAACCCATCCCCAAGTCCCTAAGAAACTACTCACTAACCATCATTAAGCCCATCAAATCAAAGAGAGAAGACAAGCAAAACATGATTAGAGAAAGATTAAACAAGAAATCTAAAAGAGATATTGCATTAACTCAAAGATTCAAGCTTAAACAAAGTATTTGCCCAAAGAGGCTAAAAGTTCTTGACAAGACTAAACAGAAAAAGACTTAGAATAAAAATTAGGTCTAAAGAGTATTTATAGGGGGACCCATGAGAATGAAGAAAAAGAAATCGTCTGGGGTCGGATCGACGTGTTCGTCGATCCAAGTCGTCGATCCGACACCCTGGAAATTTGTTCGTCGATCCAAGTCGTCGATCCGACACCCTGGAAATTTGGTTCGACGAACCCACGTCGATCCAGCTCGTCGATCCGACGTCCTGGAAATCTGGTTTGGCGTGTCTCGTCGATCTGACTAGTCGATCCGACGTCCTGGGAATTTGGTTCGGCGTGTCTCGTCGATCTGCTTCGTCGATCCAGCACGAAAAGTCTTCTCCTTCATCTTCTTTGCTTCTTCTTGCCCCTCCAAGTAGTATGCATCATTCTCCAGCTCCATCCTCATCTCCATAGCGTCCTTTTCACCTGATTAAGGTTCCAAATGCAACAAAATATGCAAAGAACCATGCAAGAACACTCTAGGACTCTAAATGATAAAATGCAACACTATGATGCTATATTAGACTCCTAAATGATGAGAAACTTATACTAAATGGATGCTAAAATGATGCAAAATATAGACATATCAACTCCCCCAAACTTGCCTTTTGCTTGTCCCCAAGCAAATGAAACACAAGCTAAGGAGAGAGGTTTGAAAGTGGGGACTCAAATCCAAAGGTGCCAAGCAAATGAATCAATTCAATGGTCCTAGTTAGTAGTTCTAGGATGCTCTCTATGCAAACTTCTACTCCAAAAGGTCTAGCCATACCCATACTCATTCAAGTGAACCCAAGCCTTAACCTACACAAGCATTCATTTTCACCAACTCTTTAACATTCATTAAGTAGTAACCATGGATCATGAATCATACATTGCTAGAAAACTTGTTTGGTTTTTGGGGTATGGTTTTGAGATAAAAATGATCTCAACTTCATGGGGTTCCAATGCAAGGGATCTCTCTATGAACATGTGAACTTTGGCAAAATGCTAAGAGTAAAAAGCAACCTATGCATACAAGGACAAACTTCCATCTACCCTTTGTAACACAATTGTTCTTACTCTCATTTTTTTTTTTTTTTTATTAAGCTCACTCACCAAATCCACCCTAAGCTACCCATTACAAGGCAATTTGCCAAACCCATAAGCTCAAACCACTTTCTCCCTTTCCTTCTTTCAAATACTTGGGGAAAACATCTTCTACAACCACAAGTGTTGGCACACTTTTACTTCAAGCTCTTTCTCTTTTCAATTACAACTTGCTATCCTCTTTTCATAACAACTTAGCCATATTTTTTTCTTTTTCTTGGCTCTCTTACTTAACTTTTCTAGAGGATTTCTTTCTCTTCTTAATACTTAGAGCATAATATACATTGCCAACACTTGTTCCAAATATTTTCGTTTTCCCCCTTTCACCACCACAACTACACCCAAATCTCTTGTTCCATATCAAATATCAAATCAAAATCCCACCCAAGAATCCTATCCTATCACCTAGCTCATTGTTTGCGAGCTAGCTACATGAAAACCTATCCTTGTCGCTCTTAACTCAACACTTTTTGCTAAGTTCACAAGATGAAAAAGGCCTAATGCACTCAATAAGGAAGAGGTTTCAAAGGAAGCTTAGTTAGGGAGTTTGTTTTCAACCGCTCTAAAGATGAGAGTCGGCTATTTGGGTTAACAAGAGTGGTAAAAGGAAAGAAGATAACCCAAATATGTATATGGTATCCACAAGTTCTCTAGCAATGCATAACCATGATAATTACTTGTTCAAATTAGGTTCAAGTTCAAGAGAGTTGGTTGCTATTCAAAGCTTGCTTCAATTAAAACTTGAATTTCAAATGGTGAGGTCCAAGTAGGGTTCAACTTTAACTTTCAAAATTTGCACACAAAGCATCAAACAACTAATAACTAGGGCCTTGAACTAATTCATGAGCTAAACACCTTACAAGGAAAAATCATCATTGTCCCCTATGCAAGAATGCAATCCTATATGAGAACTAGACTCAATCTTACTTATATCACAAATGCAAATGCAACTACATGCTATTTGTTTTTGAAATTTTCGAATTTTTTTCTTTTTTTTTGGTATTTCTATGCCTTAGATGAGACTCAAATATGCATGCTAAAGAAAAATAAGATCACAAAAGACAAAGTCAAATACCATACTCCCCCAAACTTAAATTACACAGTCTCTTGTATAATCCAAGCTTGGAGAAGATTTCAAAATGCAAAAATAAAAACTAAATGGTATTTACAATGATTTGGAGTGATACCTTGATCAAAAACGCATGGAGGAGGAGGAGTAGGATGGGTTGCTTGATTGAGGGGTGGGAAATCTCATAACCCTCCATACTCAACCTAAGACTTTTCAAAACTCAAAGAAACATGATTATAGAAAAAAAACAAGAATATATACAAGGATAACATGGGAATGCCTCCCAAGGGCGCTTGTTTAAAGTCACTAAGCTTGACTTTTCAAACCTTTTACACATTGGGAGGGTCATGGAGTGGATGTGAAGTTCCTCCTCCCTTCTCGATGAACATGGTGTTTGCTCCAATGTCTAACACCTTCTTCTTCTTCTTAAACCTCCTTCTTGCCCTCCTTGGTGGCTCAGCTATATGTTCCACCACATTGATTCCATCAAACATAGCAAGAAGACTCACACCATCAAAGCTTGACCCATCATACTCATTGTGGTCTGAGGTATCATTATCCTTTAGCATCACACAAGTGAATCCCATCAGCTGCTCTTTTTTATATGGTGGTTTTTCATCAATTTCAATAGTAGCACATGTGATTGTGCCACAAAAACCCAAGGTAGAAGGCTTCATAGGATAAAAGACCTTATCATTCACACTCTTGAGAATCACCCTCTTGTTTGTGAAATCAATGCTTGCACCAGCTGTATTGAGGAAGGGAGTACCTAAGAGAAGAGGTAGCCTTGTTGCTTGAACCATGTCCATGACTATGAAGTCAGTTGGGACTAGACACTCACCAATCTTCAATGGATAATCTTCAACAAGGCTTATAGGTTGTCTTGAGGAAGCATCAACAAAGGTAATAGGTGAGGGATACTTCTTTAGGTTTATAATACCAAGGCTCTTAAACATTTCAAGGGACATCACATTGACACTTGATCCAGAATCACACAAAGCTTCATCAATCTTTAAATTCCCAAGAGAGCAAGAAATCAAAAAATTTCCGGGATTACCAAGCTTTGGAATAGTCTTAGGCTCATCCCTTGTTGTGCTTGGTGGATTAAGGCTTTCCATCAGCTCTTCTACCTTCTCCCTATTAGCTAGCAAGTCTTTGATGAACCTTATTTGACCCTTGACTTGAGACAAACTCTCCCCCTTTGGCAAGGGTGCTCCAACTTTCTCCATACTTCCTCTAAAGCTTGAGAGCACTTTCTTTTGTGCCTTAGTCAAAATCCGCTCAGGATATGGGAGTGGTGCCTTATAGATAAGGAGATCACAAGCTCCTTCTTCACTCTTCTTAGCCACTTCTCTTACATCCTCCTAAACTCTTGCCTTTGTAGAAGTCTTGGGTTCATCAAACACTTCATTACCCATTTCTGTAGCAACAACCATGGAGTCATTTTCAATAACCACCTCCCCATCTTGAACTACAATGTCCTCATTGAATGTAGATGTATCATAAGGAGCTTCGAATAGTTGCTCAAACTCAAGCACAACTATCTCATACTCATCTTCATAAAAAGTGGAGATAGCATTGCAATACTCTTTTGGGTTAGCTTCGGGCTTACCGGGGAAAGTGCATTGAGAATTGGAGCTAAAAGACTTGCCCTTGTTATCAAGTTGCTTGAACTTTTGTTGAAGACCTCCTATTTGAGTTGCAAGCTCATTGAGTGAAGAATCCATCCTTGTGTTGATCTCAGCAATCTTCTTTCCCATATTAGCATCATTTTGAGCTTGACCTTGAATTATTTGTTGAAGCATGAGCTGAACATTGTCTTGTGGAGGACCTTGTGAAGGTTGAGGAAAACCAGGTGGATCATTGTACTTTTGACCACCATAGTTGCCTAGGTTTCCTCCTTGGTAGTTAGACCTTGGTGCATAACCCGTTTGTTGATTGTTGTAGGCACAAAAGGTTTGTTTTGAGTAGCTTGTGGAGGGTAGACTTGGTCTCCGGGGTGGCTACATTAGTACTTCTATAAGAGAGGTTGTTATTCCCCTTATAGTTGTTGTTGGAGTAGTTGTTGTAGCCTCCTTGGCCACCCACGAAATTGACCACTTCTTCACACTCTTGAGCCTTAACTTGATCATCACAATCTTCTTGGTACTCACTAACGAAATGTACATGCCTTTGATTGGAAGACATGAGCATGTCCATCTTGTCATGTAGAGACTTCATTTCTTTCTTGTGAGATTCATAGTCACCTCCCCTTGGAGCTCAAACATAGTCTTCATTGTAATTACCATCACTCAAGGCAAGATTCTCTACAAGCTCCAAACCATCTTCTATTTCTTTGCCTAAGAAGTTCCCATTACTTGCGGTATCAAGAAGCATTCGAATCTTTGGGAGAACTCCTCTATAGAGAGTGCTTAGTAGAGACTCTTGTGTGAAGCCATGATGAGGGCATTGCATTGTGTAGCCCTTGAATCTTTCCCATGCTTCATTGAAGGACTCATTGTTCTTTTGGGTGAAGCTAGATATCTCATTCCTCAACTTGGCGGTCCTAGAGTTTGAGAAGAACTTAGATAGGAAAGCTTTCTTGCACTCATCCCATGTAGTAATTGTACCTTGAGGCAAAGTTTTCTCCCATTGCCTTGCTCTATCCCCAAGAGAGAAAGGAAATAGTCTTAGCTTGAAGGCATCCTCACTCACACCATTCATCTTGAATAAGCCACAAACTCTATCAAAGTTGTCCAAGTGATCTAGAGGATCCTCCATTGGCAACCCATGGAACTTGTCTTGTTGAACCATAGAGATGAAAGCTGGCTTCACTTCAAAAGTATTGTTTTGAACTGGTGGAGGATTGATACCATAGCGATTTTGATGTGTATTTGGAGCATCTCCAGCCCCAATAGTCCTCCCTAATCTTGGCGCATGTAAGGGGTTTCCATTCCCCCTTTGTGCTTGCGCCATGTTCATTGGAGGAGCTTGATCCCTTTGTTGTTCTTCCATTCTCAACTTCTCTACCCTTGCAGCTTCCCTCCTTGCTAGCCTAGCAACCCTTTCCAACTGATCAATCTCTTGAAAGCCTTGGAAGTTGTCCCCTTGTGACCTCAAATGCATGCAAGGAAAACTGAAATCTAGAAAAGTAGATGGTCAATAAACACAAAAGGATTACTTAGTCTCAAACTAAACTCAAATCTTAAAGATCAGTCCCAATATGGCAACGGCGCCAAATTGATACAAGACTTTTTATGTCTTGCAAGCAATTCCTCAATTGCTCATATCATTGCAATATATTGAGGTATCAATCCATCTTGGGAAATGATGCAATAAGAATACAAAGTTATGTTTAAGCTAAGCTAAAAATAGTAAATGCAAGTCACAAGCAATAATTGAAAGCAAACTATAAGCTAAGAGAGACACTACTAGAGCAATAATATCAAATTAAGCCTTAATTACTACTAATCAAGCACTAAACAAGCAATTACTACTAATTGAGATTACCAAATTAACTAAAAACGAAACCTAGGGATGGAATCATTGATTTGGGAGACTAAATGGACAACCTTGCAATCATTTAAGCAACTAAACAAGCCATCTCTATGCCTAGAACACTAATTAAAGACTAATCCATGATGTGTGGCAATAATCCCTTCACTAATCACCCTAATGAACTAATGATGTTTTAGCATTAGAATAATTAGCAAGCATTAATCACAAGTCTAAATAGCATGATAAACACCCTAAACAACTAATGATGTTTTAGGTTAGGAATGTAAATCTCTCATAAAGTTGGTTCAAGCATTTCATCAAACACTTGGTGGGTGTATGAAATGCCTATGATCCAAATAGCAAAAGATTAGCTATTTGGCATTAGGAACTACTTTATAAGAAGAGAGATGAAAGAATCTAACCTAGATTGCAAGATTGAACCATTGAATCTCCCTAAATCTAACCCATCCCCAAGTCCCTAAGAAACTACTCACTAACCATCATTAAGCCCATCAAATCAAAGAGAGAAGACAAGCAAAACATGATTAGAGAAAGATTAAACAAGAAATCTAAAAGAGATATTGCATTAACTCAAAGATTCAAGCTTAAACAAAGTATTTGCCCAAAGAGGCTAAAAGTTCTTCACAAGACTAAACAGAAAAAGACTTAGAATAAAAATTAGGTCTAAAGAGTATTTATAGGGGAACCCATGAGAATGAAGAAAAAGAAATCGTCTGGGGTCGGATCGACGAACAGTCGATCCGACACCCTGGAAATTTGGTTCGACGAACCCACGTCGATCCAGCTCGTCGATCCGACGTTCTGGAAATCTGGTTCGGCGTGTCTCGTCGATCTGACTCGTCGATCCGACGTCCTGGGAATTTGGTTCGGCGTGTCTCGTCGATCTTCTTCGTCGATCCAGCACGAAAAGTCTTCTCCTTCATCTTCTTTGCTTCTTCTTGCCCCTCCAAGTAGTATGCATCATTCTCCAGCTCCATCCTCATCTCCATAGCATCCTTTTCACCTGATTAAGGTTCCAAATGCAACAAAATATGCAAAGAACCATGCAAGAACACTCTAGGACTCTAAATGATAAAATGCAACACTATGATGCTATATTAGACTCCTAAATGATGAGAAACTTATACTAAATGGATGCTAAAATGATGCAAAATATAGACATATCAACTTAACAATTACCCAAACGCCTACTCATGTCATTGTAGTGTTTGAGGATCAGTCCATAATGGAAATGGTTAAGAAACTAGAAATGCATACAACTTCTTAATCCAAGCTAACAATAAAGTTTTGAGGTTTATCTAACAACCTAAGTGATCAAACAAAGTAGACAAAAGTTACTAACACCTTAATTAACCAATGAATGCACTAATCAAGCAAATTAAAAGCTAATTAACTAGTAATACAGATTATCCAATTACTAAAACGAATCCAAGGATGGGGTTATCAATCTAAGGTGTTCCAAGAATCAATCTTTGATGTCAATCAATAACATAATATGCTAATCCCTTGGCTTAGAACTCAATAGCTAGACTAATCCACTTTCATGGCACTAATCCCTTCATTAATCATCCTAATCAAGATCAAACTTTCATTTGTGAAAAGGAAGCTCCCAAGCATTATGAAACAGTTCTAAATTGCTAATAAACAATCTAGACAATCACTTTCATGAGCTAGGAATGTAAATCCCTTGTTTAGTTGGTTGGGGAATTTCATCAAACACCTTGTGGGTGGGAAATTCCCTAAGGCCTAATTTTAGCTTGATCATGGCTAAACTACCATTTAGAGCACTAAACAAGGAGGGAAATGAGAAGATCTAATCCTAGACATCAAGATTAACCCTTAAAACACCCTAGATCTAACCCATCCTTAGACCCTAATGAAACTACTCACTAATCATAATTTACGCCTCAAATCCTATGAAAGAAGTGAAGATAAACATTATTAGAGAGATAGAAGATGAAAGATTAAAAGAGAATTTACATAAACTTTAAAGAAATGTCTTATAAAATCACTTAGAAACCAAAAGGGAAGGTTTTCTAAGCATGAACAAGAAATTAAAAGATGCTTAGGAAAAATTAGGTCATTTCCTATTTATAGTGAACAGTGGACGAACCGGGTCAACCCGGAACAAATCAGGTATTGACCCGGTTTTTGGCTAAAAGCAGGCAGCGTATCGAGCTTGATAGGTCGACATGCAGCTCGATACGCTGCTAAAGGTTTTCTTCAAGCAGTGTGTCGATCTTGGTAGCTCGACACTGATGCCCGATACGCTAGCTTCGATCTTCGGTTGTGGTGTGTATCGACCTTAGCAGTCCGACACAGATGCCCGATACACTTCTTCCAGAACTCCGGGTGGCCTTTGTATCGACTTTATTAGTCCGATACAAACTTTCCATACGCGCAATCCAATCTCTCTGCCGAGCTATATCGACCTTGGTAGGTCGACACCAAGGTCGATATACTTCTAAAACTTGTATGCTTCATGTTTGGCTCCCTTCTCTTCTTTCTCCTTGTCATCATACTCTCCATGGGGGTCCTGCAAGCCTCCACGGTACCTAATTAAGACTGAAAATGCACAATATGTAACAACCTAAACTAAAACTTGCCTCCTCTGTTTCTTTTATGTAAAACCGTGACACAAGCCCCAAACCCCCCAATTCTCTACGCCTTTGGTTGCTCTAATTTATCTGTTTTGCAGTTGATCATCTTTCTGTGGATCGATACCCTAAGTACTACAACGCACATTATGCACTTGTAGCTTAGGATCGTACAAAATTAAAGCTCGACGAAGTCCCTAAGAAGTAGTACAATTTGGATTGCAACTTTCGAACCCATCAAGTTTTTAGCGCCGTTGCCGGAGAGATCGCGTTTCGCTGTCCAAAACATAGGTCAGAACTACAACTCAAATACATTATTTTCCTCCAACCTCTACGCAAACTCGCCAGCTCGATAAGCTCATCGATACAATCAACAACATGATGAGATATCAGGCGAAGTGAACAAAGGCTGTCTACAGACGCATATACAAAGTTCAAAGCAAGCTTCTCACTAAGCTAGATGCCACCTCTAAAGAGATAAGGATGCATAAAGATCATGCACTAAAAAACGCCATCCATCTGAAGAAGATCTCTGAGACACTCGTATAGTGCAAACCCATACTCTAACAAGGCATAAGAGATATATATGCTTTTAACGAAAGGCTCGAGGAAACCAGTGACTCAATTTATAACAATAGGGATCGAGATGAAGCTGATATTCTGCAACTGGTAGAAGACCAAAGACGATCCGAAGATAAAACCGAGGATTTTGACAATCGACTCGAGGGCATTGTCAATGCTCTAAGAAAAAATCACGCAGCAATGGAGAAGTTGACTGGAGAACAACGAAGACTTAAGGTCGAGGTCACTCTCTAACTGAGCTCTCAAACCACCAAAGTCTAGCTAAAAGACTCTAAACAAGAGCGGCTCGATGGCAGACAACCCATTTAGATATTTTCTTTCTTTTTGCTTATCTTTCTAACCATTCTAACTTTTAGTTTTGGTTTCTTCTTAGTTAAAGCTTTCATATAAACCCCCAAAACACAAAAACAATCAGAAAAACTCGAAAAAGACCAAAGATATTAAAAAAGAGATTCGTAGAACGACCATTGGGCGACAAACCGTCCATGGTGCAGCCAGAAGGAGTCTGGCCGCGCCATAAACCACGATGGTGCGGCGAAGACACCTGGCCGTGGCCGTGACGACCCATCGCACGACAGTCCCTCTTCCATCGCGCTTCCATCCTGAATTTCACTGAACCGGACGTCCTTCAACCTCTATCAAGCCCTGCAAGTTTCCTTCTTGTTTTAAGGCTTGTATACATCCTAAAGACCGCAAAGAACACTTCCATAACCATAGTACGTTTCTGTTGAGTCAAAGATGCAAAGACAAGACGAGACTCCATCCAAGTCAAGTTAAGTCAATGATCCATTCCTTCTTTTTCAATGAGTTTCAACGAACCTGCATGCAAAAGAAGAAGAAGAACACGATGGTCTCATCCTCTAGATTCGTTGTGCAAGCTCCATAAGGAAGAAAATGCAACTTCCGTCACCAAAAAGCAAAGAGAAAAGTTCCTGAAGACTAGCTTCTCTCACCTGCGACCAAGACCTTTACATAAGCCAAGTAAGAATTTCATATGGCATTGAAGTTCAAAGTAGCAACACATGTGTTCTGGGATCCTGAACACATCACCATAAAGGCCAACATCGACTCAAACTTCAAGTTTCTAAGATGATGCAATCTTCAAGATGCAAGGACATAAGATTTTCCATTTCTCTTTCAAGGTGTTTTCCAAAGGTAAAGGAAACGAGACAAGTACTCAACAACCAAAGTACTTATTCTTCACAACAAAGGCAAGCAATCATCACCACCAGACGCATATCACCGCCATCACACGACCACCACCACCAATCTGAAGCAAGGAAGCTCAAACATCAACATCACATCTTCTTTCGAGCTAAGTTTCGATATATTTTGTTCAATAAAATTGATTCTAAGGAAGGACATATGGAGAACGACTAAGTCCTTAGGTCAATCATACCACACGTCCACCCACACATACCAAACCCATCGCTATTTTCAAGTAAATTTTCACAAGCTTGTACTTAAATTTACATATCCTTTATCACCTAAACTCGATTTAAACAAACTGAGGACAATTTGATTTAAGTCTGGGGGTGGGGGGGGGGGTTTCTTATATTACTAACTACGTTTTTATTTGATGAGTGTTATGCATATATGCATCATTTATCGAGTCGTTTTATAGGGTCAAAACTTTTTTTTTCTTAGTTGGAAACTATGAACTTTGCTAGGTACAAGTCACTTCGAACAAGAAGCCTAACGACAATTCTGATAGATTTAGAAGCAGAGTGGATTATTCTACCGGGGAAAGTTCTAATATCTGGTGTACTCAAAGGATCTTGCGTTGACTCCGCACTTAATGAACAAAATTTCTCGTCAAAGGGTTTGAGGTACATCGAACTTTATTCCTTTTTTAAACTCTATCAAGATTTGATAGATGCAATCTCTCCTTGATCTTCCCTATTATTATAAAAAAAAAAAAAAAAAAAAAAATCTTGGTTTGAGAACGGCAACTCGAGTTCCTTAAAGAACTGACAGTTCGCAGACATCATGAAAGCTTCGAAAAAGTGATCGTTCTCAGATTAAGAAGAATAAAAAAGAAAAAGAGAAAAAGAAAGTCTATAGAAAAAATTATACCCTAGAAAAGTAAGGAGAAATCGACTAAGAGAGAGAAAATAGGAGACTTGTATCTGGAAACGTCTTTGTTGGATGTTTAAGAGTTTAATGTCTCCTTACTTGATATCCCATCGACAGAGACCGCATGATATGATCCTGGATAGCATAAGGAGCTTGGAACGTGGAGAAGAGCTTGAACCTCATGGAAACAAGCTTGTAGCTGAGGAGGACCTTGTTGCTGAGGAAGCAGCTCCTGCTGGAGTTAAACTGATATATCATGGTTTTTACCGGTTTTTTACCATGATATAAGTCTTATTTATAGAGTCTTTTGATATTTTTAGAGTCTTATTAGAGTCTTTGCAGGTGCATGTACGTTTTGAGCATAATTGGAGATTTTGAAGCATTTTGAAGCATTGTGGAAGAAGATGCTGAAAAGATGAAGTCGGAATGGAGTCGAATGAACAGTGTCGATCGACACTGTTTATGGTGTCGATCGACACCAAATATTGTCTGAAGATATCGCGACTTTTACAAGTTTTGAAGAAAATGAAATTGCCCAAAAAGTTTTCCTTATTTCCAAGAGCGCCCAATTCGTGTTTAAGACCTTATATATAGTTTTCAAAGCCATTGTTTAGGCATAATCTCATACTTTAAGAATCATAGAAGTTTAGGGGTTTTGGAGAGAAAAATCAGACTCATTTAGAGCAGATTTGGAACTCCCTTTATTTCTTCTATTGATTTCTTTTATGCTTTATATTCAAATAATGATTTCTGTTTCTTTGATCATGTCTGAGTAGTTTGGTTGTTAGGTTTAGGGTTTTTCAAAGGTGATTGATGAATTGCTAGGTTGAATTGATTTGTTAGGATAAAATCTTTAGAGTTCTTCATCTGGATTTGTGTTTAATGCTTATTCTAGCTTCGCGACCTAGAAACTGATCTTAGGTTGATTAATAGATGCGAGAGTATTATTGATTTCATGAACTAGTGTTAGATGAGCAAAATACCTATTCGCAAAGAGATTTGGTTTAGAGATTTTGTGAACAATTGAACCTGTTATTAATGCTTGTCTGAATTGATAGAATTTGCAAAGAGATTTGAGATTCTAGGGTTTAGACATAGATAATCTCCGCAGCGAGAGTTGGGTTATTTTACATTAGTGTTTCAAGTTCAAGAACGGTTCTTAATAAATTCCTAACATTTTGTCTAGACCTACAATTTAGATCACCTGAGAATTTTCTTGAACCTAGCGTTTCGTCTCCTGAATTTACTAAGTCTTTAATTGCTTTCTGTTTTTAATTCCATCTATCTACTTAGCTTAATTCGAACTTAGAAGTTTGTTGTGTGACTATTCCTTCCTTGTGGATTCAATCCCTAAGTACTGCGACTGATCTCTTAATTTGAGAGAGTAGCTCTAGGGTAAATTTGAAAGCATATCAAATTTTGGCGCCGTTGCCGGGGAAGGAGATTAGTTGCCTACAGAGTTTTAATATTAGAATTTTGTCTAGTTTTTTCTTTTGTTTTTGGTTACTAATTTAGTTTCTTATTCTTGTTTTCAGGTGTATGCTTAATCGCAGTACCAGAAGCAACAAGGACAAGGAGCTAGTGATTTTGAGCATAGGCGAACTCGCCAAATTGGAAAGAACCAACAGGAAGGACAAGAAAGAATCTACAATGGTCAATCCTATGATCTTGATACGAGACGAAGAGGGTCAGTTGGTAGATGCAGAAGGGCATAGGAGGAATGCCCAGGGGCAGAGATTGGATGACAATGGAGCTGTTGTCGTCGAACAAGAGTTGCTCGATGGTGTCGATCGACACCAAGCGCAACAGGACGCACTACGACTAGCTTCTGGGCGTGGAAGGACATTGGGAGACTACAACAGGCCTGATCAGTTCTATGCTAATAGAGCTGCGATTCGTCCTCCTGCTTTCCAGAGGAATGATTTTGAGCTGAAGGATGCGTTCTACACATTGGTTTCTTAGCATCCTTTTCATGGTCTTCCTAATGAGCATCCCATGGACCATATTGAGAGGTTTGAAGATTTGGCATCAAGCATCAATGCTAATGGAGTGTCCTATGATTACTTCTTCTGCAAACTTTTCCCATACTCACTCTCTGGAGATGCTGCATACTGGTTGAAGCAGTTGGATCCAGGATCATTAACTACCTGGGAAGATACAAAGAATGCATTCCTGTGCAATTTCTTTGATGATGCAAGATCTGAGGAGCTTAGGATGAAGATCACTACATTCTCTCAAGGACCAACTGAAGCATTCAAGGCTGATTGGGTGAGATTCAAGACTTATCAAAGAGACTGTCAACATCATGGTTTAAGTGAGGTTCAACTGATGGGAATTTTATACAGAGGGATTGATTGGAGATATCAGATGGCTCTGGACGCTGCCAGCAATGGAAACTTCAACACTAGATATCCAGAAGATGCATATGTGCTGATTGAGAACTTGGTTTCTAGCAATAGTACCAAGAATGCAGATTTGGATAGGAGGAAGAAGGCTGGAAACATGGATGGAAGTCAAATTGCTGAAGTGAAGGCTAAGCTAGACTCAGTGCATAGCCTTCTTGTGGGAAAGAGGCAAGTCCAGTTTGCTGCAGAAGTGGAAACTTTTGAGCCTGAAGAAGAAGAAGTCAATTACATTAATGGTGCTGGTTTTCAAGGACAGAGATTGAGCAATCAACAAGGCTATGGTTCTTCTTCTTACCAGAAGCCTTTTCAAAACAACAACTTCCAAAGAACTTATGGTTCTTCTTCCTACCGGAAACCTCCTGCACAAGATAATGAGGTGAAGTCTATGCTGGAACAGCTCTTGTAGGGTCAACAGAAGATGACTGTGGATTTCAATGGGAAGATAGATTCACTATACCAAGACTTGAATGGGAAGATTGATAACCTGAACTCTCATATGAAGCAATTGGATGTTCAAGTGGCTCAAACTGCGGAGCTTTGAAGAGACAAGATGAGTTTCTTCCTGGAAAGACTGATATAAATCCCAGACATCATGTCAATGCCATCATGGTAGGAAGTGCAGAAAATTTCGTGGAGGTTGAGAAGTTTGAGGAGCTTGAAAAAAAAGATGTTGAAGTTGCAGAGCTAGTGTCGATCGACACCACTGCTGAGTGTCGAACGACACCAATAGAAAATCACGATTTTTCGAGCTCTGACGGACCGAAATCGAGCTCGACCGACACAGCATCCTCGACACAAATGACTAGTGTCGATCGACACCAGCTGGGTGTCGATCGACGCCCTTTCCAGACTTTGCCAGACACGTCTAAAGCTTCACAAGTTGTAGAGGAAAGGGTATACAGGCCTAAGGTTCCATATCCTTCAATACTCAAACACATAAGGCCGCCCATTAGTGCAAAAGAGCTTGCTCGTTTCAACCAGAAGGTGAGAAGAATCTCCAATGCGATCTCATTTGCTGAAGCTTGGGAGATTTATCCTTTGGGTGTTTTCTTTAAGAATTGCAGAGAGAGTCTTGAAGAAATTGAAGAACTATTTACCAAAGCAAGGGGTACACCACCCCCAATGAAGCAACTACTTAAGGTTGAAGATCCATGGATGTTTGTTGTTCCATGCTCCATTGGAGGAGTTGTGTTTGAACAATCTCTCTGCGATTCTGGTGCTAGTGTGAATCTCTTGTCAAGGGACATTGCAGAGAGGCTAGGGATTGCTGACATTCATCCTCCTCAGATGACTATTGCATTCGCCAACTCTTCCACCACAGTCTCATATGGTACAATTCCAGACTTGCTTGTCAAAGTGGAGAATTGTCTAGTACCTACTGATTTTCAAGTTGTGGAAGTAAGTAAGAATTTTGTCATGCTCTTCATCCTTGGGAGACCATTCATGGCCACAGTAGGAGCTATTGTAGACATGCCCAATAAGAGAATCTCTTTCTCTAATGTTGACAAGGGAGTCTTCTACAAAGCTATCCCTACTACTGGAACCTCCAAACACATCTCTTGCATTGCTGTGATCGCTAGAGAGGAGCTAGATACTAAAGAGCAAATGAACAAGCTGGTTGTTCAAGAGGCATTGGATGGAAATTCTGAGAAAGTTGAGGAGCTAGAAGATTGGAGTGGAAACATAGTTGTTGATGCCAAGTTGATGGAGGAAGACGTTTTCGTCATGGAGGCAAGAATAGCAGAGCTGAACTGCAGGAAAAATGCCGAAATTCAAGTTGCATATGTGATGGAGCGGAAGCTACTACGGATAGAACTAGATCCGTTGATTCTAAGAATATCCGGAAACTAGGGTTTGTGGATACTCTTCACCTTTTAGGAAATCCCCTTTTTATTAATTAATCAAAGTCTGAATACAATATGAGGCCTAAACAGCTTATTTATAAGAAATCTTAAAACCGTAGAATAACTAAAATAGGAAAACTACTAAAATATAGAAAATAGAAATAATACATATTTATCTAAATACAAATAAGTAATAATAAAGATATGGAAGATATTTGAAAATATTCCAAATATCTCGCTGCATCAGGTCTCGCCGGCCAAGAAAGATTCGTCCTCGAATCTTCAACAGGTTCTTCCACATCGGTTTTGTTTCTTCTTGTTGATGGTATCCTGTCTTTGCACAAACCGGACTTTGCAAGAAATCTCCATAGACCGATTCTACACAAACCGAATCGTCATTGATTTTCCTGAAATCACCATGTTTGAACACAAAATCTACATGATCAATGTTCAAGACATCGTCTTCATATACATCGTAGATGGGATCACCATAGATTTCTCTATGGATCTCATCTTCTTCATAGACGTCATAGATTGGATTGCCATAGATCTCTCTGTAGATCTCCAGGCTCTCTTCTCTCTCGACAAAAGGACTTTCGTCCTCGAAAGTGTAGATGCAATCACTCATCATCGCATCCAGAACCGTTCTTCGATTAAGAAATCAAAGATACACAGCTCTGATACCAACTGATGGAGCGGAAGCTACTACGTATAGAACTAGATCCGTTGATTCTAAGAATACCCGGAAACTAGGGTTTGTGAATACTCTTCAAAGTGGTTTATCAAAACCTCTTTTAGGAAATCCCCTTTTTATTAGTTAATCAAAGTCTGAATACAATATGAGGCCTAAACGACTTATTTATAATAAATCTTAAAACCGTAGGATAACTAAAATAGGAAAACTACTAAAATATAGAAAACCGAAATAATACATATTTATCTAAATACAAATAAGTAATACTAAAGATATGGAAGATATTTGGAAATATTCCAAATATCTCGCTGCATCAATATGTGGTGTCGATCGACACCAAAATTAGTGTCGATCGACACCCTCCGAAGATCACGACACAAGTCGCTTCTACTACTGCAAATCCATCATCTTTGGTCAAACAGATGCCTCCACATCGTACAGCCCAGAAACCTCGAAGAAAGCAAAGGTATGTATTCCCTGGAATCAATTCCAAACCTCATGATCATCTAAATAAGAATTTAAAAGGTTCAAAAGATGCTTCACACTTATGCAAGCAACGAGATTCTCGTAGAAGACTTAGTATTTCTTTTGATGATTTTGCAGGAAAATGAAGTGTCCCACCCGAACTCATGTCCCACCCCGCTGCTGTCCCTCACTTCCTTGGTCGTTCTCATGCACCTAACGCCTATACACCACCATGGATGAGGAGACATTCTTCTAGGAGGCATTCGATGCCACCATCTGATCCACCAGACGCCTGAACCCGACAACGTCAAGCTAATGACTAAAACCAAGCGCTGAGTGGGAGGTAACCCACTTTTAGGTAGGATTTTTCTTTTATTTTCGTTTTAATTTTCACTAAATTTTGGTTTTTTTTTTTATTTCAAAAAAAAAAAAAAAGTTCCAGACGGACGGATGTCGACCGTGGTCGACACAGGAACTCGACATGAACAGTGTCGATCGACACCCCCTCGGAGGTAAGTTTACTCAACTTGTTTTCTTCATATCTCTCTCAATTATTAACAGATTTGAGTGATTTAAGAGCTTAAGTTGTGTAGATTTTCGTCCTCTATCCATCATGTTCATTATCTTTTATATTTGGTTTGTTTATGACCTTAAGATTTAATCACACTGAGGACAGTGTTGGTTAAGTCTGGGGGTGGAAAATACTAATGTATTTTGCTTTGTCTTTTGTTTTGAGTCAGTTGAGTCAGTCAAAAACTTGTTTATTGAGTCAAAATCAGTTGAATTTTTCAGTTTTTCTTGGAACTAACCACAACACATTGACACTTGAAGGACCATTGCCATAGTAGTTGATTGCAGGTTTTGCTATGTAGAAAGGTGCAAGTGGATCAATCTAACAGAGAGAGTTCATGTTCCTATATAGAGCTTGGTATGCATTGGACTTGATTCCTCTTTCAGCTCTGACAAGATAAGATAACTACAGTCTCTCCTTGATCTTCCCTTGAGAAAAGAAAAGAAATAAAGAGTCTAAATATCATCTTGAGCATGTCTCCTCCCAAGGAGCAATATTAGTGAGAGCTCATGAACATGTCTCTTCACAAGGAACACAAGTAAAGAGCAGCACTATTCCAAGGTTTCAAAAGAATAAGAAAAAGTCAATGAAAAGATCTTAGAACACCCTGAAAATGGGCAGCAATTGACTAAGGGAAGAGAAAATAGGAGAGCTGTACCAAGAATGTCTTGTTCAGGCGCTAATGAAGGGAAAAATCTGTAAGTCCTTTGGTCAATACCGTTTGTTTGAGTTTGAAATTTTGAGAAGGAAGGGATCTGGACTTGAACTAAGAGATTGCTAAGCTTGTGGTAAGTTCATTGAAACATTACCTAAGATTGGCTCTATGGTATGTGAATTCATGAGTGTTGGTTCAATGTGGCGTTCTAAAGGATTACTGATTGTTTCTGTTTTCAAACCTCGACTCTATACTTTGTTTATGTTTTGCTTGAGGGAAAGCAAAAGCTAAGTCTGGGGGAGTTGATATATCATGGTTTTTACCGGTTTTTGACCATGATATAAGTCTTATTTATAGAGTCGTTTGATATTTTTAGAGTCCTATTAAAGTCTTTGCACGTTCAGGTACGTTTTGAGCATAATTGGAGATTTTGAAGCATTTTGGAGCATTGTGGAAGAAGATGCTGAAAAGATGAAGTCGGAATGGAGTCGGATGAACAGTGTCAATCAACACCAAATAGTTTCTGAATATATCGCGACTTTTACAAGTTTTGAAGAAAAGGAAATTGCCCAAAAAATTTCCTTATTTCCAAGAGTGCCCAATTCGTGTTTAAGACCTTATATATAGTTTTCAAAGCCATTGTTTAGGCATAATCTCATACTTTAAGAATCATAGAAGTTTAGGGTTTTTAGAGAGAAAAATCAGACTCATTTAGAGCAGATTTGGAACTCCCTTTATTTCTTCTACTGATTTCTTTTATGCTTTATATTCAAATAATGATTTATGTTTCTTTGATCATGTCTGAGTAGTTTGCTTGTTAGGTTTAGGGTTTTTCAAAGGTGATTGATGAATTGCTAGGTTGAATTGATTTGTTAGGATAAAATCATTAGATTTCTTCATCTGGATTTGTGTTTAATGCTTATTTTAGCTTCGCGACCTAGAAAATGATCTAAGGTTGATTAGTAGATGCGAGAGTATTATTGATTGCATGAACTAGTGTTAGATGAGCAAAATACCTATTAGCAAAGAGATTTGGTTTAGGGATTTTGTGAACAATTGAACCTGTTATTAATGCTTGTCTGAATTGATAGAATTTGCAAAGAGATTTGAGATTCTAGGGTTTAGACATAGATAATCTTCGCAGCGAGAGTTGGTTGATTTTACATTAGTGTTTCAAGTTCAAGAACGGTTCTTAATAAATTCCTAACATTCTCTCTAGACCTACAATTTGGATCACCTGAGAATTTCCCTGATCCTATCGTTTCGTCTCCTGAATTTACTAAGTCTTTAATTGCTTTCTGTTTTTAATTCCATCTTTCTACTTAGCTTAATTCGAACTTAGAAGTTTGTTGTGTGACTATCCCTTCCTTGTGGATTCGATCCCTAAGTACTACGACTGATCTCATAAATTGAGAGAGTAGCTCTAGGGTAAATTTGAGAGAATATAATAAACTTGAGCCCAAATGGAAGAAGCATGATCCTAAACCTCCCTGGTTTTTGATCCAAGGATCAACAAATGGACAAGTGATTCATTTGCACTCTTTTTCCCTTGTCTTTGGTTTTGTCCTAATGGGTTTTCCAATGAAGATTTTTAATGAGGCTTGTGAATCATTTTCACATCGTCCATTTGTTGATCAATGCCCCAAAATTCGACCCAATGGAATAATTATCAAGTCCATGCCATTTAATGTCCATTACAAGCCCAAGAAAAGTCCAAACCAAGTATTTAATTTCCTGGGCAAAGGAAGTGACGAATATGGAAGTGCAAGGGTCAATTTTCAACTTAGAGTTATTGTTTTTATTTCCTAGACAACCTGCATGTAGACTTGTCTTTTCTTTTATAAGTTCTTTGTTTTTCTCATTGTAAAACTATCTAATTTCTTTTTATCAAACTTCTTTTGAATTTAGATCAACTATTGGTGTGTCATATCCATTAGATCTGTTGGTGTATAATATCCAACAAAACCTCAATCTCTTTGGTGTGTCATATCCAGAAAGATTGAGGGGTATAGCAAAGGAATTCCGCAGCCTTTGTTAATGCCATTCGATTCACCCATTCATCTCAGTTCCTCATGGATCTGTTACAGAGGGTTTAAATCCCCTTAACTTCAGATTGGCGAGTCCTTGGAAGGTTTACATTAAGACACCTAAATGAATAAAGGGGTCAACAAAAAGATAACTTGAAATACTATAAGGGACCATGAACCGTATTCGGGACAGACAAGAAGCTCGAGGTAATTAAATTCAAATTTCAAGTCTAATTTTCGAGTTATGTGGCTTAACAAGTCGATTGGTTGACTTGACGTGTTCCCAAGTATTGGTGAGTTTTCACGTTTTCAAATCTCTCTTCCTTACTTGGATTTATGTTTTGTTTGAGGACAAACAAAGGTTTATGTCTGGGGGAGTTGATAACTTGCATCTTTCGCCCGTTTTCACTATCATAAGTGTATGCTTTAATAAACATTTCACTAAGGTTTTATTGCATAAATACTAGATTTCGAGTATTTGATTGTTGAAGACTCTTTTCAGGTCATCTTAGCAAAATATGCATATTTTGGAGCAAAACAAACATTTCCGGGATAAGTGCTCGAGGACATAAGTTCAACATCAGATGTAGACCTTCCCACCACGAGATCAAGCTCATATTTGGATACAAGTTAGCCTTATCAGCTATCTTTCACCTCGAAGTTGTTTGAGTACAATCCCACGGTTGGATCTCAAGTTATTAAGGAATCGAGAAGGTTTGTCAAGCATCAAGAAGAGAAAGTTGGCCGCACCACGACCTAGTCAGAAGACCAGTGGCCGCGCCACGGCCCACGCTCATGCGGCCAGCCAACTCGGCGATTCCTGAGCCCATTTGCAGCCCAACTCAAACCCGAAGCCGTCAAATGCACGCCAAGACCTAAGTGATGCCCAAGAGGACTTGAAGACCTTTATATAATCGATGTTTTAGGGGGTTTTAGTATGATCTTTCATATTAACCTTTAGCACAAACTTTAAGAATCTCGTTTCGTGGCCGCGAATCTCGTTTCGTGGCCGCGAATCTCTTTTCACAGTTTCACTTTGTTCTTCGAGGGAGATTGATTTCTTCGTGAACTCTCTTTACTTCTTATCGATTTATACAAGTTATGCATTCATCAATCTCGATTTCTACTCCTCCTTTTATGTCTGAGTAGATTATTTTCGTTTGAGTGTTCTTTAAGGGATCTATGGGGAATTTCATTAACTGTTCTTAAACTGACTGCATCAATTATTTAGGCCGTAGATTAGGATCTACTTTCGTGTGTAAGCTTGTTCTTATTGCATGAATCTAGCGTCTTGAACTAGAGTCTGATTTTAGGATTGTTAAGAACCGCTAACGTGCTGAATCTTTCATCCGAACCTAGCTTAGCGTATGTTTCTGGGATGCTAACGCATATCCACGAAGTGAGCATTAACGTTTATGAATATGATCTGATATTGCGTGTTCGTTTAGGACGTGGGATACAAAATATACCTGCAAAATTTGCATAACATAGTTGATCTAGCATGAAAGAGTTAGGTCATGAAACCAGTGATTCCAGTTTAGGAAAGATCGCCTAGTCTCGTTTGCCTGGTTCGATGTGTGTTTGATTTCTAGTTAGAACCCCATAGATTTACCGAAGAGATCCCCAACGTGTTTCACCCATGCATTTAATCGAGATTTACACACCTTCAATATTTAGTTTTTCTGCATCGCTTGCCTTGATTTCCTTTATGCAATTTCCTTTAAGTATTTTAAGTTAAAATTCTTTTTTCACGTTTGTTATAGAGTTAGGCAAGAGCCAGCTCTATACTAACGTTGCCTCCTCTCTTTCTTTTCTGCAAAACCGTGACACAAGTCCTAAACACCCCAATTTTCCGCGTCTTTGTTTGCTCTGATTTCTCTAATTTCTCTGTTTTGCAGTTGATCAGCTCCATGTGAATCGATACCCTAAGTATTACAACGCATGACGTACATTTGCAGTTTAGGATCTTACAAATTTAAAACTCGACAAAATTCATAAAAAGTAGTCCAATTTGGATCGCAACTTTCGACCCCATCAATATTATATCGAGCCATATTCAACACTAGTCCAATTTGTGTTCGGTTTACACGATTCCACGTAAAAATCTAAACATCATTTATGTAATTATCTTATCAAATAAAATAACTCCATCGTGAACCAAGCAAAACCAATAAATATTAGAGAATGGAATATGAAATAAGAGCTTGAGAAATAAATTCACTAGCAAACTCATCTCTTCTTTGGTGTCCAACCATCGTTGTCAAAAAAAGTCATAATTAATCTTATCATTTACAATGATTTTTATTTTTATACATTATGTAATCTCCTGAAACCGTAACATGAATATTAAAGGAAAGTCGAATCAAAAGACCTTCAAAGAGAACAAAATCAGAGCTCTTTTTCACTAAGTGGTTCAAACGCTTTAACAATGGAAGACTCAAGAGTCAAGAGGAGGAGCAAAGACAAAAAGATAAGCGTTGTGTGGTCCAATCTTGATCAGTCGCATATGCTTTGCCCCCACTTTACTTCTTTTTCTCTTGTAACGAACCAAAACCTCCAAATCCATAGACTCTTGTTCATCTACTCTGTACATCACATTATCGAAATCTCGGTTATTCAATTGAGAAGCAAAATGAAGTTTTTACCTTTGCTTTTGATACGATATGAGTGAGTCTTAAAATCGACTCCAGTTGAATATTCCTTTGATTCTTCGAATTTTCAAGGAAGTATTAAGCATCCCTTCTTGTGATATGATCTGTTAGTAGAAACTAATGTTTCCAGAAAAGAGTATAAGAGATAAATCTCTTCAAGTGCAAAGAGTGAAAAATTAGAGTATGAAAACTTTTATTGTTAGGATAGAATCTGAAAACTATTGTTTACATTAAAACAACAATAACTTAAATAGAAACGAAACAGATGTAAGAAATAATTCCTTCTCTTATTATATAGTCTAATAGTCATCAGTTTTCTTATGAATTAATGCTATTCTTTATGATATTTGTTGACCAATTAAATTGGAAATGAAGGAGTTAATTCCTATGAATCTCTATTTTGATGGACGGTTGAGATTGATCTTAAAGAAAACCTAATGAGGAATTTAGGTCCTCTCTCCACCTATAAATAGATGCCTTTAGTCCATTGTAAAGACATCACAAACATAAGAGCACAACACCTAAAAGAAAGTTTATAAGCAAGGGGAGAGAAAGCTAAAAGTCTTATCTCATAGACTTTTCATCTTCCGAGACAATGGCAGGAGGTAACTCTACAAATCTCCTCATAATCTATTATGTGATTATTCAGTTGTTTAAAAATCTTAGGGTCATGTTTTTATAGTTTACATGTGGTATCAGAGCATGGTTGTAAACATCTGTTTAGTTCTTTAAAAATAATAGATCTTAAATTGTATCACTGAAAATTGTAACATGAAAGTTAGATTGTTAGAAATCTGAATCTGTGTTTAATTTTTGTTTGTGCATAATCTGTGCATTCGTCATGTAGAAAATTATCATAGATTATTTTCTGTGCATAAATCGTGCGTTGTTAATCTGAATATTATCGCAAATTATTATCCGTGCATAAATCGTGCGTTTTATAATTTGAAAAATTATTGTTGATTTCTATCTGTGCAATTTTCGTGAATAGCAGTTTAAGAAATTTTGCAAATAATTATTTGTGCAATTTTCGGGTGTTTGCGAAATAATTTTTTTTTTATTTTTTTTTTTCTTTCGCAAATCCATAAAGTGCAATTTTTGTGCATCGGTTAATAAAGTTTTATTTCCGCAAACCTTAATCTGTGCATTTCTCGTGAATTTACGAATTATTATCGTAAATTTTTCGTGCATAATTTGTGCGAATAATATTTTGTTATTTTGTACGAAATAAAGAAGTCAAATCGTTTTGTGCATAACTCGTATATTATTATTCTATGCATAATTCGCATAAAATAATTTTGTACATAATTTGCACATAATTAGTGCAGAAAGTTACATTTTGTGCATTATTCGTACATGAACGGTTTTATATGCATTAATTGTAACAGATTATTCTGTACAAAATCCGTAACGGTTTTGTTTGAATTTTTTTTTAGTTTAAAAAAAAAAAAAAAAAAACCATTTGTGCATAAGTCGAACAGAAAATTTGGTTTTATATAAAGTGCAAAAATCGGGTTTAGATATCACCACGGTAACTTTACCCATAATGATTTGTAAATAATAAAACATAAAACTAAATATTTTTTGTTTGATTTTCTAAAGAAACGATTTGTACATAATTCGTACAGAAATCTGGTTTTTCATAATGTGCAAATTTCGGGTTTAGATATCACCACAGTGACTTTACCCATAATAATTTGTAAATGATATAACCAATGATTAAATAAGTTTTGATATGTTTATGTAATAACTAGTTACCCACAGGTAGACTATATACATGAAACATGATCAATTAACTTATGCAGTGTTATGTACATGTGTTAAACTAAGTATATCCACAGATAACTTTGTTTAAATAATTCTATATAACACTCAATAACATTTTCAAAATCTATGACTTTATGAAATTTTGATGACTACCCACGGGAGCATCATAATTTGTTGTCATATGCATTTGTGTTGATTATGTTATGAAGTCTAATTAAAACTTGTCGTATCTCAATTGCAGCATCTTTTTCTGGTAATTTGTCATCCATGGTCTCAGCTGTTCCAATGCTCACTGGAACCAACTTCTCAGAATGGAAAGAGAAAGTTGAGTTCACATTGGGAGTACTTGACTTGGATTTGGCACTTCGTCAAGAGGAGCCAAATCCACTAACAGTCGAAAGTACTCCTGAAGAAAAACTTCTCCATAGAGTGGGAGAAAGCGAACAGATTGAGCATCATGTTCTTAAGGATGACAATTGCTAGCAACATCAAAACTTCCCTACCGGTTGCAGAAAAAGCTAAGGCTTATCTGGCAGCTATAGAAGAACAGTTTAAGACTGCAGACAAATCCCTTGCTGGGAAACTTATGGCAGATCTTACAACCATGAAGCATGATGGCACAAGGTCTATGCATGAACATTGCATTGAAATGACCAACCTTGCGGCTAAGCTGAAGAATTTGGGAATGGGTGTGGATGATTCTTTTATCGTCCAATTCATCCTGAATTCATTGCCTCCTCAGTATGCACCATTCCAAATCAATTACAACGCCATTAATGAAAGGTGGTCGTCTAATGATTTGGCTAATAAATTGGTGCAAGAGGAGTCTAGGCTTGGTCGTGGAGGTATTAAAGTTGCCCATTTTGTCCAAGGAGCTGGATCTAAAGCTGGGAAAATGCATAAAATGAGCCATAAAAGTGCACCACCCAGAATGAATGATTTCAATCAAACCAATGAGAAGAAGGCAAAGAAAGAGGACCGATGCAATTTTTGCAAAAAGTCCGGACACTTTCAGAAAGACTGCCATAAAAGAAAAGAATGGTTCGAAAAGAAAGGTAATCCTATGGGTTCCGTAAGCTTTTTCGAATCCAATCTTGCTCATATTTCTTCTAATACTTGGTGGATTGATAGCGGTGCTAATGTACATGTAACGAATTCTTTGCAGGGATTCCTTACAATTCAGGCTATAAATCCAAGTGAAAACTACTTATTTATGGGAAACCGAGACAAGGCGCCAGTAGAAGCTATTGGCACTTATCGTCTCATTATGGATAGTGGATTTTGTTTGGATTTATTTCAGACTCTTTATGTTCCATCTATTTCCCGTAATTTAGTTTCATTAAGCAAACTTGATTTGGCTGGTTTTAAGTCTACTCAAGGAGATGGTTGTTTCAATTTATTTCTGAACTCTAATAAAATTGGTTCTGGAAAATTAGTTGATGGTCTTTACATGTTAGTTCTGGATGATCAACATTTTGAAACACATCTCACACTGCAAGATAAAAGTGGACTTAAGCGTAAAACATGTGCAAATGACTCGTACTTTTTGTGGCATAAGAAACTGGGACACATTTCCAGTGAAAGAATCAAAAGATTGGTAAAAGATGGAGTAATTCCAACTCTAAATTTTACCAATAGTCCTGAGTGTGTAGATTGCATTAAGGGCAAGCAAACTAAACACACTAAAAGAGGAGCCACAAGAAGTACACAGCTTCTTGAAATCATACATACAGATATTTGTGGACCTTTTGACATTCCAACTTTTGGAGGTGAAAAGTACTTCATCACTTTTATCGATGATTATTCACGTTATTGTTATCTCTATCTATTGCATGAAAAATCTCAATCTGTGGATGCTGTACAAGTGTTCATTACTGAGGTTGAGAGGCAATTAGAAAGAAAAGTGAAAATCATTAGGTCAGATAGAGGTGGTGAATTTTATGGCAGATATGATGAAACAGGACAACATCCTGGACCTTTTGCCAAACTTCTCCAGAAATTAGGAATCGTTGCTCAATACACAACGCCTGGTTCTCCATGGCAGAATGGTGTAGCTGAAAGGCGTAACCGTACTTATATGGGAATGGTTAGATCCATGATGAGTCATGCTAACTTACCTATATCCTTGTGGATGGACGCATTACGTACCGCTGTCTATATCTTGAACAGGGTTCCTAGCAAAGCAGTTCCAAAGACTCCTTTTGAACTGTGGAAAGGCTGGAAACCTAGTCTGTCACACCTCCAAATTTGGGGATGTCCAGCTGAAGCAAGAATTTATAATCCACATGAAAAGAAATTAGATTTCAGAACGATCAGTGGTTTCTTTATTGGATACCCTGAGAAATCTAAAGGATATAGAATTTATTGCCCAAACCATAGTACGAGAATCGTAGAAACGGGTAATGCCAGATTTTATGAGAATGGCGAGATTAGTGGGAGTGATAAAGTTCAAGATGTCATCATTCAGGAAATAAGGGTGAATATCCCTTTACCTTTAGTTCCGAATGTTGGGAATCCTTCTATTGTTGAACCATTAGACAATGAGGAAAACCCAGTGAATGATGATCATCCACTCCATAATGATAACATCGCCAATAATGATTTTGAAGCACAAGAGGAACCAGCATTAAGAAGATCAACTCGTGAGAGAAGATCTGCTATTTCCGATGACTATGTGCTTTATCAAGTAGAATCTGGAGAAGGGAATATTAAAGACCCGATTTCTTATTCACAAGCCATGAAAGATGTTAATTCTGATAAATGGATTGATGCCAGCAAAGATGAGATAGACTCGATGGCTAAGAATGGGGTTTGGAATGTTGTTCCATTGCCTGAAGGACACAAAGCAGTTGGGTGCAAGTGGATCTTTAAGACCAAGCTTGACTGTAATGGCAATGTTGAACGATATAAAGCCAGACTTGTAGCCAAAGGGTTTAATCAGAAAGAAGGCATCGATTATAGTGAGACTTTTTCACCTGTGTCTAGAAAAGACTCATTCAGAATTATCATGTCATTAGTAGCTCAATATGATCTTGAGTTACATCAAATGGATGTGAAAACTGCCTTTCTTAATGGAGACTTGCAAGAAGAAGTCTATATGCGTCAACCTGAAGGCTTCATAATTGAAGGTCAGGAAGACATGGTCTGCAAATTAAACAAATCAATATATGGACTGAAACAAGCTTCGAGGCAATGGTATCTAAAGTTTGATGAAACCATTACGAAATTCGGTTTCAAAGAAAACATTGTAGATCCTTGCATTTATCTCAAGTTCAGTGGGAGTAAGTTCATATTTTTGGTACTGTATGTTGATGACATATTATTGGCCAGCAGTGACCTTGGTCTATTACATGAGACTAAGAGTTATCTCTCTAAGAACTTTGATATGAAAGATATGGGTGAGGCATCCTATGTGATTGGAATTGAAATATTCCGTGATAGATCACTTGGAATTTTAGGCTTGTCTCAGAAAGCATATATTGATAAAGTTCTTGAGCGATTTGGCATGATGACATGTTCTTCTAGCATTGTTCCTATGCAGAAAGGTGACAAGCTTGATCTTAAGCAATGTCCGCAGAATGAAATGGAACGTACTGAAATGCAAAAATACCCTTATGCATCTCTTGTGGGAAGTTTGATGTATGCTCAGGTTTGCACAAGACCTGATATTAGCCACGCAGTTGGCATGCTGGGTAGATTTCAGAGTAACCCAGGACTCGCTCATTGGCAAGCTGCAAAGAAAGTTTTGAGATACCTAAAGGGGACAAGAAACTACATGCTGACGTATAGAAAATCAACACATCCACAGATGGTTGGGTTTTCAGACTCAGATTTTGGTGGATGTCATGATTCCAGGCACTGCACTCTTGGCTACGTGTATCTCCTTGGCGGAGGTGCTGTATCATGGAAAAGCCAAAAGTCGCAGTTGATTTACACATCCACTATGGAAGCTGAGTATGTAGCATGTTATGAGGCTTCAATTCAGGGAACATGGTTGCAGAATTTCGTGTCTAAGTTTGAGGCTTTGAACTTTGTTGACAAGCCTTTAACTCTTTATTGTGACAATCAAGCTGCAATCTTCTTCTCTAAGCATGATAGGATATCTAAAGGGGCCAAGCATATGGACCTTAAATATCTATCACTAAAGCAAGATGTCAAAAGAGGAAAGTTTGTCATCGAACACATAGGCACTGAGCTTATGGTTGCAGACATATTCACAAAAGCATTACCTCCAAAGACCTTTATTAAGCATGCTGAAAGTATGGGTCTTGAAGATCGCTTTTGATTATGTTGTCTGTTTATGTTTTGCCTATGTATGACTTTTATGTGAGCTCTTTTATGACTTTTATGTGAGCTCTTTTATGACTTTTACATCTTTCATTTATTCTGTTTCCAATGTGCACACACATTATTTGTTGGATTTATGATAACAGAATGCGTCTTTATTTAAAGACATAAAAGGGACCATTACGATAACTCCTACTTATGTTTATGGTCTAACTATGAAGGTAGTCAATGTAGTAGTACATGGAAGGGATCATGTTGCAGAATGATATGCGACCGCCATGACTCTCATTGATTATTTGATTAGCCAAGACACTTATGCTGAACAAATGAAAAATAAAGTTATAGCATATTATGCCGGCCTTATGATTTCATACAGAAAACATTAATGGATGTTACTAACGACCAAGTGAGAGACTGTAAGGAATAATTCCTTCTCCTATTATATGGTCTAATAGTCATCAGTTTTCTTATGAATTAATGCTATTCTTTATGATATTTGTTGACCAATTAAATTGGAAATGAAGGAGTTAATTCCTATGAATCTCTACTTTGATGGACGGTTGAGATTGATCTTAAAGAAAACCTAATGAGGAATTTAGGTCCTCTCTCCACCTATAAATAGATGCCTTTAGTCCATTGTAAAGACATCACAAACATAAGAACACAACACCTAAAAGAAAGTTTATAGGCAAGGGGAGAGAAAGCTAAAAGTCCTATCTCATAGACTTTTCATCTTCCGCGACAATGGCAGGAGGTAACTCTACAAATCTCCTCATAATCTATTATGTAATTATTCAGTTGTTTAAAGATTTTAGGATCATGTTTTTATAGTTTACAACAGACACTATAAGTGGAGCGTTGTGTCTCTTCCTCCTTGTGACTCTTCAACAAAACAACGCAACGTAATCTAAATGTCATGACCCTTTAATAACTTTAAGTAACATATTTAATTATTACTAACTCAATTATAATCTAACATGTTCCCATAAAACTAGCCTTCAAACTTTTATTCTTTATTTTTAAAAAATATTTATCTAACTGGACAGAAACGATGGACAAACGTCTGGATAAAACTCAACATAGTGGATTACATCTTGATTCGGATGGTCTTTTTTTTTGAAAAGATATGCGGATGGTGTTTCAAACATCTAATTATCATAATTTTGATAGAACAAAACTCCCGTCGCCATCACCGGAGCTGGCTCTGGCCTCAGCAGCTAACTCGGATTATAGACAAAGCTGTTCGAAAATGCATCAGTTCATTCCGATACTCAATCCCTTACAAATTCAAAAGTCTACCTCGTCGACGGTTTAAAGTTCGAACGATTTGATCTTTTTGCACTGTTTTTTGTGCAACCAGTATTATTATTCTTTCATTATTTGAATTATTTGTCTTTATATACGCGTAAACTTTTCTCTTTGATAAAAGTTAAAAGTCAACATATGCGATCCAGCTAATTTTTTTGTATTTTTTTTTGTAATTATTTTGTAAATTATTTATAAAACCCTACCCAAAACTTATCTTGTCGGCATAACCAGACGAAAACAAATTCAGCAAAAAAAAAAAAAACAGAAGATGATAGCAACCTTGTGTGTACAAAAGTATCTTTCAGGAGAGGAAAGAAAAAATGTTTACGCAACCTTTTGTTATGTGTACCCTTCGGCTCCTCCGCTTCCACAAAGCTTTGGCGTCGCTGGAGTGATCGTACGGAAGATGATGAAGCAACGGAAACCTGTCGCTCAGGATGAAGGAACCGGTGTTTAGTCTTCAGGACAAGCGGATCTTATTGGATGTTTCTGGATCTCCGGTCTTGACTTTGAGAGAGAAGGTTCGTACTTCAACACACACACACACACAACTTAGTTCGTATAGACTACGAGGCCGATTTACCAAAAATATTTCACCTACGACACTATTATATTTTTTTTTGTATATAATACATAATAAAAATCATATACATACAAAAAATATTTTTTAATTAGTTAAACACAAAATAAAAAAACTGAATTTTTTTCTACTAATGACTGAAATTTAAAATTGACATTAGTATATAAAGAGGGCTGACAGAAACTAAAACAAGATATAACTAATTAATAAATTATTTAGCAAATGTAACAAAAGTTAAAAACATAGCGATCATGATGGTTAAAAAAAACAAATGAATTTATATCGTGCAGTTCACCATCACTATGGAGATATAATATATATAATTCTTTTTACTTCTGTATAAACAAACTAAATAGTTTGTTGTACTTCACTTTTACATTCATAATTTTATTAAAAAAATTAATAAAATCAGTTTTTCGTCTTTTTCTTTATTTTCAGTATTTTTGTTTTCTGCGAATATAAATTTTTTATATGTTATAATAGTAGGCATATTATATATGAATATAAATAAAAACAAAGACAAAAAAATTATATATGCCAAAAGAAAAAAATATTAAAAATATAAAAAGAGATGAGAGAAATATTTTACTATATTTCTTACGACTTTGTGAATGTAAGAGTGAATTACAATGAATTATTTCATTCGTTTATATTGAGGTAAAAAGTAAAAGTTACTTTGTGTGTATAGTGACGATGGATTACACAATATAAATTTATCTGTTTTCTTTGATATTCATTTATACTATGATTTGGAATTTTGTAACATCACCTTTGGCTCTTATAATACGCCTTTTGTTGTCTCGTTAAAAATGTTTTTTAGAAAACCCTAGTAAAAAAAACCATAGGAAGATAGAAATAGTACAACCATGCAAGGTATCATCTAATAGGTTTTGTTGATGACACATTCAAATGATATGGACATAGTGTTATGTACTATTTTTTGAAAAGAATAGTTGCGTTGTCACATGATTTGTATCTAAATGATCTCACTTCTTATGTGTGAGTATCATTGGTCTAAACACCTCTCTTTTCATTTTATCTAGTCATGTCTCTTTTGACATTCATATTCACGTTCTTCGTTTTTCTCATTTTCTTTTGCCATAAAGTATGTGAAGACGTTATCAACATCATCCACTTCATTTTGATTCTATATCTTTTCATTGAGAATTGAATTGATAGATAAAAATCTCATGATTTCGTTATCTCTCATGATGCTCTACATTATCATTAGTCTCATGATTTGTTCCACAATCTCAAATCGTTTTCTTGGATATTGTTTTATTCATATTGTGATCTACTTCTATAATAATTAACATAAACATCAATTAAAAAAAAATCATTCATATAAAAATATACAATAATTATACGTTAGATTGTTGTGAAAACAACATTAGTTGTTAAAAACTGTCATATAGAATAATATAGATGGCAATACTAAAGACTATACAGTAGTTACACTACAAACATTTTCAGTTATCTGCAAGAGCGGTCTCGTCGAAATTATTCGCAAACTCGAGAGTCAAGATACGATGTACCCTCACAGTGTTCAACAATGTTCACTTTTTTTTTCTTTTATAATCTATGTACGCTTGGTATAACTTACAAAGACGTGGAAATGTTCGACATTTGTGGGACCAATGTCCTTTAAATACGTATATGTAACATAAATCTTCACGTCTCTAGGTGGTATTCATATGGTTTTCTTTCCATTTTTGATATATTTCAGATCGAAACAATATTTGTTCAATCTCTCCTTTTTGGGTTGTAAATTCTTTTGTGTCCGATTAAATCGGTGGTCACGACCCCAATAAGTATAAACTTTTTTCTCTGGTTTTTTCATCTGTTGCATTCACTTCAGGAAATGTTTTGGTTCTCGTAGGTCAAGAATTGTGGTTTTTGATTAGAAGTTCATTCCGTTGAGGAAATCAAAACTCTACTCATCAGTAATTCCAAATGGGGAATACAAGTTTAAAAAGGTTCGAAACAGTTCTTTAAGGCCGAGAATGCTTAAAACGGATTTTTAATGAGTCGTAGAAACAAAATGGAGTAAATAGACTAGAAATAGTCATTTGGGGCTCATAATGGTATAACGAAAAGTATCATTCCGTTGCATAATTTTTCAAGGGCTGCTGGTGACATCTGGTATATCTCTCCCAATAATATTTGAATAAGAGCCATATTTTTTAGCGATAATATTCTTGAGCTCTCATTTCTAAATGGGCCGACCATAGGCGAAGCCCATTTCGCAAAATGATGGTACCAGTTTTACTTTTTACATTATAAACAGTAAAATTGTGGATTTTATTTGTTTCAAAAGACTTTCTTTAATACTATAAGAAGATTGAAACTTACAGATTTATTGCAAGATCTTGAAAATAAAATTACAAATTTGAAACTTGAAATTTTCTTGAATGCTTGAGAGCTTTGTAGAGAGATGTTTGTAGAGTGAGAAAGTGGTGCGAAGATCGCTCGTGTGTTCTCCATTGGTAAAGGCGAGTATTTATAGCGGAGGGGAACGTTAATAGTCTTGATACGTGTCATCCCATAGTGGTGCCGAAACTTTAAGTGCGTTACGTAGACACGTGTCATCAGGTAGTGGTGCCAACACATTTGAGTGCTTGCTTATGTCATTGCTTACGTTATTATGAGGGTCCCATCTGTCTTTGTTGTGGGGCCCGCTTGTCGATTAATCTGTCTTCCTTCTAGAAGGTTACTGGTGATTGGTAGATGCGTTTCAAACAGATATAATTTGTATGTTATTTTGCGAATACAAATAAAATTATACAAGCAGTGTAATATAAAAGTAAAATAATATACAGAGTCTACTAGAATATTATTTGAAAATTTAAAATTTATACAATATTATTATATATTTTTTTAATATATATATATATATTTTTTTTTCTTTTTATGGATCTTGGCCCTTTGGGCCGCCGAAAAGATTCGAGTCTTGCATAATTTCTTCGTCATCAGACGAATCAAGCTCTAGAATTAAGTTGCCGAAGACAACTTAATTGATGAGCCTGCGGAGTAGGCTGGACTTGGTGGCCGATTAGTAGCCGGAGTTTGTGCTCCTGGTTGTTGAGTGCTCCGGGATCAGAGCCATATTTTTGGACTAGTTGTTTTGCTGTAAGGAGTTCTGAGGTAAAGAGGGGTATGGAATTTTGGGTATGAGATCCGTATTTTTGGACTAGTTGTTTTGGTGTAAGGAGTTCTAGGAGAGGTGTGGTTTTGGATACGGTTTGGATAGCTATTTTGGTTTGGTGAATGATCTCGAAGTGGTTGGCCATCTTGGATAGTGAATAACAGTCAAGATTATACTTGTCCCACCATTTGATGCGGTTATCCCAGACTAAGGAGTATGGCATATATGGTAGGGCGATGATGAAGTTAAAGTTCCATGAACATATCCATGGGATACCCATGTCAATGTGGAATGTGATTTTGGTGAATGGGCCAATGGTTTATTTGGGCATGTGTTTGGTGTAAAAGTGTAAGGATGTTTTAATTATTTCCGAAGGGTAGATCTGGTCGGAAGGATCGAACGAGTGCCACCATTCACAGAACCATCCCGGAATGGCCTTTGGACACTTAGTATCAAAGGAGAAAAACCAAGAGTGGTCAAAAGTCCGTAAATATAGAGCCCTGAAAATGGTGTATTGATAAACCACATAAGTGTATCATTGAATATGAAAACCTAGGGTAGAAAAGGGATTAATCGACAAGCGGGCCCCACAACAAAGACACATGGGACCCTCATGATAATGATGCAATGACATAAGCAGGCACTCAAATGTGTCGGCACCACTATGGGATGACATGTATCAAGACTATCAATGCTCCCCCTCCGCTATAAATACTCGCCTCTACCAACAGAGAACACACAAGCGATCTTCGCACCACTTTCTCACTATACAAATATCTCTTTACAAAGCTCTAAGCATTCAAGAAAGTTTTAAGTTTCAAATTTGTAATTTTATTTTCAAGATCTTGCAATAAACATGTAAGTTTCAATATTCTTATAGTATTAAACAAAGTTTTTTGAAACAAATAAAATCCGCAATTTTATTGTTCATAATATAAAAAGAAAAATTGGTACCATCATTTTGCGAAATGGGCCTCACCCATGGTCAGCCATTTAGAAATGAGACTATCGCTAAAAAATATGGCTCTTATTCAAATGTTATTGGGAGAGATATATCAGATGTCACTAAGCCCTCGAAAAATTATGCAACGGAATGATGCTTCTCGTTATACCATTATGAGCCCCAAATGACTATTTCTAGTTTAGTTATTCCATTTTGTTTCTATGACTCATTAAAAGTCCGTTTTAAGCATTCTCGGCTTTAAAGAACTGGTTGGACCCTTTTAAACGTGTATTTCCCATTTGGAATTACCGATGAGTAGAGTTTTGATTTCCTCAACGAAATGACTACTGGTCCAAAGACTAGAAAGGTATTGTCCTCTAGTGTTCTACGCTGCTAAAAATGCCACAAACTTATAAGTTTTAAATGCGAATCTTTGCACACGTTTTATTTAAAAACATTTTCAAAAGCAAAACTTCTATGATCACATCCTACCTTATACCCCCTCTAGCCAGATACGTACCAATCTACCGAGACACTGTCACTGAAGGTGTTCCAGACTGCAAGTCCGAGAAGGTTGTAAGACCGTTGGTAAGCCCCAGTTGTGTCAATTTAGAACCGGTTAGTATCCCCATATAATGAGTTTAAGATTAGTCTGAGTCATGGTGTCTTAATTTAGAAAGCTTTTTAAATCAAAACATAATTCAAGAAAATTATGTCAAAACAACCTCTTTTAATCAAGAAAAATCTAAAAATCAATTACCTCATATTAACCCATAAAATATCTATCAAATTGGTACTTTTGATTTTAGAACAGCCTATGCAATCAAAGAACATGAACAAACTCTATCTTTACATAATGAGTTTGAAGAAATTAAATTATTATCTTCAATTGCTTTAGACAAGTATAAACAAAAGGGATTTAATTATCTCCTTTTTACACTTGTCCAAATAGCAATAAATCGTTAGCAAGAACTGGTTTTGATCAACCATTACTAATGTTATTAAGGGGTAAATCCCTATTAAAATTTAAGAATTCGCTTCTTGTAGCATTCCAATCAAATTTATGCAACGGAGCAATCTACTTCAATTGTGCATCTACATGATCCAACAATACTCAATACTTTAGTATTAAATGTTCATTTACCTGAAATCAAATTTCAAAATAAAAGACACGGATATCTATTATTTTATCGAATTTACTTTAAACAATCAACATCTGAATTTAATCCAAAATGTCTATTACAAGACGATAAAGGAGAAACTATTATATTGGCAGTACATAGTAAAGATACACCAAGTGTTATTTACGCTGCTAAACAATTAAGATGGGATGATCAATGAAAAATTGAAATTACTCAACCAATTCAAAAATTTGAACACAGGATTCTGCAACATTACAATTGCATAGATTGTTCGATAATTCTTGTGATTCTGTAGAAGAATTATTTGCATTTTTTCGTTTTTTGTTAATTGAATAATCTTCATCAGATTCTGATGTTAAAAGTAATTTTGCTAACTTTTCTTGGATATCTGGTTGGTTTTGAAATATCATATTAATTTTCTATTTCATTTTACACTCAGTTGATCTATGACCGGGTATTTTGCAGTAGCATATATTTGTGGTGTTTCTTTTCCAGTAACGTATATTTGTGGTGTTCTTCATATAATAAATCAGGTGGAGTATGTCTTTTATAATAAGATTTATTTGATTTCATCATACGATTTTTATTCGATTATTTCTTGATTATCACTTTCCGAATGTATTGATGATTGAATAGATTTATTATCGTTTTCATATATTATTAATTCATTTTCCTTTAATGTATATACTTTCAAATCTATTAGCAATTGTTTTTAAAATTTCATTCTCTGAAAATTTGATTTATCTTGTTATAGGTTTAAAGATTCGTCATGAGAAAGGGTGTTGAACATTTGGATTTTTTTTTTGTTATGATATTTTTATTATTATTTAGTTTATTATCTACATAATATATTTGTCTAGAGACTGTATGTAACAATTGACTTTGATAATTATTATTTTTATATATTGATTTAATATATTGCAAGATTATTGGATCTTTCTAATCTCTATTATCTTCAGATCTAAAAAGTGTTGCTATAACTTGTCGATTTGGAGTATTCAATTTAATAAATTTTAATGATGGATGAATTGATTTGATTTTATCACCCGTTGTTAGTTTCCATCATTGACTTAAAGATGAATTTGTATTAATTGTTTTCAATGGATAATTGATATTTTCTGTGGATATATATGTTTCAAACCATGTGAAAAATAGAATATTTATTTCTTTGAGTATCATATTATTATACCATCTTTCTCTTATATCTTCTGTTTCTTGTTTAGTAAATATTTTGAAATACCAATTTCCTTTTTCCAAATTTTCTTTAATGTATTGCTTATTGATTTTGTATGTTTTTATTATAACATTTATGGATTTAAAATCTGATTGTCTTGGAGATGTTGGGTACCTATTTTGATCAGGTTCAGCTATTGGGGATTCAAATTTAATTGGATCATCTTGTCTAATATTTTGATTTACACATTCTGTCTCCGAGTCTGTACTAGCTTGACTAGTACGGTATTCAGAAAAGAGGCTCTAGAATGGTATGAACTAATTCTTGGTGGAAGTGGTTCTCTTATTGAACCGAATTGTAATAGTATTTTTCCATCCCTTTGTTCTAGTATTCTTAAAATATTAATGTGTTCAAAATTTCTAATTGGTTGAGTAATTTGAATTTTTCATTGATTTGGAATGGTTATTTCATTCCATCTTAATTGTTTAGGTGCATAAGTAGCATTTGGTGTATATTTACTATGTACTGCCAATATAGTAGTTTCTCCTTTATTGTCTTGTAATAGACATCTTCAATTAAATTCAGATGTTGATTGTTTAAAGTAAATTCGATAAAGTAATAGTTATCAGTGTCTTTCATTTTAAAATTTTGTTTCAGGTAAATGAATATTTAATACTAAAGTATTGAGTATTGTTGGATCATGTAAACTTACTTGAAAGTTTGGTGCACAATTAAAGTAAATTACTCCGTTGCATAAATTTGATTGGACTGCTCCAAGAAGCGAATCCTCAAATTTTAATAGGGTTTTATCCCTTAATAACATTAGTATTGGTTGATTAATGCCAGTTCTTGCTAACGGTTTTATTGCTATTTGAACAAGTGTAAAATGGAGATAATTAAATCACTTTTGTTTATAGTTGTCTAAAGGAATTGAAGATAGTAATTTAATTTCTTCAAACTCATACTGTACAAACTTTTGTTCATGTTCTTTGATTGCATAGGCTGTTCTAAAATCAAAAGTACAATTGATAGATATTTTATGGGTTAATATGAGGTAATTGATTTTTAGATATTACTTGATTAAAAGAGGTTATTTTTGACATAATTTCTTTTGAATTAATTATAGCATGCAAAGTAAATGCAGCATGTTTTGATTTAAAAAGCTTTGTAAAGGAAGAATCCATGACTCAGACTAATCTTAAACTCATTATATGGGGATACTAACCGGTTCTAAGTTGACACAATTGGGGTTTACCAACAGTCTTACGGCTTTCTCGGACTTGCAGTCTGGAACACCTTCAGTGACAGTGTCACGGTAGAGTGGTAGGTATTTTGCTAGAGGGGGTTTAAGGTAGGAAGGGATCATAGAAGTCTTGCTTTTGAAAACGTTTTTAAATTAACCTTTTGCAAAGATTCGCATTTAAAAGTTGAATTTCTTTTATAAGTTTGTGGCGTTGTTAGCAACGTAGAACACTAGAGGGCTATACATTTCTAGTCTTTGGACCAGTAGTCCTGACATCCACAATGTTTCCAGCCGATAAACTTATTTAAAAACTTGAAGATCGTTTAGCATCTGATACCAGTTTTTCTTTTTACATTATGAACAATACTTTTGCTACATTACAATTCCATAGATTGTCAGATAATTCTTGTGATTCTGTAGAAGAAACATTTACATTTTTTATTTCGTTAATTGAATAATCTTCAGCAGATTCTCATGTTACAAGTAATTTTGCTAACTTTTCTTGGATATTTGGTTGGTCTTGAAATATCTCATTAATTTTCTTTTTCATTTTACACTCGGTTGATCTATGACCGGGTCTTTTGCAGTAACGTATATTTGTGGTGTTCTTCATATACAATTGCATAGATTTTGCATAACTTACGGTTAACTATGTGCATTTATTAAAAGAGAAGGCTCACTAATATGTCAAGAACATAGAGATAAAAACAAAATGATAAATTAAAGTTCAAAATAACCATGGGTTCTTTCTATGAACAATAAGGCTATAAGCAACAACTTAATCCACCATAAGAGTGAAACATCTAAAATATAGACAAAAAAATTCTTATAACATCAAACATTATCAAAAGCATAACAACTTCAACATAAACTAAAATAATCAATATTATTTAAAGAATAAAAATTATTCTAAAAATAATAAATATTCAAAAATAATAATTATTCAAAGAATAAATTTAATAAACAAAAAATAGTGTGCTGGAATTGCAAAAGACGCGGTCATAGATCAAACGAGTGTAACCTTTTCCTGATGTAGAAGAACTTGTCATCATGTGAATCTCTTTTAGCGGGTTTCTACTAAGCATGTGTGCAAGTGTACTCTTTGTGCCCTTTAAATAGAAGGACTCAAAATCATACTTCGAAAACCATTCGCTCCATCGTATTAACTGTTGGTGTGGGACCATCTTTTGCTTGAATTGTAACATCTTTGGGAAAGAAGACATATCCATTTCGATGCGAAATTTGTGTCCTATCAGATGTAACTCAAACTTCTCAATGGATTTTTTGACCGCTAAGATTTTTTTGAACGTGGAGTGATAGTGCATCTCCGTATCTTTGAACCATCCGCTTTTATATCCACAGATTTGACGTTTGCCATTAATCTCTTCAAATAAAATTGCTCCCCAATACTTGTCACTTGCATCTGTTTGTAGGATACATATCCCCGAGGTTTGTCGTTTGGTTGACCGCTTTGGTTTGTCGTTTAGTCCATTGAGGTGGATTCTTTGTCAGCATCTTCTGGATTGGTCTTGTCAGCTGTGAAAGTTGCGGATTAAAGTCGCTAATGTAATTGATTACTCCAAGGAATTACTGGATTTGTCGTCGTGTGAGATGTTTGTCTGGGAAATCTATGTGTTGTGGCAAGATGAGCTTGTGGTGTAAATTGGCCATTTTTAATTTGCATTCCAAGAAAATCGATGTTGGGCTGGGTTATGATCATCTTTACAATTTTTTGAAGTTGTCTGAGAGATTGGATATGCTCCTCTTCATTTGATGAAAAATAGGAGGATGTCGTCGAAGTATACGTAACATTGCATGTTAAAATAGTGATGGTGCAGTCGTGAGACCGAAAGGCAGGAAATTCCATTAGAGATGGCGATTTGGTAGACAAAATGCTGTTTTGTATCTTTCTTCTGGATGAACTCCAATTTGCCAGAACCAAGATTTTATGTCGAACTTTGAGAATATCGTTGCGCCTTGGAGGCGTTGAAGAGGTGCCTTCCTGTTTGGTAGAGGAAACTTGACATCTTGTAGGTATTGATTTAGGGGCTTGTAGTCAATGACTAGTTTGAGTTTTCACCCTTGCTTGTTCTGCATGGTTGTTGACATAAAATGCCTTGCATGCCCATGACGAGTTTGTTGACTCCACAATTGCTTGACCTACGAGCTGGTCACATTCTTCATTTTCCTGTTGTAATAGTGTGAGTGGCACTCCTGCATGACTTGCTTTTGTTGGAGTAGTATGAACTTTCTCTTTGAAAGGTAAAGATAAGAAGAACTCCGAGTTTAGCCATAGTGGATTGTTGCAGTTTTGAATGAAATCTTCTCACACAAAAGCATCGTGATTTCTTCTTTAATTTTGCCGAACTCTGTGGACACAACTTCTTCGATCGTGAATAGGCAAGGTATTGTTGTGAAGGCTTTGTAGAAGGTCTTCCACTTTATTCCTTGTGGTTTGATTGAGATATCGAATTTTTTCTTTAGTGTATAGTAAGTGTCCCTTCCTAGAATTAAATATTTTCCGGGTGTAGATGAACCAAGAACTTCCGTTGTTATTTGACATCCTGGGAAGATTTCTATCGTTATCGGCTTGGACTTGAGTTTGACTGTCAATGAGCTAGAGTTTGAGACTCTAAACTCTTATTGGTGCGGCAGCCAAATAGACGACGGAAGTATCTTGGGATTTAGTATTGTTGTATAAGCTCATGTGTTGATAAATGAGATATCATGAACTGGATCTTCCTTACGCGAGGGATCAAAGATTGTCACCGGCAGATGTGGTGTTTGTATCTCATCTTGTTGTGGCATCTGAGTTATATTGAAACAGCAGTCATCATCTTCTTCTTCGTAAGTTGAATCAGATGAATCGTCACAATCTGAGTAGCCACATATAGCGTCTTTGTCGTCACTATCATATGAAAATACTGACTCTAGATCATGATTGTCAAAATCTATGTCTGGTGCAATTTTGGATATCGAGTTGATGAGGTATTGCTTCTTCCTTTTAGATTGGTTTGAACAGTTCTTTGCGAAGTGTCCTTCCTTGCTGCATAGAAAACATCTTGTTGTTTTCCTAAAACTCTGCTTCTTTTTGAAAAATCGTTTGTGCCTTAGTTTATTGAAGTGTCTCTAGATAGTTGCTTTGATTTATCCATGAATTTCATCCAAAACTCCTTTTGTTTGCAGAGCTTATCAAGAGTTTGGAAGACGTATTGCTGAATTTGGCCAATAGAGATTTCTTCAATTGTTTAGCCTTAGTCTTTCATATATAAATTAGTTTGTTCACCAAGATAGTCGCAATGGAGGAGAGATATACTTGCTTTAAGCTCAGATTGTTGAGACTGTTGAGCGCATAATACCTTTGAGTCTGTCGCTCAAAGTGCTTTGTCAAATCTCTTTTCTTTAAAGAGCAACATTTTGCCGTGAAGAATTCTTCTTGCAGCTGCTCCTTTAGATGATTAGGGGTACTGATGAATTCTCTGTGAATTTAACATAGAAGTAATGGTATTGTTGTTTGATAAACCTGCTGTTGTCTTCACCAAGCGAATTCCACCATTCTTTAAGTGCTCCGGATAGTCGTGCCACAAATTGTTGTATTACAAGCTCTAGTGGATATGTGATTGCTTCTGAATTCATCCATGCATGAAATTCGTTAAGTCGATCATTCCACTTTTCAAAAGGAATGTCATCGAATGTGAATGTCATGATTTTCAAAGTGAACTGCTTTGTTGGTACCTCCTGATGTTTAGGGGCCGTGTATCACATTTCTTCATCGCTTGAATATACCTCATTTATATTTGGTTCGTCTTTTGGGATGGTCGAAAGTTCGCCTATACTGAATTACTTTGGTAGAGACTCTTCGTCTGAACTGGACTCATAGCTACTAGTATCAGAGGCAAAGGCTTGTGTTAAGATAGAATGAATCATTGTTTATGACTGATTGTTTTTGAATATTTTGGAAAACAATCTCACAATATGTCTACTTCTAATCCTTCAACCATCGATTCTCAATTCACATCTACTTTACCAAAATCAAAAAGCAAAAAGCAAAATCGTTCTTCTTCTAGTAATATAAATTCCCTATATGAAATCAAGTATGTTTCAGGAGATCAACTACACGAAACTACCCTTCCAATGGTGAATTCATACGAATACTTTGCCAAAAAGCATAGTGCTATCTCAGTCAGGTTCGAGAGCTCATACTACCATCTTCAAATCGAAGGGTCATGGAATATGTCAAGTCCAGCAAATTCACATCTTGCCAAGTTCCAGCCACTGAAGAGGAGCAGTTCATCTCTCTCAACATTCCAGAGAATCTAACAAGATTGTGGCAGCAGCAAGGATACACTCATCTACACTTCGGTGTGGTAAGAATCGGTCTAATTTTATACGCTCGAAAAGGTCTACCGGTTGTAGCACGTATAACTTTAGTCGACTCAAGACTATAGTCATACCAACAAGTTTGCATCGGAACAGCTCAGACAACATTAAATGCATGAACAATATTCATAACAATGTTTCCAAACTTTAATATCTCTTTGCAAGATCCCAATTTCCTAAAGACGGTCAAGGTCCAACTGCAACTAGTCGGAGCACTTATGCAAGAAAAAAGCGTGTTTGCAACACTACGCCATCAAATCGTCTACCGGATCCAAGATCATCCCTTGATCTTGTATTATCCTCATCTGATGAAGCGTTATATCTCGAGGTAACATCAACATCTCAAGCACCCTACTCTATCCATATTCCTCGACAAATAACGCGCGAAGAACTACTACGCTGCTTACCAGAGTCATGTGTTACAAGCTACAAGAAGATGCATCAAGCATCCCAGACACCAGTCCAAACATCTGAAGTCAGTATCCATTCTCGAAATGATGGCAAAACAGAGATCAAATTCGAAAAACCAAGATCACCATCGTTTCGTCAACAACTATTTACTCAATTTTCCATACAAATCGACGAATGTGAATTCTACGGACGACAAACGAAGCAGTAAGCTCTTCAGCCAATTTCTTTTGGCCAAGAAGGATCAGTCGTATATCCTTTCATAGATGAAGATGGACATCAATATTTTGATGTCTGTTCATGCACTGCTTGTATAGAAGCAGACTATGAATTTGACGACGAAATCCAACAAAGGCGAATAAAAAAGAAAGACCCCCTTTATAAAAAGTATCTCGAAGGAGATCCTACTGTCGGCCCACTTGGTGAGGGCAAATATGACTTTATTGTCCAATATTCAGAAAGAAAAAAGAAACCTCGACAAATCATGATGATGCATCCAGACGATTTCCCTCCTCCAGAAGATTTCACCAAAGACAACATCACCCATAGTCCGAAGATCCTTACAAGAGTAATCAACTCTTATGGACCGGACCAGCTAAGTCAAGGAGAAAAGTTTCTCAATTGGCAAACAGAGAATGCCGTCGCTCAAAATCGACTGTTGACAACACTCAATCACAAAGTTTATCAGTTGGCGGATAGTTATAGTACAAGGCTAAACTCTCTTCAAAGATCAATAACCGAAATCCATGGTCGACTTCATAATCTTCATCAAGAAATGATGACTATGGCACATCACATGATGGTTAATACATCCCAATTTTGAAGCAAAGAAGCTGAGACGGCTAACTTCAAATGTCAGTTAAAGGACCTGCAAAAGAGCATCGAAAGTATGATTCATAATCACAACAAGACTGATCCATACTTTAATCATTTTGGTCGAATGTCAGCAGGAATACCTATGTATTAAGAATCCTACTCTCCGGGAGTTCTCTCTGGCTATCAACATCAGATGCCAAAGACCTCTCTCCCTGGATTCCTATCCTCGGATAAAGCTTTCACATCTCGTTACGGTACGACTCCAGCCATGACTACGGCCAGCATTTCAAAAACAAAACCAACACGAATGAAGCAAAAGCGTCAAAGAGAATCGGAATTCCTGGTAAATCCAACCAAGAAACCAACTCTCAACTCTTTCTCTATCCACGAATCTGTTGAAGATACAAACAATAAAAAAGAACATATATCGGGGTTATGGAATTTTTGATGTCCAGTCTGCTAGATATCCTTGGCAATAATACTGGTGCAGCGGCACCAGGGCACCAACCCGGCACCTGGGCACCAACCCGACACCTCCAATCTGTACCTCGCAGCCAATAATGATGATTCATCATTTCTCGGATACAAGCTCATGTAGCTATGAGTCCAGTTCAGACGAAGAGTCTCTACCAAAGAAATTCGGTACAATCGAACCTTCGACGATACCAAAAGACGAACCAAATATAAATGAGGTATATTCAAGCGATGAAGAAATTCGATACACAACTCCTTAGCATCAGGAGGTGTACCAACAAAGCATTTCGCTTTTAAAATCCTGACATTCACATTCGATGACATTCCCTTTGAAAAATGGAATGATCGACTTGACAAATTTAATGCATGGATGAATTCAGAAGCCATCACATCTCCACTAGAGCTTTCAATACAACTATTTGTGGCACGACTATGCAGAGCACTTAAATAATGGTGGAATTAACTTGGTGAATACAAACAGCAGCAGGTCTATCAAACAACAATACCATTACTTCTAGGCGAAATTCACAGAGAATTCATCGGTACCCCTAATCATCTAAAGGAGCAGCTGCAAGAAGAATTCTTCACGGCAAAATGTTGCTCTATAAAGAAAAGAGATTTGGCAAAGCACTTTGAGCGACAAACTCAAAGGTATTATGCACTCAACGGTCTCAACAATTTGAACCTAAAACAAGTATATCTCTCCTCTTTTGACGACTATCTTGGTCAACAGACTAAATTATATATGAGAGACCAAGGCCAAAGAATTGAATCAATCTCTATCGGCCCAATTCAGCAATACGTCTTCTGAACTCTTGATAAGGTCTGCAAACAAAAGGAGTTTTGGATGGAATTCATGGATAAATCAAAGCAACTATCCATGATATGTGCTAGACCAGATTTATCTATCAAATGTTCAAAATCCAAGAAGCCTTACTCATGCGATTCACGAGGCAAGCATGGAAGATTCTGATAACCATTCCAGAGAAGCTTTAACAAATTCAGGCACAAGCGATTTTTTAAAAAGAAGCAGAGTTTCAGGAAAACAACAAGATGCTTTCTATGCCGCAAGAAAGGACACTTCGCAAAGAACTGTCCAAACCAATCTAAAAGAAAGAAGCAATACATCATCAATTCGATATCCAAAATTGCAGCAGACATCAATCTTGACAATCATGATCTAAAGTCGGTACTATCATATGATAGTGACGACAAAGACACTATTTGTGGCTACTCAGATTTTGACGATTCATCTGAATCAACTTACGAAGAAGAAGATGACGACTGTTGTTTCAAAATCACTCAGATGCCACGACAAGATGAGATACAAACACCACATTTGCCGGTGACAATCTTTGATCCCTCGCGTAAGAAAGATCGAGTTCATGCTATCGCATTTATCGACACAGGATCTTACACAACAATACTAAATCCCAAGATCCTTCCGTCGTCTATGTGGCTACCGCACAAACAAGAATTTCGAGTCGCAAACTCTAGCCCATTGACAGTCAAGCTCAAGTCCAAGCCGATAACGATAGAAATCTTCCCAGGATATCAAATAACAACGTAGGTGCTTGATCCATCTGCACCCGGAAAAGATTTAATCTAGGATGGAACACTTACTATACACTAAAGAAAAACTTCGATATCTCAATCGAACCACGAGAAATAAAGTGGAAGACCTTCACAACAATACCTTGCATGTTCACGGTCGAAGGAGTTGTGTTCCCAGAGTTCAGAAAAATTAAAGAAGAAATCACGATGCTTTCGTGTGCGGATTCTCACACACATTTCCTTCAAAAGTGCAACAATCCACTATGGTTAAACTCGGAGTTCTTTGTATCTTTACCTTTCAAGGAGAATGTTCATACTACTCCAACAAAATCAAGTCATGCAGGAATGCCACCCACACTATTACAACATGCAAATGAAGAATGTGACCAGCTCGTTGGTCAAGGAATTGTGGAGTCAACAAACTCGGCATGGGCATGCAAGGCATTTTATGTCAAAACCATGCTGAACAAGCAAGGGGAAAACCCAGACTAGTCATTGACTACAAACTCTTAAATAATTACCTACAAGATGTCAAGTTTCCTCTACCAAACAAGAAGGCACTTCTTCCACACCTCCAAGGCGCAACGATATTCTGAAAGTTCGACCCAAAATATGGGTTACAGCAAATTAGAGTTCTACCATGTAAAGAGAGCTTAGATGGGCCTCTTGCCACTGATTGCTCAAACACTATGAGGAATATTACCCGTTCTAAAGGTACACGTAGATAGTCGGTCGTATTGACTAAGTCGTATTGACAGACGAGGGTGGTAATATCCAGGTAAAGGAAGCTTAGACGGGCCTCTTTCCACTGATTGCTCAACCACTATTAGTAATATTTCCTCTTCATGAAACTCATGTTGACCGCCGTGTTGACTGACTACTAGGCCCAACTATAGAAGTGGAGCAGAATCGCGACTTGCAAATGATAGAAAGAAATCAAGGCTTATGAAGATGTTAATAAGTCTGGAAAGCTAAAGAACTTAGACACTCATTTAGAAAGAGAAACTTAGAGGGAAATTTTTATTGAAATTCTGAGATGTATTTTACAATTGGGTACACACATAATTATATATGAGGTTTAGTGCGCGCTGATATAAGCACTTAGGTGGATCATTCATTCGTTCAAGAATATCTAATGTTACGAATGGATATAATCATTATTATATTCATTTTCCTTTTAGTATAAATATGTGTTAGAAGTTTAGTTATTGGACATAAGATGAGATCATAATAATAGAATAAGAAGACCATATTCTTTCTCTCTCTCTTATTCTACGTGAGATTCAAAGTTATTTTCATTCTTTTTATTATATTTTATATCACGTTATCAGTACGAGCGTCTCTCGATCCGTCTATATACTAGGAAGGTGAGATTTATTTATGTTCAATTTTTTTTTTTAAAGTTCATTATTTACGGAAAAAATGGATATGCCTTCTCCGTTTATTTATTATGCCGGGATGGTAGGCTCTGCCTCCTCCGAGCCGATCGTTATGGTAGACTATGCCTTCACGATCGTAATGATCACATCGTAGACTATGTCTCCTTAGATCATATTTATGGTGTGGGAGATTAAAATCCACACCCATATACTAGACGGCTAAGCCGACTTATAATTTATTTACTCCTTAAATGTGTAAAATCTCATCACCACAATATTTCCGTTATATCTGTATATATTATGACTCTTAATCTTAGTAAATTTAATTGATTGTTATTTAAAATTTCAGATAGATTTTTATTCTCTATCACCTAACGGTAACAAAAAAAAAAAATTTAGTTTTTCACACTCCGAACAGCTAGTGAACAGTGTTTTTTCATCTATAAATACACTTATATTTCATTCTTTTACTTCACTCAAAAATCTTCTTCAATCAAAACCATTTAGTTTCGAACAAAGGAAGAAGAAAAATGATTCATCTCTTTCTCATTTTTATAATTGATTATATCTTTGTTGCTTTTTATTTTTTACCCATCGGAGAATTTTCTATAGAAGAATCTGTGATGATTTTCATTTTAATGTTATACATTAGTCTTTTTTGTAATCTCGTTACTTATTACAGTACCTCGCATATTTTAATTTGAATAAAATAAATATGTGCTTTGATTAATAATTAATTATGCAATTATTATATCATTACAATGCTCAACTTTTTATATATTTGTCTATGTTGTTACCATGTTCAAATTTTTCTAAAAAGATTTTATGATATTTATTAAAACTAAATTGTTAAAGTTCTTGTTTATCATATATAATGTAAAATCTGGCAAACCTCGAGATTGATGCCCTAAATATAACTAGGAAAAATTATATGACGTGGGCAGTAGCACCGACAACGCATCTAAGAGGAAAGAGGCTCCTTGATACCATCGATAAGTCGAAAACGACGTCAGATGAAAGAAAGGAAAAAGTCATGATATTTTTACGTCACCATATTCACGATGGCTTAAAAGATGAGTACATCATAAAAGAAGATCCTGCAGATCTCTGGCAATCTATTAAAAAAAGGTTTGATCACCAGAAATATGTGATATTACCAAAAGTCGGGCACGAGTTGTTATATCTCCGGTTTCAGAATTACAAAAGTGTTAGTGATTATAAATCTGCGATGTTTGGAATCAGATCAAAAATGGTGTTATGTGGAGAAAGTATAAGTGATTATGATATGATTGAGAAAATTATCCCCACATTTCACCCGAGTAATGTAGTCCTGCAGCAACAATACCAGACAAATATATATATTTGTTATTCAGAATTAATGCATGTACTGCTTGTTGCAGAACAAAATAACGAGTTTGTAATGATGAACCATCAAAGCCTTCCGAAGAAGAAAAAAGAAACGGTTTGTTACAGATGCGGCATGAAGGGACATTGGACACGTACCTATCGTACACCCAAACATTTACCTGATCTGTACCGGGAATCACAGAGAGCAAAAGAGAAAGAAAGTTAAACCAACATTATTTCTGGTGAACCGGACCATCGTTTCATGGCCTATAGGATGACACTCATCTTGATGTTATAGATTTCCTGTTTGATCCAGAAGAATCAACGGAAACGAAACGACAAAAATCGATGTAATATTAAGTTTTCCTCAAGAAGACAAAAAAATAAAAGTTTGATATTTTTGGTGTTTTATATACTGTTGTCTTTAATGTTTTTATTGTAAAATAAGTTTCATTGTAAAATAAGTTTTCTTGTAAAATAAATGTTTATAATATAAGTTTATGTTTTGTTAAAAGATTATTAATAGATCTTTATGAATATTTTAAATTCAGAAAATGTTAGAATTTGGAATTTATGATGGAGATATATGTCTGGCAGACAGTGATACAATGCACATGATAATTAAAGATAAAAAATATTTATCCTTTCTGAAAATGAAAAATCTCGGCGGAAACGTGAATACAATATCTCCAAAAATTTATTATATTTTATGTCTGCCGGCGAGATTTTTCATTTTGAGACAGGATAAATATTTTTATCTTCAATTTTTGTGTGCGTTTGTAGCACTGTTTGCCAAACATATATCTCCATTCTGAATTACAAATTTTGATATTTTCTAAATTTAAAATATTTATAAAATATGTATTAATAATCACTTAACAAAACATAAACTTATATTATAAAAATTTCATTTTACAAGAAAACTTATTTTACAAAGAACTTATTTTATAATAAAAACATTAAACACAGAAGTACATAAAACACCAAAAATATCAAACGTTTATTTTCTTGTCTTCTTTAGGAAAACATAATATTACATCGATTTTCTCGTCTCGTTTCGTTTCCGTTGATTCTTCTAAATCAACCAAAAAATCTGTAACATCAAGATGAGTGTCATCCTCTAGGCCATGAAACGAAGGTCCGGGTATACCAGAAATAAAGTTTGTTTCACTTTCTTTCTCTTTTGTCCTTTGTGATTCCCTATACATATCAGCTAAATGTTTGGGTGTACGACAGGTACGTGTCCAATGTCCCTTCATGGCGCATCTCTAACAAACCGTTTCTTTTTTCTTCTTTGGATGGCTTTCATGGTTCATCATTACAAGCTCTTTATTTTTTTTCTGCAACAAGCAGTACATGCATTAACTCTGAATAACGAATATATTTATTCGCCGGATATTGTTGCTGCAGGACTACATTACTTGGGTAAAATGTGGACAGAGTTTTCTCAATCATATCATAATCACTTATAATTTCTCCACATAACACCATTTTTGATGTGATTCCAAACATCGCAGAATTATAATCACTCACACTTTTGTAATCCAGAAACCAGAGATGTAACAACTCGTGCATGACTTTTGGTAAGATCACATATTTCTGGTGATCAAACCTTTCTTTAAGAGATTGTCAGAGATCTGCAGGATCTTCTTTTATGATGTACTCATCTTTTAAGCCATCGTGGATATGGTGACGTAAACATATCATGATTTTTATCTTTTTCTCATCTGACGTCGTTTTCGATTTATCGATGATATCAAGGAGTTTGTTTCCTCTTAGATGCGTTTTTGCATCTACTGCCCACATCATATAATTTTTCCCAGTTATATCGAGGGCAGCAATCTCGAGCTTTACCAGATTTGACATTATCTATGAATAAACAAGAGTTTTAATAAAAATCATAAAATCTTTTTAGAAACATTTGAGCATGGTAACAGCATAGACAAAGATATAAAAAAATTATATTGTTCACTAGCCGTTAACTACCCGTTAGGAGTGAAACACTAAAAAAACAATATTTGTTACCGTTAGGTTATAGAGAATAAAAATCAATCTGAAATTTTAAATAACAATCAATTAAATTTATTAATATTAAGAGTCATGATATATACAGATATAACGGTAATATTGTGGTGATGAGATCATCCATATTTAATCAGTAAATATATTATCAGGCGCCTCAACCGTCCAATATAATATTAATAAATAAGTATGGGTGTGATTTCTAATCTCTTACTCCATAAATATGATATAAGGAGACATATGTCTTCAGATACGGCACTACTTTAGATACGAGCAAGTGCATATAATAAATATTCTCCAGTATAATTAATGACTGGTCAGGAGCCAAATATATCTCATCTTCGTGTTTTTGGATGTGTGGTTTATGTTCCTATAGCTCCACCGCAAATAACAAAATTGGAGCCACAAAGAACATTGGGAATATATATCGGTTATACATCACCAAGTATAATTCGGTATCTGAAACCACAAACTAGTGATATGTTTACGAACGTTTTGCCGATTGCCATTTTAATGAACATGAAATCATAATAATAGAAAGAGAAGACCATACTCTATCTCTCTCTCTTCTTCTACGTGAGATTAAAGCAAACTTTGGTTGAAAGAAGGAAAAGAACTTTGAATCTCACGTAGAAAGAGAGAGAGAGAAACAGTATGGTCTTCTCTTTCTATTATTATGATTTCATCTTATGTCCAATAACTAAATTTCTAACCCATATTTATATTAAAAGGGAAATGAATATAATAAGGATTCTAGCCGAAAACATTGAATATAATAATGATTCTAGCAGACAAAATTCTAAGTCGGTCGATGAATAATTAATATCCATTTGTAACACTCCCCCTTAATTATCCATCATTGTAAAGTTGCGTGCTGCCTCGTTAAAAACATTTTCATGGAAAAATCCAGTGGGAAAAAAACCATGGCAAAGGGAAAAAGAGTACAACAACAGCAAACTCACTCTGCAAAATGATGGATCTCATCTTCTATTCACAAATCTCGTAAATGTCGCATTTCAATACTATGAACATGCTTCTTGAACGTAGTAGTATGAAGCGACTTTGTGAAAAGGTCAGCTGCGTTGTCACTTGATCGAACATACCGAATATTTACTTCTTTATTTTTCTCCAGCTCGTGAGTATAAGAGAAAAATCTTTCAGTGATATGCTTCGTTCTATCGCTCTTGATATAACTTTCTTTATTTTGAGCGACACAAGCAGCATTGTCTTCAAACACTTTTGTTGGTTCTTTATCCGTGATTATTATGCTTGCTTCTTTTATATGATGGACTATTGATATGAACCATACACATTCTCTGCATGCTTCATGAAGCGCAATAATCTCCGAATAATTTGAAGAAGTGGCGACCAAAGTTTGCTTTTGGGAACGCCAAGAGATCGTAGTTCCTCCAATTATAAGAACGTATCTGGTTTGCGATTGTGAATTATGCGGGTCTGATAAATATCATGCATCTGCAAAGCCAACCAGACCAACCTCGGGGTTTCTAGAATAAAATAAGCCAAAATCAGTCGTACCTTGTAGATAACGAAATATATGTTTTATTTCGTTAAAATGTCGGCGAGTAGGTGATGAGCTATATCTTGCAAGTAGAGCAGTAGCAAAAGCTATATCTGGTCTAGTACAATTTGCAAGACACATAAGCCCACTGATAGCACTCATATAAGGTACTTCAGGACCTAATATTTCTTCTCTATCTTCACAAGGTCGAAACAGATCTTTATTAACATCTAGTGATTCACTGACCATCGGAGTACTCAAGAAGTCGCTTTATCCATATTAAAGCATTTTAAGATCGTTTTTGTATAATTTGATTGATACACAAATATTCCATCTCGAAGATGCTCAATCTGGACTCCAAGACAAAATTTTGTTTTTTCGAGATCTTTCATTTCAAATTCTTTTTTCATATGAGTTCTTGCGTCATCAATCTCTTTTTGAGTTCTGATTATGTTTAGGTCATCAACGAAAATAGCAATGATCACAAATCCTGATAAGGATTTCTTAATAAACACACAAAGACATATCGCATTATTGACGTAACATTTACTCAATAAGTATTCCCTTAAGAGATTATACCACATGCATTGCTTTAATCCGTAAAGTGATCGCTGTAATTTTATCGCACATATCTCTTTAGATTTTGATCTTAATGCTTTAGACATTTAAATCTTTCAGGGATTTTCATATATATGTCATTATTGAGTGATCCATATAGATATGTTGTCACAACATCCATCAGATACATGTCTAGATTTGAAATTAAACCTTAGTTTAGAAGATCAGAAATTTATTTACTTCATTTGTTTTATAATTCATAGTTCATTTGTATTGAACGAGCCTTTGTAGAAATTTGTTTTTCATTGAAATTTCCCTCATAAGGAAATTCAACAATGTGTTGTAGAATAAATTTCTCAATCAAATATTTTATTTAAATTTAAAATCTTTTCATTTATTTCATTTGTATTCAAAGCTTCTTTTGTTTTCTGTAGTAAAAATTATGATTTTTAATTTTCCAAATGGATGGTTTTACTATGTATTAAAGAGTTTAAGAAATTTTCTTGTATTGAGCTAGCTTTAATCATATTTAGGAGCTTTAATCAGATTTAGGCACCTTTTTGATAATTCAAGAAATTGAAAAGATAACTTTTTTACTTTGGTTTTTAAAAGAAATTGAATTATCCATAACTTTGTTTGGTGTGATTAAATTTATAAATTGAGTTCCTATAATAACATTTTTGTATATATCATCAGTAAGAAAAAATGCTGTTTTGATAAAGATATTTCCTTTTAAAACTAAGACTTCTACTTTAGATGTTATGCAGAGTTTAGAATTGTTTGCAGCATATAATTTTTACGAGTTTCAAGATGAAAACATTTTGAGACAATCCCAAACTCATGCAATTAAGACATGTTATAAAATAATTATTATAAATGTTAGATATGCATATGTATATATGTATGTGTCTATATATATATATTGCATTACAATATTTGAGATAGTATTTCACGTAGAAAAATAGAGAGTGAGAAAGTATGATTTCTTAAGAAGGGGAGGGAAAGAGAGTGATTTTCTCTTATCCACTTATCAATTATACAAAGAGTGTCTTCTCCTATGTATATGAGATAAAACATTATTAATTAATTGAGATAAGTCGGCACAAACATGAGTTGGTCAAACAAAAATATAATAGGATAATTATTCATATCGTAACACTTATCCTAAAATATCCATCATTGATAATGTATTACGTGCTGGTTCATTAAAAACCTTATCATGAAAAAATTCAATGAGATAAAAACTATGATCTCGGAAAAAGAGTATAGTGACGCAATATTCCTTTTTAAATAGATAAATTTTGACTTTTTCATTATTGGAATTATGACATTCTCTTTTTGTTTTTTGGATGTATATTCTGCGTGTTTTTACTGTCTTGTTAAAAATCATGGCAAGGGAAAAAGAGTGCGCACACGCGCATTATGATATTTCTCACCCTAAAAGCATCATGCATCGGTAAAGTTTATGTGATACGATGAAACAGTAATTTCTGTGAAACTATGGTATTTTTTTATCTCTCGTATTCAACCAATTGATACTAGACCATAAGATTCCTTTATGCCTCTAAAAATTCATATTTTTGATGAATATCACACTTTTCCTGGAATGAGGTTGGAGGGGAGTTTTGAAGAGCTTGAATATATGCAATCTTCAATAAACAATTAAGGTTTTTTTTACTATCATCTTAATATCTGAGAAGTTGGATGGATGTGATACTTAGATGATGAAATTTTTCGTTGGGATTGATTCGGAATCAAAACTTTAAGTTTCAAGGGGGATGTAACACATGGATGGTGAAATATGTTTGTCGAGCAATAGATGTATGTGAAGTTTGACAACATAAAATATATATGTTGTGGAACTAATGATGTAGACACTTTGCCTCCACTTTAGTTTCGGCTTTATAAGACTTTATTTCTAAGAATTTTAGCTTTTTCCAGTTTTGTTTCTCTCGTTTGGGCTTGGTCTCCGAGGATATTTTTTTATGAAGCCGGCTTCGTTTGGAATTTTGGTCCATGTAAGATGTTCCAAATTTCAATAATAAAACTCTAGATAACCAGGAAAAAACAAACTTTGCCTCCACTTTTTGTTTGTCGAATGGATGTGAATGATTTGCAGAGAAACAAAAGAAAGTGTTGCAGCCAAATATGACTCGCTCAAACAAAGTATCATACAAATCCATTCGGACAAAACCTAACATCTTTCTTATACAATTATTATCACCAATAAAACATGTAATGTGATTTATATGTCAAATACCTAAAATAAAACTACAAGTGAATAATTTAAAGTAATAATTATATAACTGAAATATTCAATCCATGTATAACCCATAACAAAATAAAGTTAAATAAATAAAATGCACCAAAAACCAATTGATTGTCAAATTCCTCAATTCAACCATTTTTCTCAACTGGTATACAATTTTTTTTCAGCCACTATTAAGTTCAATTTCACAATTATGCTGACACCAGTTAATCGGGAATTACTCGGAGCCTAGTTTATTTAATTTTAATTATATATATCATTTTATATATTAATAGTGTTTCCTAAAACAGTTAATAAAAATTGGTTAGGGATTTACTTTTGATTTTTTCAACTTTAGGATACCCTTTATATATAATTCTTGCGGATATATACATCAAAACTAATGTAGCCCAGTGGTAAAAGAGGGTTTTGGTGTCATGTCAAGGGTTCAAATTGACTCCATGTCAATTTTATGTTTTTTCATTTTTCTTTAATCAAGGGTAAAACCGTAATTTGCTCCTCATCTTCTTCCTCTCGACCCCTCCTTCTGCAAAAAACCGTAATTTGCTCATCATCTTCTTTCTCTCGACCCCTCCTTCTGCAAAACCTAATTTGCAACCACCATTGAAATCATTCAACATTTTTCAACATTTTTTTCTCCGATTTACTCCGTTTTAGCTTTGTTTCTTTGTTATTGATGACGAAATATGATATATCAATGATGAAACTACTGATTTGGAACTTTAAAATGCCAGATTATTTTTTTAATCCGAGTTTTTGGCCGGATATAGCCTACTCGCGACAGAGCTTCGCCGCCAAACGCCTTACCACCGCAAAATCGACCGCTTAGTCCACGTTTTTGAACAAGGTAATTGCCAAATATTTTTAAAAGAAATTCAGCCAGCTCAAAAAAAAAAAAGAATTCAGCAATTCAGCCATTCAGCCAACTAAATTCAGCTGATATAAGTGGTGAATACATTTTGTTTTCAGCTTAAATTTCTCCCAATTCAGCAATTAGTCCGATACCATTTGGACCCTAAGGCGTATCTTGAGCGTATCTTAAAGCTTTGTTTATTGTTTTTCTATAACTTGTATACATTTTAAAATGAAGTTTCTGAGATTGTCTTTTTTTTTTCTTAAACAATTGTCTTTTAAAAAATGTTGGGATTTGATCGATCTTCTATGATCTTCATATTTATAATAAGTTTATCAAAATTATTTATTTTATATATCAGATCTAACAGATTAAAACATAAATTAGAATTCACTTTTACATAATTTTTTTGTAAAAAAACTAATAAATCAATCTAAAACACAAACTAATATAATATGCTTATTTTTCAAAAACAAAAAAAAAAAAGAAAAACAAAATTGTAGGGTCGGGCTAACCCGGATTTAGCCCGTTTTGTACAAGTTACAAGGCTAATAACGGGGTAGGGATTGCACAGGACCGAGCTTATACAATACCGGCCTAGGCCAGGCCGAAACCATTTATTTAACATCCCTAGATAAGCATCTTCACGAAGAATTTACCTAAAGGGTCTTTATTAAAATCATATTTACACAAGCTCAAGCATAAATCCTTCCTTTACAACAGCTAATTACGTTTGGTCTAGATATCAGGACGAATGGAACATATTCACTCAAGAAAGATAGTTCATCGAGAGCTTTCTTTTGCAGTCAAACAGAAGGAAAATAATTCCGCATCTCCTGGTTGTTTCATGATTGTCATCTTGCATAGATGGAAAACTTAGTATTTTTGCTGCTTTATCCAAAACGTTTTAGAGAATTTTCATTGATTTACATGAAGTTTACGTTGATATTGGTCAGAACATTAGGCCGGTCACACCTAAGGATTGTACACCGAAGGATTGTCCAACAACCATGAAAGAGGCGAGCAGTGTTGTCGTTGCAAATAGACAAGAGACCATAGTGAAGGTGATAAAAGTTTGTGATAGAAATTATTTAGTATTTACTCTCATAATCATAAGTATTAGGTTACATAGGTTTATATGGTAAAACGATTTCTAGTGGCCACATCTCAAAAGAGCCGCAGAGCAATACTGTTCGAGATGCGTGGTGGGCAAGCAAGCCAAGTCTAAAACCCATCCACGTGGGTTATACATATCTTTACCTATTCCGACAGACCCATGGGTTGACATTTCGATGATTTCATACTGGGAATACCTAAGATTCAGCACATAGACTCCATTTTCGTGATCATGGACAAGTTCTCCAAAATGTATCACTTCATACCGTGCTCTCAGACCAATGATGTAGTTCAGACAGCCAATTTGTTCTTTAAAAAAGTGGTGCATTTACATAGAATACCCAGAACTATTAATTATATGAGAATTGTTTCTACACAACATGTTACAGCGAATAATGAACTCGTGGATATCATGACTAACGCAGTCAAACGAAAGAGTTTGCCAACTTCACTATCAAGTTGGGTGTTCACAGTTAGCACTCAAACTTGATGGAGAAGGGAGTACTGAGATATGACGTGATATGAATTTTTCAAAATATTTTTTGTTAGTCTTTGTATATTCTTTAGTTTAGATTATGGCAATTGAACAAACATCTGTGTATATCTTTGTAAGTGCTCTAGAGATGTATATAACAAACCTTTGGGTGTGCGAACGAAATCCCAAAAAAACCTTCATACACTTGTCTTCTATCAGTTTGTGAGAAACAATTTGTTGTTAAACCAAGCAGATTTTATGTATGTCTTAGAGAATGTTCAGTTTGTGAGAAACAATTTGTTGTTAAACCAAGGAGATTTTATGTATGTCTTAGAGAATGTGGAAAGATGGTTGGGACAGAACATAGGAGTGGATGCCACCAATGCTCTAAGGTATGTTTTGACAAGGCCATGCAAAAAATATTCTTTAATATTTTGATTTGGTACCATTTGGGCGTGAATTTGAATTGGGAATGCAATGTTCAACCTATTTTGTGGAACCGACCCAACGCCACAAGACATTTCAGGAACTTAGTGATGGAATACCATTTTGGCTTTTCTGTATTTTGATTTTCTTGGCCATTTGTATTATGACTTGTATGACAGATCATAGATTTCTACCGTTAGCCAACGAGTGAAAGAGTACATCTGTCCACATTCTTATTTTTAGGTTTTAGAGAATTTATATATAAATATATATATATATAGATGTTTGTTTGAGGAAGAAGAAACCCCCTAATAAGCCTTTCACCCATTCTTCTTCTAATTACAGATTCTTTTTGTTGCTGCCTTCTAATTCTATCATGTTCCTTCCATTTCCTTTTCTTAAATCCATTTTCTTCACAATCTAAACATTTCTCTCTCTCCCCCTCCCTCACAAGAAAGGGATTTAAATTGCTGCATCTCTGGTGAGAATGTTTTGAAGAAAGAGAGGGCTAGAAACTGGTTAATTGGTTCAGGAAAATGTATTCTTCGTATAATCAATAAAAGAAGTGTGCTTGTTTCAAGAAATGGCGAGTGGTAAGGGAGAGAAGATATTGGTTTCGGTAAGGGTAAGGCCAAGGAACGAGAAGGAGAAGACGAGGAACGATATCTGCGATTGGGAATGTATCAACAACACAACAATAATCTGCAACAATAATTTGCCTGAAAGATCTCTCTTCCCATCTACATATACATTTGGTAAAGACCATAAAAAAAAATATAATCAAAGCTAAATTTAACCATTGTAGAGATTAATGATGCTAAGAAATCAAGTTTTGAAATATTAACAGACAAAGTGTTTGGATTTGAGAGCCCCACGAAACAAGTCTACGAAGATGGAGCTAAGGAGGTTGCTCTTTGTGTACTTGAAGGAATCAATTGTAACAAAGAACAACCTTATGATCTTCTTTTGTCTTTGTACCGATGAAATTGGTTTGACACATTTGGTTTTGCAGCTAGCATTTTTACGTATGGACAAACAAGTAGTGGCAAGACGTACACGATGAGTGGCATCACCGAATTCGCAATGGACGACATATTTGGTTACATTGAAAAGGTTTGAAAAGAAACCATACGCATTGACATCTCTCCCTCGTCTCTTCTTTCCTAAGTATCAAACCAACACTCTTCTTTTTCCGGTTTCTTCAGCATAAAGAACGCGAATTCATTCTCAAATTCTCTGCAATTGAGATCTACAATGAAGCAGTGAGGGATCTCCTTAGTGGGGATAATAATCCATTGAGAGTTCTTGATGATCCAGAGGTCAGTTAACATCACTGGCATCTTGATATTATCCTATACATTCTCTCGTATTATGTTTAGACCAACTCTTTTCCATCCGCGTGCTTCGTCAGAGAGGAACCGTTGTTGAGAAACTTATCGAGGAGACCCTCCGAGATAGAATCCATCTAGAGGAACTTCTTTCAGTTTGCGAAAGTGAGTAACAAAACAAGCTTATAAATTTTTCAATTGATGATAAGTTGAATGTTAACTTAATGTACCTCTGTTGCTGCAGCTCAGAGGAAGATTGGAGAGACCTCCATGAATGAAACTAGCTCCAGATCACATCAGATTCTCCGGCTGGTAATCACAACTGATCCATCTTCTCTTCTTTGATTCTTGAAAGGTAAGCTAAAACAATGCATTTGCTGCAGACAATCGAAAGCTCTGGTCGAGAATATTCTCCTGAAAACTCCAGCATTCTTGCAGCATCTGTGGTATGATACACAACTATTAATGAGTAGTGTTTTTTGATTGATTCAGTTCTTTCTCTGATGACAAAGTGTTTTTGATTATCTGCCTCTCTCAAGTGATTCGTAGATCTGGCAGGAAGTGAACGTGCTTCTCAGACTTTATCTGCTGGTACAAGATTGAAAGAAGGTTGTCATATAAACCGGAGTTTACTTACTCTTGGAACTGTCATCCGCAAACTAAGGTTTCGTTTTTCTGTGTCTTGATAAAATCTGAACTACCAAAGAGATGATGTTTTAACAAGCAGTGTGATCTATTTTGAAGTGCAGTAAAGGTAGAAACGGGCACATACCATATCGAGACTCGAAGCTAACACGAATCCTTCAGAACTCTTTGGGAGGAAATGCAAGAACAGCTATCATATGCACAATGAGCCCTGCTCGTAGTCATGTTGAACAGTCGAGAAACACACTTCTCTTTGCAACGTGTGCTAAAGAGGTGACGACAAATGCTCAGGTCAATCTAGTTGTGTCTGAGAAGGCTTTGGTGAAGCAACTGCAACAGGAACTGGCCCGAATGGAGAATGAGCTGAAGAATTTAGGATCTGCTTCTTCTGCAGGCTCTGATTTCTATTTATTGCTGAAAGAGAAAGAGGAAGTGATTGAAAAAGTGATTCCACTCTCTTGACTGCTTCTTATAACATTGCTTTCCTCTTTTTTACTCAATTCTTGACACTTCTGACAACAAATTGCAGATGGAAGAACAAATGAAAGAGTTGAAATGGCAACGGGATGTAGCTCAATCGCGGGTGGAGAATTTGCTTAAATCAACAGCAGACGAGCGGTCTTCTAGGATGGATGAACATTCCATATTAAGTTCCATGGAGTTTGATGCTGATCTACGAAGAAGAAGCTATGATTCAACAGATATTGGTGAACCTAGTAGTATCATTAATAACTTAACCAATAGGAACTTTGAGTTTTTGGAAAACTCTGAAGAAGATTATTTCCTGCTGAATGATAATACCCCTCAGTTTTCGAGGCACAACCTGTATGATGGCTGGGAAGAGTTTCAAATAACCGACCAAACACTGGAAGATGCATGCAAAGAAGTTAGATGCATCGAAACCGAAGAGGAGAAGAGTCGTGGACAAACTGAAACAGTCGAAAGCCATGACTTATTAGACGACATTGTCGATAAGAAAGTTGTGTCTGAGGTTCTCTCACCTAGAAAGGAAGAAACTTTATCAGCTCCGGAATACGAAAAAAGCTATATCTCTTTTATGGGTAATGAGAAAGCTGAGAATGAAGACACGGAGATTAGCACGCCTGCAAAAAAGGAAAACGTTGACTTATCTTTGAAAACAATAGATGTAGAGTTGTGTCTACATGATAAGCCTGAGACCTATGAGTTAACTTTAAAGAACTCGGATTTGGAGATGAGCCCACCATTAGTGGAACCTCAAGAAACTCCAGAATCTGAGAAAGAAGACGAACATGTAAAGAGAGAAGAAAGGAAAACGAGTCCTTCCACAATGTAAGCTGAGCAAAGCTCAAATAAAGAAGAAAATGATAAGTCAGAGCAACAATTAAAGGAAGACTTGGAATTGAATTCACTCCCTACAAAGAAGCAATATGAAGAGACAGTCGAAGTTAAGTTAATACCAGATGGTGCTAAGCTAGATGATGATGCGACATCTGGAGAGAAGTGTGACAACAAACTTCACGCTGATAAACATTATAACGAATCATCTATAAGTATAAGTATTGGGACAGATAATGTTAACAACAATACTTATAAGGCTTTGAAAGAAAAAGTAAAGGAGATGCAGAAGAAAATTGAATACCTTATGAACATGCACACATCAGAACAACAACAGTCACCTTCCTTCAGAAGAGATAACAAGAGTCCTGATTTTTAAACTACCAAAAAAAGCCGAAGTTGCAGAGAGAATCTATTGAGTGTTAGATCTCCTCATTGGTTTGAGAATTTGGAAACTAGTAGCAATACGTCACCTTCCTGGAGGGTTATGGAGTTAAAAGCATCTCCTGGAAGACCCATAAGCAAGACTTCCAACACCTCGAGCATTTCCTTTGATTATTCAGGGAGCTCTATGAGTTCTACTTCCATCGATGCACAAAGCCTAAAAGACTGTGAACCGGAAACAGGCAATAGCTTCCATGAATTTGTAGCAGGGCTTGAAGAAATGACAAGGCAGCACCACTCAATCGACTCGACACCTGAGCTAGATTATGGGATTTCATATGCCCCTACAGAAACCGAAAGAACGCAAACCAGGCCCGAAAGCCCTTCAAATAGCATCAGCGTAAACGCGAATGCAGAGCCAAATCTTCACCATAGAATTGAAGAAACCACAAATGCCTCCAATGATCAATCAGGGAGAGAGCAGGGCGATGAACCGGTACGCCGAAAAACATCTTTCTTTCTAACTCTTTCACGGGAAGACGAAAACTTGCATCCTTTTTCAACAGTCTGGATGATCACAAATTGCAGGTAGAAGAACCAATACCTAAGGAAACAGCAGAACCCACAGAGGTTTGCCAAGAGAAACTACAGGTAGCTAACGGACAATATTCAAGCAGTTTTTCAGACTTTGAGAGACAGCAAATGCAAATAATTGAGCTTTGGGCGGTATGCAATGTACCATTGGTTCACAGAACCTACTTCTTCTTGCTCTTCAAAGGTGATCCTTCCGACTATGTTTATATGGAAGTCGAACTCAGGAGGCTATCTTTTCTGAAGCAGACGATATCTAATGAACCGGAAACATCAAGGTTTTTTTCTGAAACACTTTTTCGACGTGACTCATCAACATCAATCATAAACCAATAAGTATTATGCTAACCAGTTCCTTTGGTATCGAACCAGGATACAAACGGTGAAGGCACTCACACGCGAGAAGAAATGGCTTTCCAAACAAATTCCAAAGAAGTTCCCATGGAACCAGAGAATAGAACTTTACCAAAAATGGGGAGTGGAAGTGAACTCAAAGCAGAGAAGCCTGCAGGTGGCGCATAAACTGTGGACTAACGCACAAGACATGGAGCACATAAAAGAGAGTGCTTCTCTTGTGGCTAAGCTGCTTGGATTTGTTGAGCCAAGTCGGATGCCAAAGGAAATGTTTGGCCTGAGCTTGTTACCTAGAACCGAGAACGTAAAATCATCTGGCTGGAGATTTACCAAATCTTTCTCTGGTATACGCTTGACTGGATTATAACAAGAGAACATTCTTAACACATAACAAAAACAGAAGTCTCAGACAGCTCCTGCTCTACCCTCGCTTTCTTCCCCGGTCTCCAAACTAATTGTAATGTTGAGACAGGCTTGCATGTAAGATAAGTTAACTTTAGACTTAATTCGTACCTGCTTGTACTTGATTGCGAAAGAATCCCAAATTGTAGCACTTATATTGTAATATAGACCAAGGATGAGGGAGTGACAAGAACCTGAGTATTTGCGTGTTCACTTGTAAACACTAACTTAAAGGGAGAATTTACAAAACAAAGCGAAAATTTCAAACTCAGGCATGCTACATATGTAGTGAACATATATTATGATGTAAGAACAAAGCCTTCAGTGATTTTCCACCCTGACTTGGACCAGAAAGCTTCGTATCTTGTTGTGTAGGTTCTGACATCTGTAGCATTGTTTTCTGGATGAACCAAATCAGATAGAGAAGCAGACTCTTCCAGAGTTGCTTCCACTAGAGCACGGGTTCCATCCGCTGAGACCGTCACACTGTCAACAGATAGTTTCAACAGTGTATAATCATAGACCAACCCGAGCTGCGCAGTTTCAGTTGCTCTGTCTGTCCATATCTTCAGCATTCGCCCATCCAAAACCTATAAATTTACCAGAATCATGAAAAGCCCCAGACATCGTTCCAATCGCTACAATCAAGTCCACAGTTTTCACACAATTGACTGAATTGTGGCTTTATTCCCTTACCTCTGGCAACATTTCTATGCAATGATCACGCCCAAAAGCCTGAGACTTTATCTTCTGCCACATGCAGACTAGACTCTCTGCAGTCCTAGCATCCATTCTGGGAAGTGCTTCTGAATCCTCAGCTTTCACCGACCCTAATTTCCAAAATAGACAACTTAATTCAAGGAAAGAAAAGTTGAACAAAGCACGGTAGGACAATTTCTAATCCTATGCTATCCTAAACAGAAATGTCTACAGCTTGATAAAAAACTTCAAGCAACATACATGTTGCCGAGTCAAATCTACTAAGCAACTCGATACCCCACTTCTAAATACTCTGGAAAACTTTTGGGACATGTATCATGTCAATGATCTACTTTTGTTCCTGTTAAAGGAAATGGAGTAGTTTGAACAACACGAGTGGGAAATTGTCAAACACCAAGCGAACTATGTTATAAGCTCACAAAACATGCTTATTTTGAGCAATGAACTTGTGTTTAAAAATTGTAGCATTTAATTATACCTATGGCGGCAATGTCAGATGCCGTAGAAGAAGCCATATCCTTGCGTTGAAAAGATGAGCGGCTTTTAAGAGGCAAATACCTCAGGCTGACCAGCGAAATCATTCCAATAACAACACCAGCAGAGAGAATCTTCACACTTGCCTCCTTTACCTTATCCGCAATGGACTTCTCAACAGTAACTGCATCAATGCTACTCTTTGATACCTCAGCTCGAATTGCATGATCACTTGTATCAAAGTTCTCAGAGGGTCTCTCAGCTTCTGGAATAGAGATAGCAGTCTCATCATCATTTTTTTCCCTGTTACCAACAAGATCTACAGTAAACGCTGTCTCTTGCGCATCCTTGGGTTCAGTTACGATTCCATCTGAATAGCGAGACGGAAATACTTTCTGCAGTGCCTGCATAGCACTAGCCTTGACATGCTCGGCTCCCATCCTTGCCATAGCTGCAGCAGCAGCTAGAGGAGATCCCTGAACTACTTCCACTCTTTCCAAGTAACTCAAAACCATGGGATCATCATAATAATCCCCAAGTTTAAAGTTTTTATCTTTGGTGTCTCTGAATCTAGGAAAGACAACCCCTGCCAACCAAGTCTCCAATAGTTTGCAGAGCCCAGGGAGATCATGATTGTCATCACGATTAGAATTCTCCAAGACAAACTCTACAATAGCTGGATTCCTATATTGTGAATCCTCACTGTCTAACCCCAACCACATACGGCACTCGTCAACTTTGCCTATAAGCAGTGCACAGAGTCCCCTTTCCAGACCAAAGTCTACCTCCCAATTATTCCGTGGATCATACAACATCGCGGGAATCTCCATAGCCATCACCTTAGCCTGCTGAAGCTGCTGGAATTGCTTATCAGCATCCTGTAAAAGGTGGGGCTTCTTACCTATAAAAGCTTGAGCCACAAGCGCAAGCGCAACTTCGTAAACTTCAAATGACTCCGCTGGAATATTACTCGGGGTAGCTACAAAAAGATCAACCTACGAACAAGGACATGCATTAGAAAGAGAGACCAAAGTTAAGTCATGATAAAGATATATAAGAAAAGCATCTCGATGTTGCACCTGCTCAGCTGCTGTCATTCGTAAAAACGCCTCGTTCATGAATTTCTCGCGTGTTAAACCCCCAACAACAGCTGATGCTCCACCTCCTCCAACAGACCACAAAATATTTCGTACACCGCTTAAACCGTCTTGTCTTTTCCCTGCGTAATCATCGCCAAGCGGTAAACCAAGAAGCTCCAGGACATAACGCGAAGTGATCTCTTCCAGAGTCTCATCAATCTGCGCGCGTAAATCCGGTGCAAGGCTGCTTGCTCCTTCCTCCTGCACAAGACTCAAAAGAACAAAATATCAAATCAAGAGAGTTCGCACGCAATTCAGCAAACTATCCCAATAAAAACCAAGTCAAAACTACCTGCAAAAGCTTCAGAGCTTCCTCAACGAACTCATAACCGGTAATAAAATCAGGTGGATCCAATGCCATTGCATCCCTCGAGATGTCAACAAAGGCAAGAGCCATAACTAAAACCACATCTTGCTTGAACGATTTAGGCAACCTCTCCTTGAGCAAGGCTTCTCCAACACGAAGAACGACCTCAGTCTCACCAGCTTCTTGCAATACACAGAGAGCACCAGGAACCTTCATATTTAAGATTGATTATAAGTCTTTTACTTTCTCCAATTTTGAGAATCGAATGAAGAAACAATTCCAAAATTCCAGAATTTTACCTTTTCCCAAGGTACATCAGTGATGACTGTAGCTTCCTCGTCATCAAGAAGACCTTCGTTGTACTCTCTTCTAGACCGAGGATTCGACAGAGTCTCACAAGCGGCTTGGAGAATCTGTCTTCTGCTGATTAACGCGTCGTCACTGAAACCGAATTGAGGCGGTTTCGAAACCCTAGCTTCGAATGCTCTTCTGATTCCATCAGTTAAGAAATGCGTCTCCGCTCCCAAAACCTTAACATTTTGCCGAAATGGGTAAGAATCAGATTACATGATAAACAAACTGAAGAGAAACAGCAAAGAACTGAGCAAAACCTGGTAGAAATCGATGGGAATGGGAACGTTGCGTTCGGGACGATCTATAGATGGTGGCGGAGAGATGAGAGTGGCGGTGGCGGTGGCGACGGAGGAGGAGGAGGAGGAATCGGAGGTGAAATTGAAGTCAGAGAGAAGACGATCGGCCCATCTGCTGGCGGAACAAATAGTGGTGGTCGGAGAGGAGGTTTGGCTACGCCGGAGCTTCGCCGCCGGTGGTAATCGGCATTTCTGGAACGGGAAGAGGCCAATGCCGACGTGACCTAGAGCTTCCATTGGAGTTTTTGTTTTGGGCTTTAACTCTTCCGAGTAGGTGAAAGTACAAACCTCGATTATGCTTTCATTATTTTTTTTTGTTCATAGGGTTTATGGTATTTTGATTTTGAGTGGTAAGCAATGTTTTCATGCCCGAACAATACCGGCCGGTTCACCCGGTTTACCCGCGATCCGGTCACTATCCCGATGTTCTATTGTTAAAATCCACTACTTTTAAAACTGTTAAAATCCAGAAAAATCTGCGATTAAACCGTGAACCGATGATCCGTTGATCCGGATGAATCGTCAATTTGATTTTTAATGTAATCTTTCACTAAATTTAGGGTTTAATACATTGGTTCTAACTTCTAAGAGCATCAAAGAGTTAACGAAATCATATTTGTTCACTACAACTTACCTTTGCAAGATAGGTGAGTATAGCTTAAAGTTATGTGTCTTTATATAGCTTAAATTATAACAAATTGCTTACATGTTTTGTATTGTACAAGATTATAAAAAAAAGATCGTATGATCCTTTTGATTATGAATCTATTGATAAAATCGAGTTTTGATCGTAGAAGAAGAAGAATCAGGTGAATTTGATTATGATGAATTAGAGAAGGCTCTTGTTGAAGAATATCCCAAAGATAATGAAGAGATAAATCTGGAAAATTCAAATGGTAATCTTTATGATTTATTTTTTAGTTGTATGTAATATATTGACTAAATTATGTGATTTTTTTCTTTAAATTTTGATGAAAACTTTACAATACCACCTGAAGAACATGATAGAAATGACAATGAAGATAATCACGGTTGCTGTGATTTTTTCTATTTTTTTTAATATCTTTCACTATTTAGTTTGGTTAAATTTGAATTTAAAATATTTAATTATTTTAATATTTTATTATTGTTATTGAACATCTTTGTTTTGTTAAAATGATATGAATATTTTTTACATCTAATTTATTTTTATATTTTCAAAACAATATAATATATATATATATATATATATATATATATATATATTATATAAAAATTTATAAATTTGTTGATCTATATTTTATTATTGTTATTGAACATCTTTGTTTTGTTAAAATGATATGAATATTTTTACATCTAATTTATTTTTATATTTTCAAAATAATATATATATATTATATAAAAATTTATAAATTAGTTGATTTAGGGTCGAACCAGCTCGACCCGGAAACCCGATGACCCGATAAATATTCTGGTTTGCTGTTTGGGTCGGATTTCAAAACATTGGTGGTGCTAACTGGTAAGTACTAAAATAGTAAAAGCTCTATAGGAAATGGCAAAATACTTTCTTTTGATTTAAAAAAGGGTGATATTAATGTATATCATCAATTGACTAGTTAATTAAGTAGATAGGAAAAGATAATTTAAAATTAGGTAAGTAGGAGAGAGAAACAAAAATTAATCCGAAAAAGTCCTTATCTATTTAACATATTTACTTAAAATGTCATTGACACGAAAACTCTGTTGGCGTCGTTAATTTTCGACAACACTGTTCACAATTTACCATCAATACTATTCACAACACGACAACACTGTTCATCGAAGGTTAAATAATGCACACTTACACTGTTATTATGTAGTTATCATGTTAAACAAGTTAGCATATTGTGAAAAATACATGTTAAATAAGTTATCAATCATATATGTTAAACGAGTTATCTCTGTAAATTATATGTTAACCCAGTTATTTATGAAAAATTATCATGTTAACTTTGTTATCATTTCATAGAAAATACATATTGTGAAAAACACAAATTTTATCAATTATTTAATATACACGTTAAGCCAATTATCCATGTAAAATACATGTTAAACAAGTTATCCACGGAAAATTATCGTGTTAACTTAATTATCAGATCAGCATTGTCGACATCACTGTCACCGCCGCCGGTGTTAGTATTACTGGCGTTACCATCAATCACCATCGCCGTTGTTGTCCATCGTCGGTGTCGTCCGACGACCTCGTCTGTTGCCATTGTCGTCCGTCCGTCGCCGGTGCCGTCCGTCCGTCGCCGGTGCCGTCCGTCCGTCGCCGGTGCCGTCCGTCCGTCGCCGGTGCCGTCCGTCGTCGTCATGACCACCATCACCGTCGTTGTCATGACCACCAGCGCCGTTATCTTCCTGACTACCGATACGTTCGTCGTCATCGTTGTACATTGCTATTGTCACCATTTTCATCAATTTCATATCTTCATTTTTTCCATTGTCGACAATATGAAAAAAGAGAAAGAAAGTAGTTTTGGTAAATAATTGAAAAACAAAGGTTAAAAAAGACTTTGTAATATCAATAGTAAAAGAGATAAAGTGGCGGCTGAGTAAACTTAATTTTCATATTATTAATACCCATCTGTTGGTATTTAAAATATAAAATAAACTTTCTTTACCTCTGAAATGTTTTTTGTACTTTTTATTTATATGATCAAAAATTGTCAAAACGGACTAGTTAGGCCCATCGATGGGCTGAACATTTTTGTTCTGCGATGGGCCAACCCACAGATGATATGGTAAAGCCCAAGTCTATTTTGTGAATTCGCAATTTGACAGATTGACAATTTATCATGTTCAATAAGGGGATTTAACTTCAAAAGATTCATTTTGGGATTCGGGGTCATGGGGTTATTGGGAGAAGGATTTTTAAAATTTTGATTGATTTTAAGAGTTGAGAGATTTGTTAAATTTGTAAGAAATTTTGTTAGATTTGTAAAGAGTTTGTATATTTATAAAATTTATCAAAATATTTTTATTAGAATGACTTTGAGAATCTAAGCCATATAGGTAGTATTTTGATAGTCTATCTTGTTTTATGAGTTAAAATGTTTAAAATCCTTGTCCCAATTACACAAGATTTTAATAGAATCAAAAAATCTTTAAAACCAAATTTTTTGAATAACAAAGGATTTTGAATGAAATTTTAAAATCTTTAAATCAATAACAATGGATTATATTAAAATTTTAAGAATCTATAAATCAATAATGATGGAATCTCAAAATTTTAAAAATTCTTTAAAATCCATCTCCGAGTAAAGCCCCCCCCCCCGGTAGTATCAACATTAAAACATGAGATAATTAAAATAGATAGCCAACGTGCCAAATCTTCAAATGTTTTTTTTTTCACTTGCTTGGTTCTTCTCTCTCTCTTTCTTCAATGCTTTCTTTCTCTTTGTAAGAAACCATTTTTCTTTTTCTTTTTGCTAAGAAACCCAATTGAAGGTTTGTAAATCGTATCCAAAGTCTATCTATACTGAGTTTCGTTTTTGAATCTGGTTTATTCTCTTTTTTTTTTAAACAGATTTGTTCAAAAACATGTGATCTGGTTTTTTCTTCTTCATTCTCTTTGTTCTTTTCTTCTATCCACTCTCAAGATCCTAAATCTTGAAATCTTTCAGATGGGTATGTGTGTGTGGTCGGCGTCTGATATAATCTTCCCAAGAAAGATCAATCTGCAGTTAAGGGAATGATAAGGGGGCGTGTTGCTATGGAACCGTGAAGAATAATAGCTTGATGAATGGGGCGATTAGGCTTTGGTAAAGGCTGCGGATTGTCTTTACTAAACTTGAAGGGAATGATTGATATAACTCACAAGCAAACCGCTCTTGAACAACTAGATATGACTCACTAGAGTTAAGAGATAAAAGGGGAACTTATGAATCTTATTACTCAGCTGTAAGTTATCCTTTCAACAAATGAGGGAAAACACTTATATAGGAGAAGGTCCCAATATGGGCATTGCAAAAGAGATCAAGTAAACAAAGGAGAAAAAGGTTTCCCTCATGTAGAGGACAAGGGCGCTGCCAAGGATGATGGGAGAAAGTCATTGTTTTCTTTGAGGCAAGATGGGCAAGAAACAAGCGTGGGAAGCAGGGGAGTAAGTCTCAGCACCCAGCCTGTCTTCTTAGTTTAATGACTTTTATTTAAGCATAAGGGAGGTGCTTGGTAGCCTGGCTACTTTTGAAGGCAGAAAACGTTTGGGCTTTAAGTGAGCTACTTAGTTCTTCCTTCTTGATTCATGAAACGCTTGGGCCTTGGAAGAGAGCTGCTTAGCTCTTCCTTCTTCATTCATAAATCGCTCGGGCTTGTAGAGGTGTGTGGCTGCCTGCTTGCTTGTTTCTTTAAATCCGCTAAACGGTTTGGGCTTGTAGAGGTGTGTGGCTGCCTGCTTGCTTGCTTCTTTAAATCCACAAAACGGTTTGGGCTTGTAGAGGTGTGTGGCTGCCTGCTTGCTTGCTTCTTTAAATCCACAAAACGGTTTGGGCTTGTAGAGGTGTGTGGCTGCCTGCTTGCTTGCTTCTTTTAAATCCACAAAAAAGGTTTGGGCTTGTAGAGGTGTATGGCTGCTTGCTTGCTTGTCTCCTTGAATCACAAAACCGATTGATCTTCATTGCTTTGATCTCTTTGTATGCTTTTTGAGTTATTAGACTAAAAGGGGAAACGATTGCTTATTACTCCTTTTTGATTTGGAGCATAAGCTTTATTGGTTTAACAAATGGGGAATGCTTAAGTAGATGGGCACCTCATTAAAAACTTTGCCAAGAAAACCCAATGGGATAAAGCTTGACAAGGGAAAAAGAGTGACCCATTACTCTCCCATTTGTTAACCTACAGAACTTGAATAAGAACCAAGGCGCCTTGGGAAAGGACATCTTGGCCTGTGGTATTGATGTTGTTATGGAGGAGTCTTTCAATGGTCTCGTTGAGTAGCTTGGTCTTTGAGCGTGTCATAGGGCCAATGGGTATGTGTGGAGCATCCTCGCTCCCTAGCTCTGGTTCTAGCTGCTCATTAGGTTCGTCTCCTTGTTCCAGGCCTTGTGTCTGGTCCAATATCATATCATCCTCTCCCACTTGAAAAAGATTTGACCTCAAATCCATTTCATCTGCAAAATAAGGAACTAAATAAGATACATTGAAACTAGGACTGATGTTATACTTACCTTGGAGGTCAAGCTGATAAGCATTGTCGCTTATTTTCTTGTTGATGGTAAAAGGGCCGTCTATCCTAGGCATTAGTTTAGATTTTCTTTCAGCAGGAAACCGTTCCTTCCTTAGATGAACCCACACTTGAACGCCCTCTTCAAAGTTCATAGCACGACTGCCTTTGTTCACTTGTCTAGCATACTGCTTGGTCTTTTCTTCTATGTTCTTCTTAGCTTTCTCATGTATCCGTTTGACCAGATCAGCTTTTTGTTTTCCATATGTACTAACTCTTTCACTCAAAGGCAAAGGCATTAGGTCTAGGGGAGACAGAGGATTAAACCCATAGACAATCTGAAATGGTGAATACTTAGAAGCAGAATGCATAGCATGATTATATGCAAATTCAACGTGAGGCAAGCATTCTTCCCAAGTTTTCAGATTCTTTTTAATCAAGGCACGCAACAAGGTTCCTAAGGTCCGATTAACAACTTCTGTCTGCCCATCCGTTTGAGGGTGACATGTTGTAGAGAAAAGTAACTTAGTTCATAGCTTAGACCATAGAGTTTTCCAAAAATAACTAAGAAACTTTGTATCCCTATCAGAGACAATAGTCCTAGGCATCCCATGTAAGCGAATAATTTCCTTAAAGAACAAGTCTGCTATATGAGATGCATCATCAGTTTTATGGTAAGCAATGAAATGAGCCATTTTCGAGAATCTATCAACCACAACAAAAATAGAATCCTTCCTTGTTTTAGTCATAGGCAGTCCTAATACAAAATCCATGGATATATCTGTCCAAGGATGACTTGGAATAGGCAAGGGAATATACAAACCGTGAGGCTGGACTTTTGACTTAGCTTGTTTGCACGTTGGGCACCTACCACAGAATCTTTCCACGTCCCTCCTCATATGAGGCCAATAGAAGTGTTCTTGCATTACCTTAAGCGTTTTAGCTATGCCAAAGTGACCCATCAAACCGTCACCATGAGCTTCTCTTAGACAAAAATCTCGCATAGAACAGTTAGGGACACATAAACGATTATCATAAAACAAAAACCCTTCTTGTCTAAAGTAATGCCCTGAAGCAAACTTTTCACATGAGCCATAGACTTCTTTGAAATAATTATCTAATTCATATAAGTGCTTTAGTTGTTCAAAACCTAGAAGTTTAGCATCAAGAACGGATAGTAACACATACCTTCGGGATAATGCATCAGCTACTACATTATCCTTACCTCGTTTGTACTTGATGACATAGGGAAAAGTTTCTATGAATGCAACCCACCTAGCGTGTCTCTTATTGAGCTTATGCTGATCTTTGAGGTGCTTAAGAGACTCATGATCAGCGTGTATGACAAACTCCTTAGGCCATAGGTAGTGTTGCCATGTTTGCAATGCACGCACCAAGGCATATAGCTCTTTGTCATAAGTGGGATAGTTCAGCATTGCTCCTCCAAGCTTCTTACTAAAGAATGATATAGGTCTTTTCTCCTGCATTAGAACAGCTCCTATGCCTATACCAGAAGCATCACATTCGATTTCAAAAGTTTTAAGAAAGTTTGGAAGAGTTAAAACCGGGGCGTGTGTAAGTCTATCCTTTAGATGCTGGAATGCATCTTCTTGCTCTTGTCCCCATTTAAAACCAATATCCTTCTTGATGACCTCAGTCAAAGGGGCTGCTAAGGTGCTAAAGTCTTTTACAAATCATCTATAGAAGCCAGCAAGGCCATGAAAACTCCGGACCTCACTAACGTTCCTTGGGCTTGGCCATTCGCTGATGGTTTTGACCTTCTCTTCGTCCACCTTAACTCCATCTGCACTCAGAACAAAGCCTAGAAACACAAGGTTATCTGTGCAGAAAGTGCATTTCATAAGGTTAGCATAAAGCTTTTCATGTCTAAGCATGTCTAAAACAAGTCCTAGATGCTTAACATGTTCACTCAAAGTTTTGCTATAGACGAGGATATCATCAAAATACACAACAACAAAGACTCCTATGAATGCTCTAAGGACATGATTCATTAACCTCATAAAAGTACTAGGGGCGTTTGTTAACCCAAAGGGCATAACTAGCCATTCATACAATCCATGCTTAGTTTTAATTGCTGTTTTCCACTCATCACCTTCTTTCATCCTAATTTGGTGATACCCACTTTTTAAATCAATCTTAGAGAATATGCAAGAACCATATAACTCATCAAGCATATCATCTAGCCTAGGTATAGGGTGTCGATACTTCACCGTGATATTGTTGATAGCTCAGCAATCAACACACATGCGCCAGCTACCATCTTTCTTTGGTACAAGGAGGATAGGTTCAACACAAGGACGACTCATGCTTTCTCTGATGTGGCCCTTGTCCATTAGCTCATCCGCCTGTTTTTGTAACTCCTTTGTTTCCATAGGATTAGTTCTGTATGATGGACGATTTGGAAGAGAGGCGCCTGGAACAAAGGCGATTTGATGTTCTATGCCACAGATTGGTGGTAATCCTTTTGTGCTATCTTCAGGGAAAACATCCTCATAGTCCTGCAAAAGAGATATCATCTCACTCGGCAATGCCAGTGTAAGGTGAGTTAAGCTCAAGAGAGCTTCCCTATATATGAATAATAGCATCGGCCTCTTTAGAAACAAAGATTTCTTAACTATGTTAGCTTTCACCAAGAAGTTTAAAGGTTTTGATACTTGTTCACCTTGCCGTTTAAGGTGTAATTGATCCCCATGGACCTCGCTTGGTGTCAAGGGAAGCAACACCATTCTCTGCCTTGAAGTTCAAAGCTATGGCGATTGGTGTAGCCATCATGGATCACCTTTCGATCAGATTGCCACGGTCTTCCAAGGAGAATATGACCAGCTTCCATAGGTAGCACGTCGCACAGAACTTCATCTTCATACTTACCAATGATTAAGGAGATCATTACTTGATGATTGACTTTTAATTCGCCAACATCATTGAGCCATTGAAGTTTGTATGGCTTAGGATGTTTCTTGGTGATTAATCCTAGCTTCTTGACCATAACTTCACTCGCCACATTAGTACAACTTCCTCCATCTATGATTAGGCTACATACCTTGCCTTGCACCATGCATCAAGTGTGGAATAGATTTTCTCTTTGTTCTTGCTCTTCTTGACTAGTTTGTAGATTCAAGGTTCGCCTTGTCACCAACAGTTTTCCTTGTATACGGCCTCTTCTTGATACTCTTCTGAGGAGGATTAAGCTTCTAGCTCTTCATCTTCGGATTCAAACTCGCCATTGTCTAGAATGATCATGACTCGCCGATTGGTGCATTCGTTTGCATAGTGTCCTCTTCCTTGACACTTGAAACACTTGACGTCTCTAGCTCTAGAAGTAGTCATCTCAGCCTTGCATTTGTTGTTTGAAGTCGCGGTATAAGGCTTGTGCTCTACTCGGGCATTGATAGGTGGTTTGACATCTCTTGTATAAGGTAATTCTCTCGGTTATAAAACGGTTTTGGAGGTGCGGCTCCTGCTCCATAGGTAGGCCTTACAGGCCCTTTCCTTTTGAGTTGTTGTTCAACTAAGATTGCCCTGTGTAGGAGTTCCTCTAACTCCAAGTAATGCTCCATTTCCAAACGGTCTTGTACATCTCGATTCAAGCCTCCCATGAACCTTGACATGGTCGCTTCTCTATCCTCAAAGACATCGGCCTTTAGCATGAGTGTTTTCATTTCTTGGAAGTAATCTTCTACTCCACGGTTTCCTTGAGTTAGCCTTCTTAGCTTTTGGTGTAGCTCTCGATGATGATGACTTGGAACAAAACGTTTCCTCATCAAAGATTTCATCTCGCCCCACGTTTCTATGGGGTATTCTCTGTTGTGCCTTCTTGAAGTAACAAGTTAATCCCACCAGCTAAGGGCATAGTCATAGAACTCCGTTGCTGCCACCCTGACTCGTTGGCCATCAGTATAGTCTTGACAGTTGAATACCAACTCAATTTTCTTCTCCCATTCAAGGTAGGTGTCAGGCTCGTTCTTGCCATGGAATGGTGGTATTCTTATTTTAAGACCACCAAAGTTGTCTTGTAGAGGCTCACGATTCCTCCTTGGTCTCCTTTGGTTGGTATGGGAAGAACTTTTGCCATGTTCATAGTAATCATTAGCGGCTTCATCTCTAGGCTGTCTTTGATGGGCTCTTTCTCTTTGAGGAAATCGTTCTATCTCCCTCCTTTGTTCAGTTTGTGGAGGAGCTTGTTCGGTATTAGACTTGAATTCTTGTCTAAAGTTCTCCATCTCAGTTGCCAACGCTTTCTTCATTTGAGTCGTGAGAGCTTCTATGAGAAGTTTGTTTTGTTGAGAGGCGCCAGCTCCTTCATCTTCTTCCACTTCTGGCATGGTTCCTGTGGACCTATAAAGCAAGAAATAAGTAACTAGATTATTTTAAGCTAAAAGATTAAAACTTTAAACTAAAGGAAGATGTTTTTTATGTTTTCAGATGCTAAAGATGGATTCACGGTTTGGGGATCATGCTGAAGAGGTTCAAGATTTAAACTTTGGTTCTTAAAAACATAGAACTACACATTATGTGTTTTCTCTAAGCCTTAAGAAGTTTAAGCTAGCTTTATCCATGGTTTGTGGTGTAAAGCCTTTCCTCAATCCATCCTCCTAACCCATGGATCGTGGTAGAAAAACAGAGAGAAGAAAATGAAGCATAGATCCTAAAAAGTGGCCTTACTAATCCCCCTCACATCCACGCAACCTCCATAGCTCCAGTGTGTCCAAAACAACCTGAATATGATGCGAATATGCACGAAACATACAAATGCTAATGCAAAGTGCCTAAAGACCTAAAATGAGACAATTGGTGCAAACTAGTCTATTTTGAGTGGTATAAACATGAAAATGTATTCTAAATGCAAGCGAAATATGCGAAATATATGAGTATATCAAGCCCGACCACAAAAATAAAAATGGATGGACTATTGGAGTTCGATCCATACAGATATCTCATCCGCTTTTTTTTATAGGTCCTCCAACAATGACAGATCCGCAGATGATCCCATCGAGTTGAGGTGACATCTCTAAGAAGAGACTTTCCAGAACTCTGAGTTTTTCTCCCGAATCGAGGGGTACGACCACCTCTTCGTGATTCTCGCAAATGAATTTCAGCACCTATCACCACATTAAGAGAAGATAAAGGGTTCAGATCCGACCAGTCAAAAAATAATCCAGAGCAAGGTCCAACAGAGTTTGACACAGCAACGGCTGAGACATCAATGGCTCATTTGTCTCTTTAGAATGAACCGGTAAATTAATTTATCTTTTATATAGTAAAACTTAAATTTTAATATGAACTCTGTTTTGAATTTGAATATATTGATACTTTGAGAAATTTAGGCATTTATACTTTTAGAAATTTATAAATTTAGCAGTTTTTCAAAGCTTTTTGAAAAGAGTCACTTCTACGAGAACTTTGTCAAATAGCGGAACTTTGAGCTATTTGACCAATAATATTCGTTGGACTTAAACATGATTTTATCTTAAAACAGCCTCAAAGTAAGAGAAGTTACAGTTTAATATATTTAATTGACGTTTCCCTAGTTTTGGGCTTAGCAACTCTCTGTCTCTTGTAGAGTCTTTGACTTGATAAGAATTGGAGCGTAGAATTGGGATAATCTTTTCCTCTTTTGTCTTCTTTCGCAAATATATTATCCACAATAGTTTTTCAGTCACTCTCATCCAATCATTTTAGGGCTTTTGCTTCAGTTGCTCTTGTTTTCTCGAGTTTGACGTTTTCAAGTTCTTCACTTCTCATTTTCGTCGGTGGTTTTTTAATCAAAGCTCTTAAAGATCACAAGCGTAGTCTTTGCAGTTGCTGTGTGGTTTTTGATTTCATGTTTGGTCCAAGTTTCTATCGTTTGGGGCTTGGTTGTTCTTAAGAAGGGAGGATGTCTTCAAACTTAGACAAGGCTCTTCTAGCTATGTCTTTGGAAGAAGATGAGGATGTTTCGCCGGTTGATCTCCCAGATTTTCCAGATTCTGTGGCTAGGGAGAGGAACGCTGTGAGCTTAATAGGACGTTTGCTCAACCCTGATTGTCAGAAGATGTCGAGTAGGATCCATGATATGCCTAAGAAATGGCTCAAGTATGAGAGAGTGAGAGGAGTCGCTCTTACCAATGAAAGATTCTAATTCATTTTCAAGGATGAACATGATTTGGAAGAAGTACTGGCTAAAGGCTTTCAGACCTACAATGAATGGGGTTTTTCTATTGATTGTTGGATGGAGACGCCACCAGATGATTACCTTCAGAAGGAGCCTTTGTGGGTTCGTTTGAGACAGGTTCCTGTGAACTATTACTCGCCTCGATCAATTACTTATCTAGGTGAATTGGCGGGTGAAGTTGTTAAAGTTATCATTGAAGATTCAGCGCCTGAAGTAACTAAGTATGTCAGGGTCAAAATCTTGTTTGATGTTTCCAAGCCTCTTCGCAGAGCGAGAGTTGTTAATTTGCCAAAAGGAGGCGGGCAAGCTACGGTTTTGTATGAATATAAAAATGTTCAAAAAAGATGTTTCTTTTGCCAAAGGTTAACTCATGAGGAATCTCGTTGTCCATTAAAGCTGAGGAGCCGAATGGAAGAAGCTGATGCAAAGGCGAGACTGGAAAAAGAAAAGAGTATTAATGTTGCTCCAAGTCTTAAAGAGAATGATCCTTTGTTTGGGGTTCATAATGAAGACCAAGTGGGTGTTAATTCCTTTTCTGAAAGACCTTTGATTGCTCCAGAGGTTTTGGATCATATGAGACAGTATTTACTGGTTGACAATGGTCCGGAGAGGATTATTTGGGAGGAAAGAGTTAAGGCTTTGATATATCATGGTTTTTACCCGTTTTTAGATCATGATATAAGTGTTTTTATAGAGTCTTTTGGTGTTTTTAGAGTCCAAATAGAGTCTTTACAGGATGGAGAGCAAATGGAGCTAAAAAGGAGATTCTGATGCTTTTTGGAGAGATTTGGACAAGCAGCCGAAATGATGAATTCAAGATGTTGGATTTACACACAAGGTGTCGATCGACACCAAGTCACAACCGCCCAAAGTTCGCGACTTCCATTGAAAAAGGAAAGATAGCAAGTTTGAAGAAATTACAAGTCTGCCCCTGGACGAAAAATCATCTTCTATAAATAGATTTCAGGCATTGTTTAGCCACACACGCTTTCATAATTTAGGGGTTTTGAGACTTAGAGAGAGAGATTGATCCTGAGCTTTTGGGGAGACAATTCTATCTCATTCGAGCCAGATTTCGAACCCATGTATCATTCTCTATTCTTTTTATGCAATTTATTTCAGCCATGATTTGTGTTTTCATCTCTATGTCTGAGTAGTTTGCTAGTTAGGTTAGGGTGATTTAGGGTTGATGATGAGTTTGTAGAATTATTATCTTGTTAGGAAAATCACTTGGATCTTCATCTTGATTTGTGCTTAACTTGATTTCTGAAATTGATCACTTAAATCAAACCCAAGGTTGTTTAATAGATGCGAGAGCATTATTGATAATCTGACCTAATCATAGATGAGCAAAATATCTATTCGCAAAGAGATTTAGTTTAGGTATTTTGTGAACAAT
>JAHZTW010000009.1:9878807-9895843 GCA_020283515.1 Alliaria petiolata
CCCCCCCCCAACAAAGAAATTTCCAGCAAACGAGAGATCGCCATGGAAGGTCCTATGGGGATCGAGTTTCAGAGAGAAGCCAAGCTGAAAGAGTTAGGTATGAGACAGCCTACAAAGACCAGCAGAGCAGGGAGATGAGAACATCGCATGCAATCCTCCTACGAGATGAGTCAAACTCATACCTGAGAGCCCGAGACCCTAGGAACCTCCGCAACCAACTACAAAACAGGGAAATGATAAGTGAAAGCCATCATTCTCCAACTCAACAATGGAGAGCAAAGGCTATACAACAAGAGGGACCTACAACAAACAACCTGAGAAGTAGTGAGGGTGAATCCTTGAGAACAATTTCGCAACCTCTACAAGTCAACCTAGATAAATAGGCTTTCTCTCCAATAGCACCTACCACAGATGCAGTAATGGAGGTTCTTAGGGAGGTTACGGTCCAGTATACGAGCTATATTGACCCGGCGGAAAGTGCTGCAAGGAGGATGAGAGTGCTTCAGGGAGAAGAAAGAGGGATGATAGCCGAAACTGCAGCTTTCATGATAGCAGCCACTTCAATGAATGACCAACAAACAAACACCGCACAACATGACACTCAGTCGCCAATACAGAGTCTATCGCCAGACCTCCGTCCAATGTTAGGACCCCTTCGAGGGACTCCGGAGGTACTGGTAAAGAAACGCAGGGGTCGCCCCCCACTAAATAGACAAGGGACGATTAGCTCTCGCCAACTGCAAGGAACAAGCTCACGAGTTAGGGAAGTGAACAATATCAGAGCGTCCCCGAAAATCAGGAAAACCCCACAAAAACGCAACATGAGTAATGGAAAGAGTACACAGGGGAATAGTACAAACCACAGAAAAGCAGATGCTGCAGGTCCTAGCCGCACAAGCAATCCAGCTACTGCAAGGGCAAAGGACATTTTTCGGCCCCCTCAATGTCCTCTTCCTTAACGGTGCTGGCATGGAACTGTCAGGGACTAGGCACTCTCCTCCTCCTTGCTGCACTTTTCCAAATATCATTTTCCTGTCAGAAACAAAGAACCCGGATAAAGTGGTACACAAGAAGCTTGATTTTTTGGGATATTCCCATAACCTAATGGTGCCACCACAAGGGCATGGAAGCGGAGGCCTAGCTATATTCTGGAAACAAGATGTAGATGTAGAAATAATACCATGATCTCTTACAAAAGGAAAATCTTCTATGCAACTTTTATCTACGGAGATACAAATAGAGTACTAAGGAAACAGACCTTGAATCTCTTGACGGGGCTGTCTGAGAGCAGAGACTCCCCATGGTTTGTCACGGGAGATTTTAACGACATATTCAACAGCTCGGAGAAGTCAGGAGGGGTCCTTCGATCAGAAGGATCGTTCATCGATTTTAGATCCTTCGTAGCGGAAACTGACCTCTATGATCTTCAACATACGAGAAACCCACTGTCGTGGAGAGGAAATAGGCATATTGATGGAGACAGCCAGGAACCAGTGCGATGTAGACTGGACAGAGCGATGGTAAATAACAACTTGGCAGCAAATTTCCCAACAGCCAGGTGTGAGTACTTGAGATTTGAAGGAAGTGATCACAGACCCATCCTATCTGCCCTGGAGCCTGAGAGGAAAAGAACTAAAGGGATTTTCAGATACGATCGGAGATTGAAAGACAACGAAGAAGTTAAACTACTGGTGGAACAAACCTGGAAAGAAGTGAGAAACCTATCGATAGAGAAAAGAATCAGCAGCGTCAGATGGACAATCATCCAGTGGAGAAAGGAGAATCACTTTAACAACAAGAAAAATATGGAGAAACATCAGATGGCGCTGGAGAAGGCAATGAGCAGCCCATACCATGATGAAACCATCCTGAAAGAAATCAACGATGAGTTAAAAAAGTCATACAAGGAAGAGGAAGAGTACTAAAAACAAAGAAGCATAACTCTATGGCTGAACTTAGGGGATAAAAACTTTGGATACTTCCATGCTATCACTAAAGGAAGAAACACAGTCAACAAATTTTCAGTGATAGTGGATGATGAAGGAAAAGCAACATTATGAGGAGCCTGACATTGCTGTGGTGATTGAAAACTACTTTGAAAAGCTGTTCTCATCAAATGGAAGCAGTAGTGAGGATGTGATCGCCAAGGCTATTCAACTAAGAGTTTCAGAGGATATCAATGATAAGCTAATCATGGAGCCATCTGCGGAGGAAATAAGGAAGGCTATGTTCTCTATTAATGCAGACAAGGCCCCAGGCCCTGACGGTTTCCGTGATAGTTTCTTCCACACTAACTGGAAAGCTATAGGGGCTGATATCGTCAAAGAAGTTCAAGAATTTTTCAGAACATGGGTGCTACCCAAACCAATAAATACCACCTATGTGAGACTAATACCAAAGATACATGGACCAAAGAGGGTGGCAGAGTACAGACCTATCGCTCTGTGTAATGTTTATTACAAGCTTATATCGAAAGTACTAACCAAGAAGCTACAACCGGTATTACCTCACATTATAGCCGAGAACCAGTCTGCCTTTGTTCAAGGCAGGGCTATCTTCGATAACGTCTTTATAACACACGAAATGCTTCAGTTTCTCAAGACGTCTGCTGAGGTACACTGCTCAATGGTGGTGAAGACTGAAAGGCATGCGACATATTAGAATGGAAGTTTATTGAAGGAGTCCTCAATAGATTTGGCTTTCATCCCAAATGGACAAACTGGATAATGTAATGTATAACTACGGTTGCGTACTCATACCTGATCAACGGAGCTCCATACGACAATGTGGATCCCAAGCGAGGCATCAGACAAGGGGATCTTTTGTCTCCGTTCGTCTTCATCCTCTGTAGTGAGGTGCTCTCGGGCCTCTGTAGATAAGCGCAAGCGAATGGAAGATTGGCAGGCATCAGAGTTGCGCGTGGAAGCCCCCAAGTAAACCATTTTCTGTTTGCAGATGATAACATGTTTTTCTGCAAAGCAAACTCAAGAAATAGTCAGGCCCTAAAGGAAATCTTAAACAAGTATGAGATAGCATCATGACAAAGCATCAACAAGGGGAAGTCTGCTATCACATTTTCTTACAAAGCGCCATCATAACTACGAGAAAGGATAAAGGAGGAGCTACAAATCTCAAGTGAAGGAGGAGTGGGTAAGTATTCAGGCTTACCAGAACATTTTGGCAGAAGGAAAAGAGACCTATTCACTGTAATTGTGGATATGATTCGTCAAAAGGCACTCAGTTGGTTCTCAAAATTCCTGTCTCTGGCAGGGAAAATGACCATGCTGAAGAGCGTTTTCTCTTCCATGCCATCCCACGCCATGTCTTGCTTCAAGCTACCAGTGTCTCTCTGTAAGAAAATCCAATCGGCTCTGACAAGATTCTGGTGGGACACAAAACCAGATGTCAGAAAGATGTCATGGATAGCTTGGGACAAACTAACCCAATCAAAAGCAACATGCGGGCTGGGAATTAGAGACATACCTTGTTTTAATGATGCAATTGTTGGCAAAAATTAGTTGGAGGCTGGTGAAGAAACCAGAGTGCTTACTAGCACGTGTCCTGTTTGGGAAGTACTGCCAAGATACAACTTTCCTTGAGTGCTCAAAACCTGCGGATGGCTCCCATGGGTGGAGTGGCATCCTTATAGGACGAGACCTCCTTCAGAAGCAGCTAGGATGGGCTGTTGGAAATGGTGAATCCATTAGTGTGTGGAATGATTCATGGATATCACTCACACAGAGACAAACCTCAATGGGACCACCCCCTTAACACCTAATAAACCTACGAGTCTCTGAGCTATTCCAAGATGGGAAAACAAAATGGAGTTTACCTAAGATCCAAGAAGTAATCCATTCGTATCTGGAAGCGATTTTGGAGATAAAACCGAGCAAGACCAAGGCGGATGACAAACTAATTTGGCTAAAAACTACGTATAGCACCTACACAACAAAAACAGGATATTACGCGGCGATGGAGGATAACCCACCTATGGAACTAGCAAATCCCACAGAGTTTAGATGGATACCTGATATTTGGGCAATACAAACGGCCCCGGAACTCCAGCTCTTCCTATGGAAAGCGGTGAAAGGAGCGCTACCGGTAGGAGAGAGACTTGTAGCTGGACAAGTGCTCGTTGACCCGATATGCACCCGATGAGGAGAGATGGAAACAATAGCTCACACCTTACTACATTGCTCCTTTGCAAAGAGGTCTGGGAGAAAGCCCCTTTCCATGGCCCGTTTACACCAGACACCGATTGGAGCTTTGAATCAGGATGACCGTCCATAAAGAACCTCCTGTGTCTTCCTCCAACAGGGATCACGTCGTCTTGTTTGGCCCCTTGGATAGCCTGGAATATTTGGACAGCCGGAAACAATAAGGTGTTTGAGGATGCAATCTATACGGTGGATGAAGTAGTACTAAGGGTAATCACAAGCGTAAAGGAGTGGATCCAAGCTCAAACACCGAAAACCAAATCTACAATTTCAGGAAAACTAGATAAACAACCATGCGATCTCACCTGGATTACATGCAGATCGGATGCGTCATGGAGACGAGAGAGCAAGATTGCAGGATTGGGGTGGACTTTCTCCTCAGGCCCGAAGCGGATAATCTCCCAACGATCTCAGGTGGCAACCTTTGTAAGATCGCCTTTAATGGCGAAAACTTTAGCTATCCGTGCAGCGCTGGAAGAAGCGTTGGCTAACGGATTCACCAAACTTCGCTTTGAATCGGACTCGCAGCAAGCGTTTCAATCGATCACGACGGTGAACACTTACTCAGAGTTACATGGCGTCGTCGTGGACATAGAGAGCCTCGCCAGACGCTTCGAATCTATCTCTTTTAATTTTATTTCCGCGTAATTTGAATTCTATGGCTGATGGACTAGCCAAACAGGCCCTAATCTTGTATGAACCAGGTCAATGCCCATTTTAAGTTTAATATGAAAGAATATTTGGATCAAAAATAAAATAAAATTTTATCCTTTATTTATGTGTCTTCTCCTCTTTCACTCTTTTTCTTTCTTATTTTGTGATACAAATTTTTTCTCTTTTCAGTCTTATTTGTCTTACATTTCTTCATAAACAATTCATTAAAAGTTAAAATCAAACTGAAAATATAGATTTTTTATTATCTATATAACATGATTTGTGTTTTAAAAAACCGGTATAATTTTTTTTAACATGATAGAATAGTAATGGTAGTAAACAATACACTATTCTATATAGATATGCATAAAATAGAATCACACATCCTTTTTACAACCCATCAATTCACAAATTTTACCAAAAAATGTATTACATATTAGTTATACTACAAAACAACATGTTCATATTGTCAAAGAGAAATAATTTGATATTTTATATGCTTATTGATATGCTCTCAAATTTACCCCAGAGCTACTCTCTCAAATTAAGAGATCAGTCACAGTACTTAGGGATCGAATCCACAGGAAAAGAGTTAGTCACACAGCAGATTTATAATTTCGAATTAAGCTAAGAATAAAGATTAAAAGTAAAAGCCGAAAGCAATTAAAAACGATGTAAATTCAGGAGACGAAACGCTAGGTTCAGGAAAATTTTCAAGTGATCCAAATTGTAGGTCTAGACAGAATGTTAAGAATTTATTAGGAACCGTTCTAGAACTCGAAACACAATTATAAAATCAACCAACTCTCGCTGCGAAGATTATCTATGTCTAAACCCTAGAATTCCAAATCTCTTTGCAAATCCTATCAATTCAGACAAGCATTAATAACAGGTTCGATTGTTCACAAAATCCCTAAACCAAATCTCTTTGCGAATAGGTATTTTGCTCATCTAACATTAGTTCAGACAATTAATAATACGCTCGCATCTATTAATTAACCTAATATCAGATTCTAGGTCGTGAAGCTAGAATAAGCATTAATCACACATCCAGATGAAGAACTCTAATGATTTTATCCTAACAATATAATTCAACCTAACAATTCATCAATCACCTTTGAAAAACCCTAAACCTAACAAGCAAACTACTCAAACATGATCAATGAAACAGAAATCATTATTTGAATAGAAAGCATAAAAGAAATCAATAGAAGAAATAAAGGAGTTCCAAATCTGCTCTAAAGGAGTCTGATTTTTCTCTGCACAAACCTAAACTTCTATGATTCTTAAAGTACGAGATTATGCCTAAACAATGGCTTTGAGAACTATATATAAGGTCTAAAATACGAATTGGACACTTTTGCAAATAAGGAAAAGTTCTGGGTAATTTAATTTTTCTTCAAATCCTTGTAAAACTGCGTTTTGCCTTGGCTCGAGTGGTGTTGATCGACACCCATGAACACTGTCAATCAACACTGTTCATCCAACTTCAATTCGACTTCATCTTTTCAGCAGCTTGTTCCACAATGCTACAAAATGCTTCAAAATCTCCAATTATGCTCAAAACGTACCTAAACCTGAAAAGACTCTAATAGAACTCTAAAAAGACCAAAATACTCTATAAATAAGACTTATATCATGGTCAAAAACCGGTAAAAACCATGATATATAAACTCCCCCAGACTTAGCTTTTGCTTGCCCTCAAGCAATACATAAACTTAGAATGGAGTCGAGGTTTGAAAAAAGAAACAATCAGCTAATCTTAGGAACGCCACATTAAACCAACACTCTTGAATCCACATACCATAAAGCCAACCTCAGATAGTATTTCAGTGTACTTACCACAAGCTTAGCAATCTCCCAGTTCAAGTCCAGATCCCTTCCTTCTCAAAATTTCGAACTCAAACAAACGGTATTGACCAAAGGACTTACAGATTCTTTCACTTCCTTAGCGCCTGCACAAGACTTTCTTGGTACAACTCTCCTATTTTCTCTTCCCTTAATCAACTGCTGCCCATTTTCAGGGTGTTCTATAGATCTTTTCATTGACTTTTTCTTATTCTTTTGAAGTCTTAGAACAGTGCTGCTCTTTACTTGTGTTCCTTGTGAGGAGACATGTTCATGAGCTCTCACTAATATTGTTCCTTGTGAGGAGACATGCTCATGAGGATCTTTGCACTATTCCTTGTTTTAGACTCTTTATTTCTTTTTTTCTCAAGGGAAGATCAAGGAGAGACTGTAGTTTTCTTATCTTGTCAATGCTGAAAGAGGAATCAAGTCCAATGCATACCACGCTCTAAACATGAACCTGAACTCTCTCTGTTAAACTGATCTACTTGCAGCTTTCTACCTAATAAAACCTGCAATCAACTACTATGGCAATGGTCCTTCAAGTATCAATATGTTGTAGTTTTGTTCCAAGAAAAAATGAAAACTTCAACTGATTTTGACTCAATAAAACAAAAACGACTGACTATCAAAACAGAACACAATGTCAGTAATCACCTCCCCCAGACCTAAACAACACTGTCCCCAGTGTTATCAAGCCTGAAGTTAGTAAAAAGAAGAGAAAGGAATCGATTGAATAAAGAAAAGAAGCACTTACCTGACTTTCCGTATGGTGTCGATCGACACTGTTCATGTCGACTTCCTGTGTCGACCCTGTTCGACATGCGTTCGTCTCGAAATTATTATTATTTTTTTTTTTTGAAACACAAAACAAAACCCAAAGTTAGTGAAAACAAAACGAAATTTAAAGAGAAATCATACCTAAAAGTGGGTTGCCTCCCACTCAGCGCTTGTTTTCAGTCATTAGCTTGACTGTGTCGGGGTTCAGACGGATGGTGGCATCGAATGCTTCCCAGAATAATGTCTCTTCATCCATGGTGGTGTATAAGCAGTAGGTGCTTGAGATCTACCAAGGAATTGAGGAACAGAAGCCGGGTGGAACTTGAGTTCGGGTGGGATACTTATTTTTCCTGCAAAATCATCAAAAGCAATACCAAGCCTTCTACGAAAATCTCGTTGCTTGTATAAGTGTGAAGCACCTTTCGAACCTTTTAAATTCTTATTGAGATGATCAGGAGGTTTGAAATTGAGTACATGAAGTACATACTTTTGCTTTCTTCGAGGTTTCTGAGCTGTAGGATGTGGAGACATCTGTTTAACATCATATGATGGAGTTGCAGCATTGGAAACAACTTGTGGATCATTCTGCGAAGGGTGTCGATCGACACTAGGGGTGGTGTCGATCGACACCACACCTGCAGCTCGAATCTCTGCACTTTTTCTGCAGTTCAGCTCTGCTATTCTTGCTTCCATCACAAAAAAACATCTTCCTCCATCAACTTGTCATTGATCCGAACCTCATCTTTGCTCATAGTCTTGAAGAGATGCTCATCAACTATGTTTCCACTCCAATCTTCTAGCTCAACAAATTTCTCAGCATTCTCAGCCAATGCCTCTTGAACAGCCATCTTGTTCACTTGCTCATTACAATCCAGGTCCTTTACATACCCAGTAGTAATGTCGTCTGAATGCTCCCTGATTGGATCTTTATCCATGAGAATTTCTACAGAAAAGGCTTGGCCATCGATGGTGGATTGTTCCCTTAACTTGTCCATGTCAAAATTCATGACAACATCACCCAAATCAAGCTCTATTTTCCTTTTTTTAACATCAATGATGGCACCAGCTGAAGCCAATAATGATCTTCCCAGAATAAGAGGATCTGCAGGTTCTTCATCATATTTCAAATCACAAAGTCTGTGGGAATCATGCAACCTTCAATCTTCAAGGGAACATCTTTTAGAACACCTTCTGGGATTCTTTTTGATCGATCAGCTAGGACAAGGGAGATTCTGGTTGGCTTGAAATCAGTCATTCCAAGTCTAACAGCAACAGAGTATGGTATCAAGTTGATACTTGAACCTAGATCACAGAGAGAACGAGGAAACCTTCCTGTTGAGATTGAGCAATCTAGCACAAAGTTCCCTGGATCGGGTAACTTCTCTGGAATCCTCCTCTGAATCACAGCACTGACTTGTTCAGAAACCCACACCTTCTTCTTCTTTCTTGGAACTATGTTCAAGAGATTTTCATTCATGTCTCTGGTAAGGAATGCTCCTTCCTCAGGACTCACACCATTGACAACCATTCTCTGGAGATAATTTCTTAATGCAGGTGAAAGTTTGACTGCATCAACTAGGGGTAGCTCAACCATCAGCTTATCAATCATTTCCTTGCATCTAGCTTCTTCTATCTCCTGTTTAGACTTTCTAGGAGGTCTGGGATAGGGTACTTTAGGCTTGTACACTCTTTCCTCTGCACCTTTTGAAGCTTCAGGTCGATCCAGCGCGGTCTGGGAAAGGTGTCGATCGATGCTAGTGTAGTGTCGATCGACACTAGTATCTGGTGTCGACGTTTTGGTCGATTTCGGTCCGCCAGAACTCGAATCATCTGGCTTTTCTAGTGGTGTCGATTGACACTCAGTAGTAGTGTCGATCGACACTACCTTTGCAGCAGCAGTCTCGTCTTCCTCAACTTCCTGAGGTGCCTCGATTTCTTCTACACTCTTCACCATGATGGCATTGACTTAACGTCGAGGATTCACGTCTGTCTTTCCAGGAAGAAACCCCTCTTGTCTCTTCAAAGCTCCTTTAGTTTGAGCAACTTGAACATCCAATTGCTTCATATGAGAGTTCAGGTTATCAATCTTCCCATTCAAGTCTTGGTAAAGTGAATCTATCTTCCCATTGAAATCCACTGTCATCTTCTGCTGTCCTTCTAGAAGCTGCTCTAACATAGATTTCACCTCATTGTCTTGTGCAGGAGGCTTTTGGTAAGAAGAAAAATAATAAGTTATGTTGAAGTTGTTGTTCTGAAAAGGCTTCTGGTAAGAGGAGCCATAGCCTTGTGATTGCTAAATCTCCGACCTTGAAAACCAGAAGCATTGATGAAATTGACTTCTTCTTGCTCTGGTTCAAAAGTATCAACTTCAGCAGCAAACTGGACTTTCCTCTTTCCCACAAGAAGGCTATGCACTGCGTCTAGCTTAGCATTCACTTCAGCAATTTGACTTCCATCCATCTTTCCAGCCTTCTTCTTCCTATCCAAATATGCATTCTTGGTACTATTGCTAGATGCCAAGTTCTCTATAAGTATCACAACATTCTCTGGATATTGGGTGTTGAAGTTCCCATTGCTTGCAGCATCTAAAGCCATTTGGTACCTGATATATTATGGTTTTTACCCATTTTTAGACCATGATATAAGTGTTTTTATATAGTCTTTTTGGCTATTTTCGAGTCTATTAGAGTCTTTACAGGTTCAGGTACAATTGGAGATAAATTGGAGATTTGGATACATTTTGGAGTTTAATGGAATGAAGTCACGAATTGCAACACGATGAGTGTCGATCGACACCATTGCTGTCGATCGACACCAGGTTTTCCAATTTCCAGAATCGAGAAGTTTCCATATTTTGAAGAAAAGGAAATCTCCAAGACTTTTCCTAATCTTCCAAGGAATTGAAGATGCGAACCTAGACCTATAAATATAGTTTTTCAGCCATTGTTTAGGCATAATCTCATACTTTAAGAATCATAGAAGTTTAGGTTTTTGGAGAGAAGAATTTGACTCCTTTAGAGCAAATTTGGAACTCCTTTATTTTCTTCTATTGATTTCTTTTATGCTTTCTATTCAAATAATGATTTCTGTTTCATTGATCATGTCTGAGTAGTTTGCTTGTTAGGTTTAGGGTTTTTCAAAGGTGATTGATGAATTGTTAGGTCGAATTAAATTGTTAGGATAAAATCATTAGAGTTCTTCATCTGGTTTTGTGTTTAATGCTTATTCTAACTTCGCGTCCTAGAATCTGATCTTAGGTTAATTAGTAGACACGAGAGTGTTATTAATTGCCTGAACTAGTGTTAGATGAGCAAAATACCTATTCGCAAAGAGATTTGGTTTAGGATTTTGTGAACAATCGAACCTAATATTAATGCTTGTCTGAATTGTTTGAATTTGCAAAGAGATTTGAAATTCTAGGGTTTAGGCATAGATAATCTTCGCAGCGAGAGTTGGTTGATTTTACATTAGTGTTTCGAGTTCTAGAACAGTGCTTAATAATTTCTAACATCCTGTCTAGACCTACAATTTGGATCACCTGAGAGTTTCCCTAAACCTAGCGTTCTTAGTCTCCTGATTTTAAGAACTTATTTCGTGATACTCATTAATTCCATTGCTTCGTTTTACTTTTATTTGATTCAACCTAGCATAATTCGAACTTAGAAACCATAGTGTAGCATATACTTCTCTTGGGATTCGATAACCCCTTATACTACAATTGTTTTTGCTGTGCACTTGCAGTAGTTTTATTAGGGTAAAACCTGAGCCCTATCAAGTTTTTGGCGCCGTTACCGGGGAAGTAATAGCTGCCTACAGAATCTAGTATTAGGATTTTGACTAGGTTTTGTTTTTATTTTTTTTTTACTAATTTAGTTTCTTATCTTTGGTTTCAGATGCATGCCCTGTACCAGAAGCAACAAGGAAGAAGAACTAGTCGCACTGAACCAAGAGCTTGGCCGTTTGGAACGTACGAACCGAAAATCTGCCCGAGCGTCGATCGAAACAACTAGCATCGATCGACACCCAACCTCAGCATCGATCGACACTACAAGCATCGATCGACACCTTGCGCAGACTACAATGGCGGAGGCTATGGTTGTGGTACGCGACGCAGAAGGCAACCTATTCGAACTAGAAGGCAATAGAAGGAATGCCCTAGGACAGAGACTTGATGAGGCAGGCGCCTCCATCATTGAACCAGCGATACAAATCATCCCTGCTGAAGCTGGACGTGGAAGAACATTAGGCGAGTACAACCGCCCAGACCAGTTCTATGCTAATAGAGCTGCGATCTGTCCTCCTGCATTCCAAAGGAATGACTTTGAGCTGAAGCCTGCTTACTTCACATTGGTGGCTCAGCATCCCTTCCATGGTCTTTCTAACGAGCACCCTATGGACCATATTGAGAGATTCGAAGATTTAGCATCAAGTATCAAGGCCAATGAAGTGACATACGACTATCTTTTCTGCAAGCTCTTCCCTTACTCGCTTGCTGGAGATGCATCCTACTGGCTGAAGCAGTTGGATCCAGGCTCACTAACCACATGGGAAGACACAAAGAATGCATTCTTATGCAATTTCTTTGATGACGCGAGATCAGAAGAGCTGAGGACGAAGATCACTACATTCTCCCAAGGACCAATTGAAGCATTCAAGGCTCTTGGGTAAGGTTCAGATCTTACGAGAGAGACTGCCCACACCACGGGTTCAGCGAACAATGGCAACTTCAACACCAGATACCCTGTGGACGCAATGGTGCTTATTGAGAATTTGACATCTTGTAACAGCACCAAGAATGCAGACTATGAAAGAAGACAAAACGATGGGGTAACTAGAGGAAGCCAAATTGCTGAAGTCAACATGAAGCTGGATTTCTTGGGAGGGAAGAAGCAAGTCCATTTTGCTAATGAAGTAGGGACTTTTGAACCTAAGGAAGAAGAAGTTAACTACATTAATGGAGCTGGTTTTCAAGGTCAAAGATTTGGCAATCAGCAAGGCTATGGTTCTTCCTACCAGAAGCCTTTTCAGAGCAACAACTTCAACAGAACTTATGGTTCTTCTTCCTACCAGAAGCCTCCTGCGCAAGACAACAAAATGGAAGCTATCTTTGAGCAAATCTTGGAAGGACAGCAGAAGATGACAGTGGACTTCAATGGGAAGATTGATTCACTATATCAAGACCTGAATGGAAAGATTGAGAGCATACACTCTCACATGAAGAAGCTGGACGTTCAAGTTGCTCAAACCGCAGAAGCTGTTCATAGGCAAGAAGGATTCCTTCCTGGGAATACGGACACGAATCCGAGACACCATGTGAATACCATCACGATTCAGAGTGAAGGAAACTTTCCACTAGTGCAGAAAATGGGTTTTAGAACTGAAAAATTCGAGGAGCTTGGAGATGTAGAAGATGCTGCGGAGCCAGTGTCAATCGACACTACTGTGTGTCGATCGACACCCATGAAGATTCACGACAAATCAGACGAACTCCTCGCGAAGAACTCGACACCAAAGGCAAGTGTCGATCGACACCAAGAGGGTGTCGATCGACGCTCTGCACAGATGACACCCACTCAGCTCACATCAACAAAGGTTGCAGAAGAAGAAGTGTACAAGCCGAAGATACCTTATCCCTTACCTCCCAGAAGATCTAAACAGGAAAGAGAGGAAGCCAGATGCAAGGAAATGATGAGTAAGCTGATGGTTGAGCTACCCCTAGTTGATGCAGTCCAACTTTCACCTGCATTAAGAAGATATGTCAAGAGAATGGTAGTCAATGGTGTAAGTCCTGAGGAAGGCGCATTGCTTACCAGAGACATGAATGCAATTCTCTTGAACATAGTTCCAAGGAAGAAGAAGAATGTGAGGGTTTCTGAACAAGTCAGTGTTGTGATTCAGAGGAGGATTCCAGAGAAGTTACCCGATCCAGGGAACTTTGTGCTAGACTTCTCAATCTCAACAGGAAGGTTTCCTCGTTCTCTCTCCGATCTAGGTTCAAGTATCAACTTGATACCATACTCAGTTGCTGTTAGACTTGGAATGACTAATTTCAAACCAACCAGAATCTCCCTTGTCATAGCTGATCGATCAAAGAGAATCCCAGAAGGTGTCTTAGAAGATGTTCCCTTGAAGATTGAAGGCTGCATAATTCCCACGGACTTTGTGGTTTTGAAGTATGATGAAGAACCTGCAGATCCTCTTATTTTGGGAAGATCATTCTTGGCTTCAACTGGTGCCATTATTGATGTGAGGAAAGGGAAAATAGAGCTTGATTTGGGTGACGTTGTCATGAACTTTGACATGGACAAGTTAAGAGGACCATCCACCATTGATGGTCAAGCTTTTTCAGTAGAGATGTCCATGGATGAAGATCCAATCATGGAAGATTCGGAAGACATTACTGTTGGGTATGTAAAGGAGCTTGATACTGCAGAGCAAGAGGACAAACTGGTTATTCAAGAAGCATTAGCTGAGAATTATGAGAAACCTGTGGAGCTTGAAGACTGGGGTGGAAATGATCATCTCCTCCCTATGAGCAGAAACGATGTTCAAATCAATGACAAGCCAATGGAGGAAGACGTTTTTGTCATGGAGACAAGGATTGCAGAGATGATCTGCAGAAAAGGTGAAGAAATTCGAGCTACTGACTCAGTGTCGATCGACACTACTAGTGTCGATCGACACACTTCGCGAATCACACCAGAAGTCGCTTCCAATGCTGCAAGTCCGTCATCTTTGGTCAAACAGAATCCTCCACATCCTTCTGTCCAGAAACCTCGAAGTAAGCAAAGGTACGCACACCCTGGACTCAATTCCAAACCTCCTGATCCTCACAATAAGGACTTTAAAGGTTCAAAAGATGGTGCGCACTTATACAAGCCATGAGATTCTCGTTGAAAGCTTGGTGTTTCTTTTGATGATGCTGCAGGAAAAAAGAGTATCCTACCCGAACTCAAGTCCCTCCCTGCTGCTGTTCCTCATTTCCTTGGTCGCTCTCATACACCTAATGCTTATACACCACCTTGGATGAGACGACATTCGTCTGGGAAGCATTCAATGCAACCCTCTGATCCACCAGACGTCTGACCTGACACAGTCAAGCTAATGACTGAAAACGAGCGCTGAGTGGGAGGCAACCCACTGTTAGGTACGTTTTTCTTTTTATTTTGTTTTGGTTTTACTAAGTCCTACTTTCAGTCAGTTGAAAAATGTGACATTGGACTCAACATTAGACCAGTGTCGATCGACACCAACAGCGTCGATCGACACCACGCACAGACGAAGGTAAGTCTTCTATCTGGTCTTTTATGTTGTTTCTAATCTTTCTTTTAGCCAACTTCGGGCTTGATAACACTGGAGAGCTGTACAAAGAATGTCTTGTTCAAAGCATTAAGGAAGGGAAAAGAATCAACAAAGTTCTTTGGCATCACCACTGTTAGAGTTCAAAATTTTACCAAGGAAAGGATCTGGATTCAAACTGGGAGATTGCTAAACTCGTGGTAAGTACACTGAACATTTCCTAAGGTTAATTCTATAGCATGTGGATTCAAGAGTCTTAATGATTTGTGGCGTTCTAAAGGTTAGCTGGATCTTTCGGTTTTCAAACCTCGACTCTATATTTAGTTTATGTTTTGCTTGAGGGCAAGCAAAAGCTAAGTTTGGGGGAGTTGATATATCATGGTTTTTACCCATTTTTAGACCATGATATAAGTGTTTTTATAGAGTCTTTTTGGCTATTTTCGAGTCTATATAGAGTCTTTACAAGTTCAGGTACAATTGGAGATAAATTGGAGATTTGGATACATTTTGGAGCTTAATGGAATGAAGTCACGAATTGCAACACGATGAGTGTCGATCGAACCATTGCTGTCGATCGACACCAGGTTTTTCAATTTCAATAAGAACTTTAAATGTTTAAAAGATGCTGCACACTTATGCAAGCAACGAGATTCTCGTAGAAGTCTTGGTGTTTCTTTTGATGATGCTGCAGGAAAACGAAGTGTCCCACCCGACTTAAAGTCCCACCCTGCTGCTGTTCCTAAATTCCTTGGGCGATCTCATGCATCTACTGCGTATACACCACCATGGATAAGAAGACATTCTCCTCGGAAGCATTCGATGCCACCCTCTGATCCACCAGACGTCTGAACCCTGACACAGTCAAGCTAATGACTGAAAACGAGCGCTGAGTGGGAAGCAACCCACTGTTAGGTAATATATTTATTTTTATTTTGTTTTGGTTTTACTAAATCCTAGTTTTAGTCAGTTGAAAAAAGGTGACATTAGGCTCGACATAGACCAGTGTCGATCGACACCACTTATGTCGACCGACACCACGCGCAGACGAAGGTAAGTCTTCTATCTGGTCTTTTATGTTGTTTCTAATCTTTCTTTTAGCCAACTTCGGGCTTGTTAACACTGGGGACAGTGTTGTTTAAGTCTGGGGGAGGTGATTACTGACTTTGNTTGATAACACTGGGGACAGTGTTGTTTAAGTCTGGGGGAGGTGATTACTGACTTTGTGTTTTGTTTAAGAGTCATTTGAGCCAGTCAAAAACTTTGTTTTATTGAGTCAAAATCAGTTGAAATTTTCAACTTTTCTTGGAACTAACCGCAGAATGTTGACACTTGAAGGACCATTGCTTTAGTAATTGATTACAGGTCTTACTAAGTAGAAAGCTACAAGTGGATCAATCTAACAGAGAGAGTTCAGGTCCCCTTATGAGAACTAGGTATGCGCAGAACTTGATTCCTCTTTCAGTCTGAACAAATAGAAAATTGCAGTCTCTCCTTGATCATCCCTTGAGAAAAGAAAAAGAGTCTAAGTCTGGGAATAGTGAAAAGAATCTCATGAGCCTGTCTCCTCACAAGGAACAATATTAGTGAGTGCTCTTGAACCTGTCTCCTCACAAGGAACACAAGTAGAGAGTAGCACTATTTCCCGAGACTTCAAAAGAATAAGAAGAGTCAATGAAAAGATCTTAGAACACCCTGAAATTGGGCAGCAGTTGACTAAGGGAAGAGAAAATAGGAGAGCTGTACAAAGAGAATTTTGTTCAGGCACTAAGGAAGGGAAAAAATCAGAAAAGTTATGTGGCAATACCACTGTTAGAATTCGAAATTTTACCAAGGAAAGGATCTTGATTCAAACTGGGAGATTGCTAACCTTGTGGTAAGTACACTGAACTTTCCTAAGGTTGGTTCTACTGCATGTGGATTTAAGAGTGTTAACAAGTTGTGGTATTCTGAAGGATAGCTGGATGTTTTTGTTTTCAAACCTCGACTCTATATTTCGTTTCTGTTTTGCTTGAGGGCAAGCAAAAGCTAAGTCTGGGGGAGTTGATATATCATGGTTTTTACCCATTTTTAGACCATGACATAAGTGTTTTTATAGAGTCTTTTGGCTATTTTCGAGTTTATATAGAGTCTTTGCAGGTTCAGGTACAATTGGAACTAAATTGGAGATTTGGATACATTTTGGAGCTTAAAGGAATGAAGTCACGAAGTGATGAAGTCAGGAGCGGATTTACACGCAAG
>JAHZTW010000009.1:9896775-9923535 GCA_020283515.1 Alliaria petiolata
TCCTGAATTTACACCGTTTTAATTACCTGCTGTCTTTACTTTTAATTATTTCTACTTAGCTTAATTCAAATTTAGAAAACTGCTGTGTGACTATCCCTTCTCTGTGGATTCGATCCCTAAGTACTACAACTGATCTCTTAATTTGAGAGAGTAGCTCTAGGGTAAATTTGACCCAATATCAGTACCTCCAATCAATTCCTCTGAAGAAAATTCCCAGCAGCTGAACCTCACTAAAACCATGGTGTGGACAGTCCCTTTGATAGACCTTGAATCTCACCCAAGCAGCTTTGAATACTTTAGTTGGTCCTTGAAAAAATGTAGAGATCTTCATCCTCAGCTCCTCAGATCTTGCATCATCAAAGAAATTGCACATGAATGCATTCTTTGTATCTTCCAAGGTAGTCAATGATACCGGATCTAATTGCTTCAGCCAATATGCAGCATCTCCAGCAAGTGAGTAAGGGAAAATCTTGCAGAAAAGGTAGTCATTGGACACTCCATTGGCCTTTATGCTTGATGCCAAATCTTCAAACCTCTCTATGCGGTCCATTGGGTGCTCATTAGAAAGACCATGGAAGGGATGCTGAGCCACAAGTGTGTAGAAAGCAGGCTTCAGCTCAAAATCATTCCTCTGAAAAGCAGAAGGACGAATCGCAGCTCTATTAGCATAGAACTGATCAGGCCTGTTGTAATCACCTAGTGTTCTACCACGTCCAGCTACTTGCACTGCTTGCTCGATGATTGCAACTCCATTCTCATCAAGTCTCTGGCCTCAGTTGTTCCTCCTATGCCCTTCCGCATCAAACAGATTGCCAGCTTCATCTCTTATCAAAATCACAGGCTCCTCCATCTCAGTCTGCGAAGGGTGTCGATCGACGCTAGTGTTGGTGTCGATCGACGCTCTTTCAGATTTTCGGTTCGTTCGTTCTAGACGGCCGAGCTCTTGGTTGTTGAGTTTGATTAGTTCCTTTTCTTTGTTGCTCATGGTACTGGGATTAGGCATGCACCTTAAACCAAAACTAAGAAACTAAAAAAAAAATAGTAACCAAAAACAAATATAAAAACATAGACAAAATTCTAATACTAAACATCTGTAGGCAACTAATCTCCTTCCTCGGTAACGGCGCAAAAATTTGGTATGCTCTCAAATTTACCCTAGAGCTACTCTCTCAAATTAAGAGATCAGTCGCAATACTTAGGGATCGAATCCACAGGGAAAGAGTTAGTCACACATAAGATTTCTAATTTCGAATTAAGCTAAGAATAAAGATTAAAAGTAAAAGCCGAAAGCAATTAAAAATGATGTAAATTCAGGAGACGAAACGCTAGGTTCAAGGAAATTCTCAGGTGATCCAAATTGTAGGTTTACACAGAATGTTAGGAATTTATTAGGAACCGTTCTAGAACTAGAAACACAATTATAAAATCAACTAACTCTCGCTGCAAAAATTATCTATGTCTAAACCCTAGAATTCCAAATCTTTTTGTAAATCCTATCAATTCAGACAAGCATTAATAACAGGTTCGATTGTTCACAAAATCCCTAAACCAAATTTCTTTGCGAATAGGTATTTTGCTCATCTAACATTAGTTCATGCAATTAATAATACTCTCGCATCTATTAATTAAACTAAGATCAGATTCTAGGTCGTGAAGCTATAATAAGCGTTAATCACAAATCCAGATGAAGAACTCTAATGATTTTATCCTAACAATATAATTCAACCTAACAATTCATCAATCACTTTTGAAAAACCCTAAACCTAACAAGCAAACTACTCAGACATGATCAATGAAACATAAATCATTATTTGAATAGAAAGCATAAAAGAAATCAATAGAAGAAATAAAGGAGTTCCAAATCTGCTCTAAAGGAGTCTGATTTTTCTCTCCACAAACCTAAACTTCTATGATTCTTAAAGTATATTATGCCTAAACAATGGCTTTGAGAACTATATATAAGGTCTAAAACACGAATTGTGCACTTTTGCAAATAAGAAAAACTTATAGGTAATTTCCTTTTTCTTCAAAATCTTGTAAAACTGCATTTTGTCTTGGCTCGAGTGGTGTCGATCGACACCCATGAACAGTGTCGATTGACACTGTTCATCCAACTTCAATTCGATTTCATCTTTTCAGCAGCTTGTTCCACAATGCTCCAAAATGCTTCAAAATCTCCAATTATGCTCAAAACGTACCTGAACCTGCAAAGAGTCTAATAGAACTCTAAAAAGACCAAAAGACTCTATAAATAAGACTTATATCATGGTTAAAAACCGGTAAAAACCATAATATATCACTTACGATGAATAAAAAAAATTCTCATTCACTATATATATTATTATTATTCCACCAATCTTTCAAATGTTAAGAGGCTCCCTTTTTTCTCCTTCGATAATAAGAAGACTCTTTAGTTTGAGGAATCGTTCTATGTAATCGTACTTTATTCTGTGATCGTTGTTCTTGATTAAGGTCACAACACTTTTGATTACTTTCCGATCAGTTCATGAATCTCATCAAAGGAAAGTCTATTTACCGAATACAAATTTCCCATCATATGGTATTTGAATCCTCGACCATCACTAATTTCGGATGCAATAGCGACAATAGCTGCTCAACAGGAGGAACACGTTCTGATTCTCCTAGGCATGTTCTTCGCTGCTTATCTCTTATCTATTATCATATCCAATCAATATTCTTTTTTTTTTTTTGCTTATTGTCCCTACTTCACATTATTTTAGGATATTTTTTTAATTTTTAAGAAATGACTATGGCCTGGGGCGGACCCACATGCAAAAAGGAGGGTCACCTGACCCAGGTTAAATATTAATTATAATATTTTACCCTGAAACAATAAAAGAATAGTAGCTTAGATGGTTAATTGTCTTGTGTTTGAACCTCCCAACCTGAGTTCAAGTGTCCTCCATTGCACAAATGTTAGAATTTTCTGTTTTATTTTATAGTAATAATATAATTAAACATTATTTAGTTTAGTTTATGGGACCGCCATTGACTGTGGCATTGTTTATGCACAATTTTTTTTTTTTATTTATGTTTTTTTTGTGGCCACACAAAAATTATATTCATTTATTAGGATTAAAAATCATGCATTGTTTGCTTTCATGAAATCTTTTTAGATAGATCATTCATTCCTTTCCTAATCCATCGAAACTCAAACCACAACCACTGTTGCAATATGAATTCTACTCTCTGAGACCTTCTTCCTGATTATGCCCATGTGTTTTCTCGAAATGGTGACAGCTTCACCGTTCTAATAGGGTCAAATCTCATTCTCTCTATATATTATTATTCAGCCAATTTTTTAATACAACTTGTTTTTAAAATACATGGTATTCACAACTTTAAACCTAATATTTAACTACAAACATTTACTAACAAATATAATGAAATAGATTGTAATATTAAAACAGTCAAAATATCACACAAACTCGCGCAATGCGCGAACCTTCCCCTAATATAATAGATGAATGGGGCTTTCGAGTGATTGACACGTCAACCCTCTTCTTAGCCATATCAGCCTCTCAGAGATTGCAACTTCATAATTGTATTTCAGTTCATTTATAAAAACAATTAGACGTGTAACATATAGCATCTTCAACTTCTCTTCCATTACTTCGTCGCCCCTTTTCATCTTCCCTTTTCTTTTATTAGCTAGCAGTTAGCATGGTTGAATGAAACTGGCAATGCATTTACCTATCCAAATAAGTCTGAAGGGAAAATGGTTTAAGATACGTAGAAAATGATTAGTCATTTGACAAGGCTCTAAGAGTGGAAAAGTGCCAAAGGTTCATGTGGAGGAAATGAAGTTCCTTTGGTTTGTAAATTTGTTAAACAAAAACAAGGGATGAATTAAAAAGATAGATAATCCGCGCATAGCATGGATACTTATCTAGTTAAAATAATGAAAACAATTCTTTTGACTGTTGCGATAGTAAAAATTACCAATCAAACGAGTAGAAAACAATAGGTTTAATTGGTGACTTTGTATTAGTGCAATACAAGATGTACGTTTTAATAGTTATCAATCATAAAATAGTACAAAAAATGCTGCCAAAAGTATTACACTCTGTTTGTTTGTACTACTTTCGCTTACAACTCTTTTTTTACAGCTTTTAATTATTATGTAACCGTTTATCATCCTTTCTAATAGCTAAAAAAATTATATCAATTTTTAACAATCGGATCCTTAGAGATAGCGAGAACAATAGTTGATACAACAATAGCCTCGATTGTGGAGACTTTAATACATTTAACAATCTTTACAATGTTTATTTATCCAATCAAGCTTTTTGACTGTATTTTTTATAAAGTCTTTAAAGTGTTGTAATTGTTTTTTTATTTGTTTTCAATTTTTTTAAGGGAAATTCTCTAAAATGACACAAAATATAGTTTCTGAGACAAATAAAGCATCAGTTGGTGAAATTCCGGCAAAAGCATTCATTAAAATGAAAAATGACAAAACTATCTTATGTTTTAATAAATCATAACTTAGCGGGAAAAAAAAACCAAAACAGAAAAATTGAGTGGAAAAAATAAGAAGAGAACGGTTGCAAATCTCAACGTTGGAGTTTCTGCCGGAAAGTAGCCGGAGATCACCCTGACTCTTGCCGCCGGCTTAATAATCGTTAATGCATAAATTTTCTTCTCGTCACATCTTTTCTCGGTGCCGAACTGTTGAAAAGTAAAATTTATTTTGGATCAAATTTAAACATTGGATTAATGATAATTGGGTCAAACCCAATAATACTTGATTCAAGTTTTAAAGTTCTTTAGAAAAATCAACATCTCCACCTCCTTAAAAAGCTCTAGAAAATTGTAGAGAAGAAAATGTAGACTTTTCTTTAGCTAATTATAATAAGATAATCTAGAATTTATGCAAATAAATCTCTTGATTTAGGAATTAAATATTTTAGATATTTTGTATTTTGGAGGCTATAAATAGCCCTCTCCTCCCTATTTTATAAAGACATCTCTAGTTGCTAAGTTGTCTCATCAAAGAATAAAATAAGCTTTCCTCTTCTAAATTTGTCTTTTGTCTCCCAGGTTCTTAAACACTTTCTCCATACCTCATAAATTTTTCTTTCCAACAAAGTGGTATCAGAGTTAGAAAATTCACTTAAAGATAGCGATTAATAGTGTTCCCTTCCAAGTTCCGATGCTCACAAAAGGCAACTATAATAATTGGAGTCTAAGAATGGTTGCACATGACGTGTGGGAGATAGTCCAAAACGACTACGTTGAACCGGAGAATGAATGTAGTTTATCTCAAACTGAAAAGGATAGTTTGAGAGACTCAGGGAAGAGAGACAAGAAAGCTCTCTGTCTAATCTATCAAGGATTAGATGAAGACACATTCGAGAAGGTCACGGGAGAAAAAATGGTCAAAGAAGCATATGAGAAGCTTCGAACTTCTTACAAGGGAGCGGGGCAAGTTAAGAAGGTACATCTTTAAACGTAAGAGAATAATTTGAAGTATTTTCAAATGAAGGAAGGTGAACTCTTCTCCGATTACTTCTCAAGCGTTTTAGCAGTTACTTATAACCTAAAGAGAGATGGCGAGAAGTTGGATGAAGTGAGAATCATGGAAAAAGGTTCTTAGATCGTTGAATTCAAAATTTGAGCATATTGTCACCATCATTGAAGAGACAAAGATTTGGAGGATATGGCAATGGAGCAATTACTAGGATCACTAAAAGCTTATGAAGAAAAGAAGAAGAAGAAGGAAGATATTACATAAAAAGTACTCAAGATTCGAATTGATCAAACTAAAGATGAAAGCGGACAAAGTCATCCAAGACAAGGTGGTGGTAAAGGACGAGGATGAGGCTGTGGTTATGGATATGGACGAGATTGGGGGTCCTATGAAAACAAGATCAACCAAAGAGGTGAAAGCTCATTAAGAGGTCGTGGGAGAGAAACTCAAAAATCAAGGTACGATAAGTCAAACATTAAATGCTACAATTGTGGGAAGTTTGGATATTATACTTCTGAATGCAAAGCTCCAAACAACAATAGAGTTGAAGAGAAGTCCAACTACGCTGAAGAGAAAAACCAAAAAGATGATATGGTATTAATGGCGTACAAGAAAGATGAACGAGATGAGGTCCACAAGTGGTACTTTGACAGCGGTGCAAGCAATCACTTGTGCGAAAAAAGCATGTTCGTGGAGCTTGATGAGTTGGTGAAAGGAGAAGTGGCTTTAGAAAATGAATCAAAGATGGAGGTGAAAGTTAAATGAAATATTCTCATCCCAATGAAGAATGGAGATCATCAATTTATTTCCAACGTTTACTATATTCCAAGCATTAAGACCAACATACCTATGGATGTAGAGATTCAAGAATCCATGAAACTTGTGACATGTTTCATCTTTGAATGAATAGATCGAATCTCCAAGTGAATCGAACGATTCAATTGGAACTCCATGCAAGTACACATTTTGTATTTGATCATCTTCGGGTGGAGAGATTGAGTTTATCTCAATGTAGAAAGTTGTAGGTCGTTCTTTCTCACTATTTTGTTGTTTAAACTCTATCTCAATAGCTCCGTCTTTTCTCCTGTGGATGGAGGAGTCAACATATTGTATTGGTGTGCTGTTTTTGTGGAGCTTCTCATAATTTGTCACCCATGATTTTGGGAGTAGCTTGATCAGCTCATCTCTGGGTATTTGGCTTTGGGATATGGTTGCATGAAGGGCTATGTTGTGACTCAAGTTTTATGAGCAGTGCATCTTCTGTGTCTCTCGGAAGGCTTAGATCCATAGCGTGATTTTGGACTCTGTACGCCATCTGATGGTAAAGTATCGCTGCATATGTGTTTCCAATTTGTAGAGCACCTGTTATTTGTAGTTGGATTTGCATGTTTTGATATATATGTGGGTCTTCAAGCGCCACGTTAAAATTTTGGAAAAGTGTGACAAACAATGTTCCTGCATTTAACGTTTTTTGGAGGGTTGCTATTGATATCACTGTAAATTACACCTTTTTCACTTGCATTCATACTAGTTAGGATCTCATTCATGCACTTTTATCTTGGTTTTTGCTTCATTTACACTCATGTTAGATCTAGGTGCATTAGGTTAGGTATTTGCATATTCTTGCATGTTTTAGAGTGTTTTCTCAGGTACTAAAGTGTATGGAGGATGGTCCGAGGAAGAAGGTCCAAAGAGAGATCAAAGAAGGGGAAAACAGGATATATTAGGCACGGATCACGGCTCCTTAACTGATACAGGCAAGCGCATGGGCGAACCTCGACGAGTAGCAGCGACTTGATCTCGAAGCAGGCATCCCGGAATGAAGATCCCACAAGGCGTTCCTCGAAGATGGATATCGGAGCAAGGCATCAGCGTTAAACCGAAATTGGCAGCAGACGAAAGACTTCTCAACGGCAAAGTCCCGAAATCAATCCCGATATGGAGGCTACCCGAAGAACACAAGGAGTTAGCATATCGGCTTGTTTCCATGACATGAAGCCAATACCTATATGGAGGCTACCCGAAGAACACAAAGAGTACCTATTTCGAGCAAGTGGTCCCAACATTTTAGGTTTTTCCTCTTTTTTGTATAAATACACTTTGTTTCCCACGCTTATCTCTCTCTCTCTTGTTCCACCTTTATTTTCTGTCTTTTGTAACCGAAACTCTTAGCTTTTCTTTCACCATTGAAGCTTGTTCAAAAGCTTGAACCTTTTATGTTATTTTGAAGTTATCAAGTCTTGTTTTCATAGCATTTCTTGTTAGATCTTCTTTCTTTTCTTGTTTTTGGCTATCTTGCAAGCCATGAGTCACCTTCTTATCTTTATGGATCTTGAGGTTTATCTAATGGCGCGTGAGTAGTTCTTTTAAGGATTTTGATGGGTTAAAAGAGCAAAAGAACTCTCAGATTTACATTTCTTGCTTAGCTAGAACATAAAGTTTGATTCTTTCTTGTTTATCGTTCTCAATGCTTAGTCTAGTTTGATCATCTAGTCTAAAGACTATAGGCGGCTTGATACGAGCGCCACGTGCTTGCTTAGCCAAACCCATAAACAAGGGTTCGATCCTTCCTAGGCTCAGACGGACCATCTGTCTAGGAGATCTTACAGTTCAATAGGGACGTTTTAGCATTCTTGTTTCTTCTATTGTACCGTTAAGTGGGAGCTAGTGTATGGTGATAGAGATTCAAAGAGGTTAGACACAAACGCCATGGGCTAAACGAGTTGAGGATCCCTTTACCTAAGAATCACCATCTAAAGACCAATTCTTGATGTGATCCAAAAGCTTTAGCTTGATAAACAATCCAAGAGTCACCTAGTTCACAAAATCCATATTGATCCTTCTTTTATTTATAAAGCTTATCTCTTTTACCGTTTAATCATTACTTCTTGCTGAAGTAGTCTAAATTTCTTATTTTTATTGGTCTTGAGTGACACAAGATCCAGTCTTTAGTTGTTTCTAGTAGTAAAGTCCCAACCTTTTATCATTTCAACTTGACTTGTGACACCTATATAACCGATCTGTTAACTAACTACCTCAAATGGATTGATACCCCATACACTATATTGCATACGGTTATAAGTGGTGAGTCATTGATCTAGTAGCGTGAAAACCTACTTATCAGCTATGCAAGCGTGTTGATACTCTTTGTATCTGGTGTCGAGGAGGGCGACTCTTGCTACTACAGGCAGACCTTTCCTTCCTTGAAGAGTTAATGCTAGGCGTATTGCACCGTAGTGAAGGTGTGTATAGGCATGGGTTCTCCATTGGTGGATCATTCCTTGATTGAAAAGAGGAGGGATCATCTGTCCAGCTTCAGTTGCAGGCACCAAATGTTGTTCTAGATGTGAGGGTAAAATGAGCTCTTTAGCCGCATGTTTATTGGGACCGAACACGTGTTTTATGACTTTTGGGAGAGTAGAGTTTGGTTTGGTGAAGGCTTTATATGAGTTAAATAAAAGTAATTCGGTAATAGGAACTTTACTATCATCGCTTACATACTCTACTTCATAAAGAAAATCTATTTTGCTAGAGTTTAATTTTTTAAAAGGACGGTTTGGGATAATATATGTACTTTCCATGGTGTATATGAGGAAATCAAAACTACGACAGGATTCCTTAATTCTTATCTATCTATAGAAAAATAAACTACGAGTTGCCTTACCATTAGAGCGCTAAGAATATAAAGAAATCTTTCATTAGGTAATTTGCTCTATAAACGAGGCAATATTCTCATCTCATGGAAACTCAAGGTACTTTGAGCATTGTAACCTTATAAATCATTTTTCTTTTAATTATATTCTTGTTTATTGATATGTCTATATTTTGCATCATTTCAGCATCCATAAGTGTAAGTTCCTTATCATTTAGAAGCCTAATTAAGTGTCATTGTGTTGCATTTGATCATTTAGAGTCCTAGGGTGTAATTTTCATAGTCTTTGCATATTTTGTTGCATTTGGAACCTTGATCAGGTAAAAAGGACACTAAGGAGGCATGGGAGGAGCTGGAGAAAGATTGCATAACACTTGAGTTGAAAAGAGAACCAAGAAGAAGGAGTAGAAGACTTCTAGCGCTGGTTCGACGAGGCAGTTCGATGAAGCACGTCGAACCAGAATTCCAGGAGCTCGGTTCGATGACACGGTTCGACGAAGGACGCCGGACCAGAAGACCAGGGGCTCGGTTCGACGACATGGATCGATGAAGGTCGTCGAACCAAAATTCCAGGAGCTCGGTTCGACGACATGGTTCGGTGAACTCGTCGAACCAAACCTAAAACTTCAAGAAAAGAGCCGAAGAACAGGAGCTCGGTTCGATGACACGGTTCGATGAATGTCGTCGAACCATTTTTCCAGAGGTTCGGTTCGACGACATGGTTCGACGTGTTCGTCGAACCGAACCCAGACGACTTCTTTTTGGGTTCCTCATGGGTCCCTCCTATAAATACTCATAAGACCTAATTTTTATGTTAAGTTTTATTCCCTATTGTCTTGTCAAGAACTTTCTAGCCACTTTGAGAAAAGTCTTGTATTTGCTTTGAATCTTTTAAGTTTAATCCAATATCTCTTTTGAGTTTATCATTTTCTCTTCTCTAATCAGGTTTAACTTATCATTCACCTTTGATTTGATGTGCTTAAGGATGATTAGTGAGTAGATCCTTTAGGGACTTAGGGATGGGTTAGATTTAGGGATTTCTAATGATCAAATCTTGCAATCTAGGTTAGATTCTTCCATCTCTCTCTCTATTAAGTAGTTCTTAATGCCAAATAGCTAATTTTTGCTATTTGGATCATAAGCATTTCATACACCCACCAAGTGTTTGATGAAATGCTTGAACCAACTTAATAGGGGATTTACATTCCTAGCCTAACACATCATTAGTTGTCTAGGGTGTTTATCATGCTAATAGACTTGTAATCAATGCTAGCTCATCATTTTAATGCTAAAACATCATTAGTTCATTAGAGTGATTAGTGAAGGGATTAGTACCAAACATCATGGATTAGTCTATAATTAGTGTTCTAGGCATAGAGATGGCTTGATTAGTTGCTTAAATGATTGCAAAATTGCCCATTTAGACTCCCAAATCAATGAACCCATCCCTAGGTTTCGTTTTTAGCAATTTGAATTCTTGATTAGTAGTTAATTTCATAATTAGCACTTGATTAGTAGTGATTAAGGCTTAGTTTCATATTATTGCACTTGTAGTGTGTCTTTTAGGTTGTGCTTCCTATTTTAATCATTGCTTGTCACCTTAAACCCCTTTCAATTTAGCTTAGCTTAAGCAAAACTTTGCATTCTTATTGAATCATCTCCCAAGATGGATTGATACCTCAAGTATTGCAATGATATGAGCAATTGAGGAATTGCTAGCAAGACTAAAAAGTCTTGTTTCATTTATCTAACTTAGTGGATCTTCCACACCAGAAATCCTACTAAGTTAGATTTCTGGTGTGGAAGATCCACTAAGTGGCAACCACAGAGCATAATTTCCATATAAGCTCATGAAAACTCACTAGCCTAATTTTATAGGAAGATAAGAGCTTCAGCTTAGATTTCCATGGTTCTAATACCAAATTTACAAACACATAGTAGGTACAATCACGTATGAGGTTTATAGGATCAAACAAGTGTTTAAGAGGAAGATGAAATACATATTAAACAAGATGAACTTTTTATTATATAAACACTCACGAGATTACAAGAACACTCGAACTTATCTCTTACGTATTTCTCACACTTGACTTAGATCTAAACCCTCACCAAGCTTTGGTATTTATAGTACCAAAATATTACATGGCATATTTTCTTTGATATTTTACAACTTATTCAACATACATCATATTGTGTATGTTGACCTTATTCACTCCACACACTTATTCAACACATAATAATTTACAACTTATTCAACAAACATCACAATGTGTATGTTGAATTTATTTTCCACCATTCACTTATTCAACACACATATTTATTATTATTCCCCCATGTCACGTCGTGGAACAGAGTATGCCATTTATACAATAGCTTGTAATGCGGCTTCCTCCTTGTCATGATGCACTTTGCTAAGTATTAAATTAGTTGGCATACAAATCTGTCAAATACCAAAGCAGGAGATATACTTCTTTTGGAAACTTGCCATAGTGAGCTGGGTTCACATCGATGGTGGTGAGAAAAGGATATAATGGATGCTATGGTAATCCAAGGAGTGGTCCTTGGTCTAGGCCATACTTATGGATGTAGAGATTCAAGAATCCATGCAAGATGTCGACGCTTCTGTAGACTAAGACAATGTCTAGGATTCTTTCTTGTAACCTTGTGGCATCATTGCAACCATGCTTCTTAGAGATTCTTATTTTGGATATTTGTTTTGTCGCGTGTCTTACTATAGAATTGATTCATGTTATCAAATTGCAGGCTCAGTGGCGTTGTCATTGGGAAACTTTATACTACAAAAAGCTTAAGAAAGGAGTGATCTTGTCTCAGACACGATGGAGAGGTAATATGAACTTCACTCCAAAATCGCACTTTAGAAGCAAGTAAGGGAAAAATGATGATTGATGGTTTAAGATCGAATGGGGTATGAGATAGAACGATGGATCCAGTAACAAGGGAGTGTTGTGGTCACACTAAGGCTGCAGAATTTCTTAGATTCACCGGGGGATCGAGAGGTCGCACAAAGGAGATGGAAGAGCCTTTGATTTACCTTGATCTAGTTTCAAAGTTTGAGAATAAAAAGCTAGATAAAATGAAACTGAGGGCATACAAGAGTTTAAATAGGGAACTCAGAAGGAGAAGCTCTAAACTCGGTCCAAAGAAATGTAAATACTCGCCTAAACATAACGTAAGCTTAAAATGACATAAATTTAATGATAGAAGAAGCGGCTGGAACAGAAGCTTCTTGGGCTTGATCTTCGGTTCATCATTTGGGGTTAAGGAGATGAACAAATGTCTCATTAAAAAGCTTGAAAAGAAAACCCAGTGGGACAAAACTTGTCAAGGGAAAAAGAGTACATTCGATCATCTTACCCAAATGATCAAATCATGTAGCTAGAATCAACACCAGAATGGTTTAACAAGCTTCTCTTTCTCCTCTCACATTCTGTAAGTGTATAAGTAGAGAATGTATGGTCTCCTTGAGTTTCTTAGTCCTTGCACGCATCATTGGTCCGTTTGGTAAGGCTAAAGCATCCTCAGGTTCAAGCTCCGGTTCATGCTCAGGTACAAGCTCTGGTTTTAGTCCTTTGTCCTCGGCCATGCTCATATCATCCCCTCCCTCTTTAAAAGGATTTGTCCTCAAATCTGCTTCATCTGCAATAAAAGGAGAGAGATCAGAAACATTAAAACTAGAACTCACAGGATACTTACCTTGGAGATCCACTTGATATGCATTGTCATTGATTCTTCTTGTGATCGAGAAGGGACCATCAATCCGAGGCATAAGCTTGGATTTGCGCTCTTCAGGAAACCGTTCCTTTCTGAGATGTTGATATACTCATATATTTAGCATATTTTATCACTCATTTAGAATAGTTTTGCACTCACTTTTGCACTCATACTTAGAGTTATTGTAGTTTTTTTGTCCCATTTAGGTTTTAGGACATTTTGCATTAGCATTTGCATATTTCTTGCATATTTGCATCATTTTCAGGTCATTTGGTGTGCATGGAGCTATCTGGATAGTGGGCATGGTCAAGAAGAGCTTAGGAATTGCTTGGAGTCAAGGGAGAGCTCGGTCAAAAGGAATTAGGTTGAGATCAAGCCTTAGATCGACCATCCAGGTCGTTTCAGCCAGAGATCGAGCCTTAGATCGACCAAACCCACTCGATTCAGCTTTGATCGAGAAGGAAGATCGACCCACCCACTCGTTTCACCGTGGATCGGGTTGAAGATCGAGCAGGCCGTCCATTTCAGCATAAGATCGAGCAGAGGATCAACACATTCACTCGATTCAACAAACAGATCGACCCTTAGATCGACCCACCTGCTCGATCTCTAATTCAAATCCTCCTTCCTTCTCCTTTTGTTTTCAAACTGTTGCCAACTGCTTTTTGGCTTGTAGTGAGGGGATCATTTGTGGATAAGGCAACATGTGACCTACCTAAAAAGCCATCCACGAAATATTCTCATGGTCTCTTCCATTTTTTTGAGATCTAGTTTTTATTCTCTCCTCCATAGTTGTACTTTTAAGCTTTCATTTTTGTAAAACTTTGATTTTTAATCTAGTACTTGCATTTTAAATCTTTCTTCTTGCAAAAACCTAGCGTGTTCAACTTCTCTAAACCAATGTTTAAGAGTGGTTCGAACATGATTAGTGAGTAAATCACTAAGGTTTGAGGTTGGGATGATTAGGGGGGTTTAAAGGTTAAATCTTAGGTCTTTTCTTGTTCTTAATCTTANCACTAAGGTTTGAGGTTGGGATGATTAGGGGGGTTTAAAGGTTAAATCTTAGGTCTTTTCTTGTTCTTAATCTTAATCTCTTCTTGGATTTGGAGGGCTCAAAGCCTAGAGACTCTTGAGAAAGATCTCTTTGATTCTAGGGATTTCCTTATCTCAAAAAAACTTAGGAAATCCCTTAAGCCCAAATCAAAGAGACTAGCTCATCCTTTAACAAACGACATGAATGCATAGGGAGCTAGTTAGGCCATCTTTTAAGATCTGAGCTTCTTGTTATTCAACCTATATTTCCACCAAACATCATGGGTTAGGAGGAAAGGTTGAAGAAAGGATTTACACCACACACCATGGATAAATCTAGATCTAACTTCTTAAAGATTAGAGATAGCAATAAAAAGTGTAGATTTATGTTTATAAAACCCCAAGTTCGAATCTTTAACCTCCCTAAGCATGAATCCCAACCTTGAATCTGTCTTTAGCTTTTGAAAACTCAAAACCATCATACCTTAGTTTAAAGTTTGGATCTTTTCTCTAAAAATCAACTAGTTAGCTTAATATTGCATTAGAATCTTCATAATTCGAAAAGTTGTGTTTTTAATAGTTCTAGTATTTTAGAAATTGCCTAGAGTATTGTTCTTTAGCCTAGTAATCATTTCGTAGTCTTTAGAGTTTTAAAAATAGTTTTTATAATTCATCTTAGGTTGCTAGAAATTGTCCCTTTTGTCTGTTTTTAGATTTGAAATTTTTAAACTTAGTAGCGGTGCTGTTTAAATTCTTAGAAGTCATCTAGCAGTAGTCTAACCCATCAGTAGGGTTTATAAAATAGGTTTAGTAGTCATTTAGTAGCTGCATTTAGTTTTTACAGATTTTCTCCCCAAATTACCCGGATTTCACTTAGATTTACTTAAACTCTTGCATTCTTAATAGCTTTCACACCCAATTTGCATTGACACCTAAAGTATTACAACAACAAAACAAATCTTTAGGATTTGATAATCACTGAAAAAAACTAGTTATCAAATATCGCCGTTGCCAGCTTGGGTTTGCTTGAAAGTATTAGGATTTGGAGTTTAGTAGAGACTAAGTTTTTATTTTTCATTTTTGTTACTAATCTCTCTACTCTGCTATTTGTGTTTTCAGGTACCTAAACCTAAGGTTTAGAGGGAACAACCACATGTTCAACCCTCTAAAAATTATTCAAGTACTTGGAAGTACACGGTTGAGAAAAGAGAGAGCACAAGTTCAAGAGGTTGGCCATCCAGCTATGGCAAATCAATAAGCGGTTTTTGGTTCTCCACAAGAGCATGATGAAGCTCAAGCAGTAGGTCTTAATGCTGCACTACAGGGTGCTCAAGGTTGGGGTAATGGAAACCCCAACCACGCACATAGACCCAAGAGGATCATAGGTGCTTGTGATGCGCCAACCATGCATCACAACCGTTTTTGTATTGCCCCACCACCAGTCCAGCATACCAACTTTGAGATACATCCAGACTTCATCTCTATGATCCAGAACAGCAAGTTTCATGGTTTGTCAATGGAAGACCCCCTTGACCATCTTGACAACTTTGATCAACTTTGTGATTTGATCAAGATCAATGGTGTATCCGAAAATTGCTTCAAGCTAAGGTTATTCCCATTTTCTCTTGGAGGCAAGGCTAGGCATTGGGAGAGGACACTCCCACAAGACACTATCACGTCTTGGACTGATTGCAAGAAGGCTTTCTTGTCAAAATTCTTTTCAAGCTCAAGAACAACTAGTTTGAGGAATGAAATTTCCGGTTTCACTCAAAAGCAAAATGAAACCTTTAGTGAAGCTTGGGAAAGGTTTAGGAGCTACACACTTCAGTGCCCACATCATGGCTTCACATAAAAGTCACTCTTAAGTACCTTATACCGTGGAGCTTTGCCAAAGATTCGCATGATATTGGACACCGCAAGCAAAGGACACTTCCTTGGACAAGAGATGAGCGAGGGTATGGAACTCATTGAAAATTTGGCTTTGAGTGATGGAAATTATTCAGAGGAATATGAGAGAGCACCAAGGGGCTATGAGCTTGAAGCACGCAGGAAGGAGCTCAGGTCACTCCATGAGAAAATTGACATGATGTTGCTTGCAAGTCAAAAACAAGTGCACTTTGCTTGTGAAAATCCGGATGCATATCAAGGGCCAGGACAAGGCCACTTTCAAAGCCAACAACAAGGGAACAATCCATATGGACATCTTGGTTTTTTTTGTCATAGCAAGAACAAGTCCAAGTTCCAACTCATGATCCTATCCACGCTATGTTCAAACAACTTCTTCAAGGCCAAGCGTCTGCTGATTTGAAGTTTGCTGAAATCAATGCTAGGATGGACGATTCTTGTACTGAGTTAGCTTCACAAATCAGCAGCCTCAACACTAAGATTAAGCAGATTGAGTAAGGCAAAGCTATTCCAACCAGGCACGGAACTCTACCGGGCAAAAGTGAAGCAAATCCTAAGGAGTATTGCCAAGCTATTCAAGCTCTTGAAGAGGAAACCACCACTATTGATGACGTGACTCCACCACTGTATGAAGATGAGTATGAGACTGACATCCACTCCAAAGATGCTTCTAGTCTCAATGTGGTCATTGAAAAGCCAAGTTTGGGGGGGATTTGCAAGGAAATCTACCATGATGCTTCAAACAAACCGATTAAAGAAGTTTTGCTAATGAAAGAATCATGTGCTGAGGAGCAAGAGCAGATCCAAGAGCCTACAAGAGAGCACATTGCAGCAATTGATCACTACAAGAAAACAGTAAATTCGCGACTACACTTTGCGACTACAAAGGCAGTCGCAAAAAATACTGACGGTTTAGCGACTATATTGCGACTAATATCGGATAAAAAATAAATAGTCGCTAATTGGCAACAATCAATGTCGTCGTAAAATAGTATTTTACGACTACCTTACGACTACAAATACGTCGCGAAATATTAGTCGCAAAGTAGTCGCAGAATTTTCGACTAATGAGTGACTCTTTTCGGCGGGTTGCAAAAGAGTCGCAATGTAGTCGCAAAATACCGGTACAAAACACGTTTCTACGACGCAAAACATTAGTCGCAATATTCCGACTAATGAGCGACTCTTTTCGACGGGTTGCAAAAAAGTCGCATAGTAGTCGTAAAATACCGGTATAAACATGTTTTTTGCGTTGCTGGTAGGTGTGTCTACTTTTTGCGACTACTTGTAATAGTCGTAAATCAGTCGTAAATGTAGTCGCATTTCAGTCGGACATTTTTCTATATATATCTGTCCCCGGATCTTTCTTCTCTTCATTACTTAGAAACAGCTAATAAAAAAAAAGTGTTCGTCGAAAAAAAAAGAGTTTGATATAAAATAAAATAAAATAAAAAGAGAGAGAATGAGCTTTTTGTTTTTTGAGGGAAAAAGAGAGATTATAAAACTTTTTTTCTCATATTATGTAGGGAAATTATAATTATAATAATTTTCGAGAGTGGATGTATAAGAGGATAGATGAAGAGACGAGAAATTTCTCGGCAAAGTTCATAGCAGGGGTCGATCAATTCATGACCTTTGCAAATAACTAGCCTCTAGCGCAAAGCAACAAGGGTAAGTTTCACTGTCCATGTAGTTTTTGCAAAAACGAGAAATTTATCTCGGGGGCAAAAGTTTGGAATCATCTCTATAGTAGAGGATTTATGCCAGATTATTATGTTTGGTATAAGCATGGAGAAGAAATCAATATGGATTTAGGAACAAGTTATGTTAATACCTCGACGCATATAAGTGGGAGTGAAGAAGTGGGTAATGTAGTATAAGATAGATATGTAGATATTGTGAATGATGCATTTCGTGATACCGCGCGTTTTGATAATTATCATCAGGATGATAGTGAAAGAAGAACCGGTACATAACCATTCCAAAAAATTCTATGACTTGTTAGAAGGAGCAAAAAATCCATTATATGATGGTTGTCATGAAGGTCATTCACAGTTATCCTTAGCTGCTCGAGTCCTGCTAAATAAGTCAGATTATAACATGAGTGAAAAGTGCGTGGATTCGATTGGCGGAATGTTGTCAGAGTATTTACCAGACGGAAATTAATCAACTGGTTCACATTACGAGACAGAAAAATTGATGCGCAATTTAGGCCTCCCATATTATACAATTGATGTTTGTATTAAAAATTGTATGATCTTCTGGAAAGAAGATGAAAAGTGGGATAAGTATCAATTTTGTGATGCACCAAGATGGAAGCCTAACAATGGACGACGGAGAACCAAAGTTCCATATAGTCGTATGTGGTATCTACCTATTACTGACAGACTGAAGAGAATGTATCAGAGCGAGAAGACGGCAACGGCAATGAGATGGCATGCTGAGCACAAAGCAAAGGAGGGAGGAATGTGTTATTCGTCTGATGCAGCAGAGTGGAAATATTTTCAAGACCTACATATCCGATTTGCCGAAGAACCTCGTAATGTTTATCTTGGATTATGTACAGATGGATTCAATCCATTTGGCATGTCTCGTAATCATTCTTTGTGGCATGTGATCTTAACTCCATATAATTTACCCCCTGGTATGTGCATGAATACAGAGTACTTGTTTCTTACAATTCTGAATTCTAGGCCAAATCATCCGCGAGCTAGTCTAGATATCTTCCTCAGACCTCTTATTGAAGAGTTAATAGAATTGTGGTCTACTGGAGTCGATGCATACGATGTATCGTTGAATCAAAATTTTAATCTGAAAGCAGTGCTGATGTGGACGATAAGCGACTTTCCGGCATATGGCATGTTATCTGGATGGACGACTCATGGTAAATTATCTTTTCCAATTTGCATGGAAGATACAGAGTCATTTTATCTGCCTAATGGAAGGAAGACGTGTTAGTTTGATTGTCACCGAAGATTTCTTCCTCATCCTCATGATCATCCACTAAGGAAAAATAAAAAGGACTTCTTGAAAGGAAAACACGCTTTGAATAAGTATCCACCTCCGTCTTTGACAGGTGAGCAAGTTTACTACGAGCGGTTAGAAGGTGTTAATCGAGGGAAAACAAAAAACTGCGGTGGAAACGGTCATGAAAAGAAGAAGCCTGGCTATGGGAATTGGCATAACTGGCACAAAGAAAGCATATTCTGGGAGCTGCTGTACTGGAAGGACCTCAATCTCCGACAAAATCTTGATGTGATGCATATAGAGAAGAACATTTTTGACAATATAATGAATACTATTATGAGTGTGAAAGGTAAATCAAAAGACACCATCATGTCACGAAAGGATATAGAACGATTTTGTTCTCGGCCACACTTACATGTTGATAGAGATGGTAAAGCTCTTTTCCCCACATTCACATTGACAGAAGAAGGCAAAACAAGTTTATTAGAATGTGTGAAACATGTGTTTAAATTCCCAGATGGTTATGCGTCAGACTTAGCTAGTTGTGCTGATATAGTTAACGGAAAGTTCTCAGGCATGAAGAGCCATGATTGCCATGTTTTTATGGAGCGTCTTCTTCCATTTATCTTTGCAGAACTCCTAGACCGGAATGTCCACCTTGCATTATCAGGTACCAATTACTTAATTATAGTTCTATGAAAGATGCAACACTTAAATATGATTATAGTATTTTATACTAACCATTAATTTACTATTTCAATATATATATATATATATATATATTGTAGGAGTTGGAGGATTTTTCCGTGACTTATGTTCGAGAACTTTTCAGAAAAGTCACGTCCAAATTCTAAAACAAAACATAGTTTTAATCATATGCAATTTGGAAAAGATATTTCCACCATCATTTTTCGACGTGATGAAGCACCTGCCTATACATCTCCCCTACAAAGCTGAACTAGGAGGCCCTGTGCATTATAGGTGGATGTATCATTTTGAAAGGTTTTTCAAGAAGTTGAAAGGGAAAGCAAAGAACAAAAAATATGCGGCAGGTTTGATTGTTGAATCATATATCAATGACGAGGTAACTTATTTCTCAGAGCACTACTTTTCCGCGCATATACAAACCAAATCAAGGTAAATGCGTGGGAGTAAACAAATTTGAAGCCAATTAATTGATATTTAATCTAATGTGAATTACTTTTCACTCATTTGGTTAGGGTAACAAGATTCAACAAAGGTGAAGTTCCCATATATCATGTCCCTGGAGTACCAGATATATTTACTCACGTAGGTCGTCCAAGTGGGGAAATGCGTGAAATATGGCTTTCAGAGAAAGACTATCGATGCGCACATGCATATGTTTTGCGAAATTGTGATAATTTTCAGCCATTTGAGAGGTAAAATTTGGCATATGTTATAACTTATTATTTTTAATATAATACATTATGGTTTCTCATATAAATATGTGTTGGTTTTCAGCATGTTCGAAGATTATATTTCAGCAAAATATCCAGAACTTTCTGAAAAAGAAGTCTCCACGAGAAGAGCTGACGAATATCCTATATGGGTGAAAGATTACGTATGTGTTAAATAATATTCATAATTATATATATATATATATATGTATGTACAATATTGATATTGAATAGCTATATGCAGGTTACTTACTGGAACGCGACAAATCCTTTTTCTACTTGGGTTCAAGAGATAGTGCATGGACCCGTGAATAAGGCTAAAACCTGGAAAATCTATTTCACAAGAGGATATTTGTTTCATACGCAGAATCATGGGGAGGGGCGAAAATCATGTAACTATGGAGTTTGTGTTAAAGGAGAGAATTATACTAATGCCTCTGATGAAGCTGATTTCTACGGGACCTTAAGTGATATCATACAACTCGAGTATGAGGGGACGATCGATTTGAAAATCACACTTTTTAAGTGTAAGTGTTATGATCCTGTTATTGGTAGAGGCACTCGCATGAGCAATGGTGGTGTTATTGACGTTATTTCATCGAGAAGATACAATAAATATGAACCATTTTTTCTAGGTACGTATACATATATATAAGTATTGATACAATATATTTATGTATTTAAATTTAAATTTGTATATATGATTTTGCACAACCTCTCAAGTGGATCAAGTTTGTTATATCGCGTACCCATACACAAAGAAATCAAAGCAGTCGTGGCTCAATGTTGTAAAGGTTAATCCAAGAGGAAATATTTCAGGACAATACGAAGATAAGGAACTGACTCTTTTGCAACAAGAAAATGATAATGTTGTACTTTTGACTACAATCGACGATATTAAAGTCGAAAATTTGGTACACGGAGTAAACTCAGTAGGTCTCGATTATGATGTTGGAGATGCAGAAGAAGAAGATGAATTTGGCGGTAATGTATCATCGTCTGATGATGATGAAGATGAAGAAGAATTAAGTAGTTTTATTTAAATCACTTTTTGTAATAAACATTTACTATGCATCTTATTTATTTCATATCCTCTAAACCGAAAAATGCAAATAAAGTTTGACGCACATCCTAATTTTAATCCCGAAATCAAATCCAGAATTTCACTAAGTATCTCAAAATTAAATACTGTAACCAAAAACCAAAATCAAAACCCAATTGAAAAATAAAAACCAAAACCAAAATCAAACCAAAATCAAACTAAAAACCGAAATGAAAATCAAAATAAAAACCAAAATCAAAACAAAAATCAAAACTAAAACCAAATAACAATCCCCAAATCGTCTCATCTTCTTATCTCCTCTTCGCGTCTCTCTCTCTTTCTTATCTCCTCTTTGGAACCCTACTTCCTTCCGTATCTCTACTTCTCCCAAATCGCCATCATCTTCTTCTCCCAAAGCTATTCCAAACCACATATCATCCTCAAACACAAATCTCCAAATCTCTCTATCTCTGATTCGCGTATCCTCTTCTTCTCCTAAATCTCTCCCAATTAGCGTATCCTGATCTTCTCCCAAATCTCACCCAATTCGCATATCTCTTCTTCTCCCAAATCGCCATCAACCTCAACCACAAATCCCTTAATCTCTCTGTCTCCGAGAAACCCCAAACCCCCAATTTTGAAACCCACAATTATGAAATAAATGGTGAACAGGGGACGAGGTAAAAGAGGCTTTCAACGACGATTGACTCCCAACATATCTCAGCGTCAAGGAGGCTCCACACCGTTGAGAACTCTCAACCCCTTACCAACTCAGTATAACATCACGCCGTCATCCCAACCTCCGGAAACCCAGTTGCCTCAACCTCAGCTCCCCGTAAACTCAGCTACGCCCCATTTCCGGGACTTTCCACCACCACTCCAGCTTTTCCAAAACTCAGCATCACAACAGCGTCAAATTAGAACCTCCTCTTCGCAACCTACCCCTGAAGAGCCTTCCATTCAGCAGTCTCCATCATCTCCACTTCAGAACTTTCAAGCGCAGAGTCATCCTTCTTCTGCATCTCAAAATTTCTTTTGTGAAGACGATGGAATAGATCCCGTTGAGCCGAATCTCCAGGAAGACATCCTGCAAGTTCTGAATTCTCTCCTTATGGCGCCAGGTCGAGAAGAATATACAACTGTTTTGTCTCCCATACGGAAGGCAAATACAACTTGGTATGAGTCTATACCTTGAATTCTTATCTGTGAAATATGATGGTTTCTCTTTATCTACGAGTTATGATGCTTAATTGATGTCTGAGATTGAAATGTGAATTTTGCTCTGTGTACTTGTTAAAGGCATTTGAACTTGCTTAATTGATGTGTGACATTGTACTCTGAATTATGTTTACTTGTAACACACTTGTATTTGCTTATTTGATGTGTGAGATTAGACAGTATTGTGGCTCGACTATGGCAGCTTAACAGATTGTTTAGTTCCCAAAAACTGATTCTTCGTTTATTTCTGTGTATTACGCACTTTCTGTGTATTTGTTTAGTTCTCTTTGCAGATTGTTTATGTATTTCTAGCTTAACAGATTGTTTAGTTCCCATTCACTTATCAGGCCAGAAGTCATATGGACAAATCCAACAGGAAATGGTAAGTTAGAGTTACATATTTACATTTTATATTGTTTTCATCTCTGCAATTTTAAAGTGTGTTCCTCTCAGGAAGAGGAGTTGCAAAGACCGGTGAGTATTGGTGAGGTTTTTATTAAAACACATACCAAACCAGATGGGACGTTTGTTGATCTAAAGGCGAAGAATATCAGTGAAGAAAATACTCTGAAGTTGTTTGAGGTCTCGGAAAGTGAAACTCCTCGGGAGCTCTCCATAGATGAACAAAACAACTTATTTCTTCAGGTAAAGAAATATTATCGATATGAAGTTTGAGTTTGATTTCTTGTTGATATTGATCAAATAGCCTATTATGCTTTCTTTTGGCAGTGCACTGTCAGAGATGAAAGAGGACGTCCTTATGGACTTGGAAGCCTCGAAAACACTCTTGTCAACGGCAAGCGGAAGCACCCTGGAACCTGTTCTTCATCATTTGCGGAACTGCAACAACAACTACAAGAAGCTCAACGTCAGATAGAGGAACAAGTTGCCTACAATGCACGGCGTGATGCCCAGATTGCTGAGCGAGAAGCAGAGAATTCCAGAGTTGTGGCTGAGCAACACAACAAGATTCAACAATTGTCATTGGTGGAGAAATTTCTGCGTCAAACTGATCCAGCTTTTGTGGACTTCTTAGCTTCCCAACCACCTCCATCAGCTCCATCCTCAACACCTCCCTCTTAGGTTATTTCATATACCATTTTATTTTAGTTAAGACATTCATTGGGTTTTTTGGGTAACTCCATTGTTGAAGTAAGCATTTTAGAGACAAAAGAATTCTATTGGCAATCATGTTTTGGATGTAAAACAATAAGTTAATTAGAAGTTTTTTTATGAATTTGGATGTCAAAAGCTTGAATTGTATTTTTTTGTTTTTGTCAAATTCAGATATCAGAGAAACGAATACCATATTCTCATTTTCATGATAAAAAACGTCGCTAATCAGTCGCAAAATAGTCACAAAAGAGTCGCAGAGTAGTCGCTACTTAGTCACAAAAATGTACCATTTTACTCTCCAGACGCTCATATCAGTCGCTAAGTCATCGTAAAGGAAGTAACAAATCAGTCACAAAATAGTCGTAAACTATAAAAAACCTTAGTCGCAATGTAGTCGCTAGTGTGCGACTACTAAGCGACTGAGTGTCCGACTATGTTACGACATACTCGTGCGTCACACATTGGTCGTTAAATTAGTCGCAAATATGCAGCGACCACATTGCGATTAAGTTAACGACTACAATCGTTTGTCGTTGATTAGTCGCAATTTTGCGACTGATTTACGACTACCCAGATTTGCGACAAAAGATTTGCGACTACAACATTTAGTCGCAAACGAGTCGTAATACGTGTTTTAGCGACTGATTTCCGACTATTGTGATAGTCGTTATTTGACAGATTTCTTGTAGTGGATAAGCTCAAGACCTTGGCAAAGCACAACAATCCGGGAAAGTTCTCCATTGTGTGCAAGCTAGGTAATGAAGAACTTCAAGATGATATGTGTGATTCGGGTTCCACAGTGAGTGTTATGGCACTTGACATGGTCAAGAGACTTGGAATAAGGAGTATGGATTGGCATCCTAAAAAGATCACATTTGGAGATGGGTCTACAAAGAAACCTCTTGGTTTGATCAAAGACTATCCAGTGAAGGTTGGGAATATCTTGGTACCAACTGATTTTGTGGTCATGGATATAGACAAGTCCAGGAACCTTCCTATACTCCTAGGTACGCCATTCCCCAGCACTGTGGCTGCAGCCATCGATTTTGCTAAAGAAGAGGTCAACCTAAAGAATGTGAGTCACTTGGTTTCATACAAGATCACACCTCCTTTAACAAAGTTTTGTGGAATGATGGAAGCTGAGGAAGACACTTTTGATCAAGAGAAACTTGTCTGTAAGAAGATTAGAGAGGAAGCTGACTTGAAAAGGCATTTGGAAGCCCAAGCTTTGAGAAACAAGCAACTAGCTAAGAGCTTGCAAGACAAGCCCGCGGGAAAGACTAAGGTTGCTTGTGTCTCGGGAGCTAGGATGGACAAAGCTGAGCCTAGAATTAAGTACAAGGCTGAAGAAGAACCTAATGGTGAGTCCCTACTGTCTATGTTCGGCTGTGAAGAAGAAAAACCTCTCAAGAAGAAGCCACCTAAAGGGAAAGGCAAGAAAAAGGAACCTTTGGTGAGTTTAACCAAGAAAGCTAGAGATGGGTCAAGGAATGGACGTGCTGGGCCAAGGAACTCTTTGAGTTTACATCCATTAGAACTCAAGGATGGCTCCATTGAGTACGAAGACAAGAGCAAAGGAGGCTCAAAACCATTCTCAAAGGCAAGGTTCATTCTTCCACCGGGTTTAGAGAAGGATGAGGCAAGGGTGAAAAAGATGCTGTTCACTATCTACACCATGGACATGCCACGAGGTTCACACTCATTCACATCTGCAGCCACCCACTTCACCCTTAAGCCAGCCTAAAAAGATTTGTAGGGAAAGTCAAGCTAAGAGACTTTAAACAAAGCGCACTTGGGACGCAATCCCATGTCTATCCTTGTGTATATAGTTTTTATTTTTGTTCTAGATTATCCTTTTGAGTGTGAGTGAGCAGGAACAAGGGAAATGGAGATCCCATACAATGACCCAGCTGCTCGATCTCAGGCATAACCACAACAAGCTACAAGGTACACCATTCCAAAACCTTGTATATATCATGCATTTTTGAATTTTTGAATTTTATTTCTTGTTGATGGTCTCTCTTGAACTTTTATTACACAAGGTACTGTGTAATTTAAGTTTGGGGGAGAGGTTGAGAGATTTAATCTTGTGTTTTGTGTTCTTATTTTCCCTTTAGCATATTTGAGTTTTCATGCATATACATTTGCATAGAAAATTTTCAAAATTTTCAAAAATTTCAAAAATTTCAAAAATTTCAAAAATTTCAAAAATTTCAAAAATTTTAAAAATTTCAAAAGTTTCGAAAAAATTCATGTAGCTTGCATTTGCATTTGTATAATATTTTTAAGATTGAGTCTAGATTTTTATCATTTAGGTTGTTACATTCATGTGCATTGGGAGCAATGAGCTTATCCTTGTAGATTGTTAACTCATGTAATCAATTCAATGCCCTAGTTAGTAGTTCTTTGATGCTTGTGAATAAATCTTGAAAATAAGGAATAACCATGATTGGACCACTTCATTTGTCACTAGATTTTGGTTGAAATATGGTCTTGAATTTGATAACCAACTGATGCGGGTTTTCCCAAGAAGGATGCACTCTAGGTGTGGTAGATAGATAATCTTTGACTTCAATTGATTCGCGAAGCAAGATGATAAGTGAAACAAGACTTTTTAGTCTTGCTAGCAATTCCTCAATTGCTCATATCATTGCAATATTTGAGGTATCAATCCATCTTGGGAGATGATTCAATAAGAATGCAAAGTTTTGTTTAAGCTAAGTTAAATTAAAAGGTTTAAGGTGATAAGCAACAATTAAAATAAAAAACACAACCTAAGAGAGAGACTACAAGTTCAATAATATGAAACTAAGCCTTAATTACTACTAATCAAGTACTAATAACGTAATTAACTACTAATTAGGATTATCAAATTACTAAAAACGAAACCTAGGGATGGAATCATTGATTTGGGTATCTAAATAGCCAACCTTGCAATCAATTAAACAACTAATCAAGCCAACTCTATGCCTAGAACACTAATTAAAGACTAATCCACGATGTGTGGCACTAATCCCTTCACTAATCACCCTAATGAACTAATGATGTTTTAGCATTAAAATGATTAGCAAGCATGAATAACAAGTCTAATAGCATGATAAACACCCTAGACAACTAATGATGTTTTAGGCTAGGTATGTAAATCTCTTATTAAGTTGGTTCAAGCATTTCATCAAACACTTGG
>JAHZTW010000009.1:12967766-13025316 GCA_020283515.1 Alliaria petiolata
CCTTTTCAGAACAACAACTTCCAGAGAAGCTATGGTTCTTCTTCTTACCAGAAGCCTCCTGCACAAGACAACAAGATGGAATCTATGATAGAACAGCTTCTAGAAGGGCAACAGAAGATGACAGTGGCCTTTAATGGGAAGATTGACACATTATATCAAGATGTGACTGGAAAGATGGACGCCATGTACCAAGACTTAAATGGAAAATTCGAAACTCTGAACAACCATGTCAAGAAATTGGATGTTCAAGTTGCTCAAATCGCAGAAGCTGTTCATAGGCAAGAAGGATTTCTTCCTGGGAAGACTGATACAAATCCTGTGAATGCAATCACGACAAGGAGCAGAAGCAAGATGGAACCAGAGGAGAAGGAGAATCTAAGTGCTGAAGACCTTGTGGAGTTGGAAGAAATTGAAAAAGAAGCTCCGGACGCCCCTGCAGATCCAGTGTCGATCGACACAGGAGAGTGTCGATCGACACCCGAAGAACATCGCAAAATCAAGAGCTCGAGCCCGTGTGTCGATCGACACAAGGCTGGTGTCGATCGACACCCTATACAGACATCGCTGGATCGAGCTGCAGTTTTACCATCTCGAGAGGAAAGGGTGTATAAACCTAAGATACCCTACCCCCTGCCTCCCAGAAAATCTAAACAGGAGAGAGAAGAAGCCAGATGCAAGGAGATGATGGATAAGCTGATGATTGAGTTACCCCTAGTTGATGCAGTCAGACTTTCACCTGCATTAAGAAGATATGTCAAGAGAATGGTTGTCAATGGCATTAGTCCTGAGGAAGGAGCATTGCTTACCAGAGAAGTGACTGCAATTCTCTTGAACATAGTTCCAAGGAAGAAGAAGAAGGTGTGGGTTTCTGAACAAGTCAGTGCTGTGATTCAGAGGAGGATTCCAGAGAAGTTACCAGATCCAGAGAACTTTGTGCTAGATTGCTCAATCTCAACAGGAAGGTTTCTTCGCTCTCTCTGCGATCTAGGTTCAAGCATCAACTTGATACCATACTCAGTTGCTGTTCGACTTGGAATGACTGTTTTCAAGCCAACCAGAATCTCCCTTGTCCTAGCTGATCGATCAAAGAGAATCCCAGAAGGTGTTCTAGAAGATGTTCCCCTGAAGAATGAAGGCTGCATGATTCCTACAGATTTTATGGTTTTGAAGTATGATGAAGAACCTGCAGATCCTCTTATTTTGGGAAGATCATTCTTGGCTTCAGCTGGTGCTATTATTGATATGAGGAAAGGGAAAATAGAGCTTGACTTGGGTGATGTTGTCATGAATTTTGACATGGACAAGTTAAGAGGACCATCCACCATTGATGGTCAAGCTTTTTCAGTAGAGATGTCCGTGGAAGAAGATCCAATCAAAGAGGATTCAGATGACATTGCCGCTAGAAATGACAAGGAGCTGGATTCTAAAGAGCAAGTGAACAAAGAGGCTGTTCCAGAGGCATTGGATGGAAATTTTGAGGAAGTTGTGGAGCTTGAAGACTGGGGTGGAAATGATCATATCTTCAGGACTATGAGCAGCGAGGATGTTCAAATCAATGACAAGTTGATGGGGGAAGACGTGTTCATCATGGAAGCAAGGATTGCAGAGCTGAGTTGCAGAAAAAGCACAGAAACTCGAGCTGCAAGCTTAGTGTCGATCGACACGACTAGTGTCGATCGACACACCACACGGATCACACCAGAAGTCGCTTCCAATGCTGCAATTCCATCATCTTTGATCCAACAGATGCCTCCACATCCTACATGCCATAAACCTAGAAGGAAGCAAAGGTACGCACTCCTTGGATTCAATTCCAAACCTCCTGATCTTCTCAATAAGAACATTAAAAGTTCAAAAGCTGCTTCACACTTATGCAAGCAACGACATTCTCGTAGAAGGCTTGGTGTTTCTTTCGATGTTGCTGCAGGAAAACGAAGTGTCCCACCAGAACTCAAGTCCCACCCTGCTGCTGTTCCTCATTTCCTTGGTCGCTTTCATGCACCTAATGCTTATACACCACCATGGATGAGAAGACATTCGTCTGGGAAGCATTCAATGCCCCCCTCTGATCCACCAGACGTCTGAACCCCGACACAGTCAAGCTAATGACTGAAAACGAGCGCTGAGTGGGAGGCAACCCACTGTTAGGTACGTTTTTCTTTATATTTTGTTTTGGTTTTACTTAAGTCCTAGTTTCAGTCAGTTGAAAAAGGAGACATTGGGCTCAACAAAGGCCAGTGTCGATCGACACCAATAGTGTCGATCGACACCACGCGCAGACGAAGGTAAGTCTTCTATCTGGTCTTTTATGTTGTTTCTAATCCTGCTGTTTAAGTCTGGGGGAGGTGATTACTGACTTTGTGTTTTGTTTTGAGAGTCTTGAGTCAAAAGTTTTCAAAAATTTGTTTTATTGAGTCAAAATCAGTTGGAATTTTCAGTTTTTCTATAAACTAACCACAGGAAGTTGACACTTGAAGAACCATTGATATAAGAGTTGATTGCAGGACTTACTAAGTAGAAAGCTGCAAGTGGAATCAGTGTAACAGGGCGAGTTCAGATCCCCTTATAAGAACTAGGTATGCGCAGAACTTGATTCCTCTTTCAGTCTGAACAAATAGGCAATTGCAGTCTCTCCTTGATCTTCCCTTGAGAAAAGAAAGAAAAAGAGTCTAAGTCTGGGAATAGTGCCTTTGTCATGAGCATGTCTCCTCACAAGGAACAATATTAGTGATGCTCTTGAACACGTCTCCTCACAAGGAACACAAGTAGAGAGTAGCACTATTTCCAGAGATCCCAAAAGAATAAGAATAGTCAACGAAAAGATCTTAGAACACCCTGAAAATGGGCAGAAGTTGACTAAGGGAAGAGAGAATAAGGGAGCTGCATGAGAATGTCTTGTTCAGGCACTAAGGAAGGACAAAGAATCTGTAAAGTTATGTGGCATTACCACTGTTAGAGTTCGAAACTTTTACCAAGGAAAGGATCTGAATTCAAACTGGGAGATTGCTAAGCTTGTGGTAAGTACACTGAACATTTCCTAATGTTGGCTCTATAACCTGTGGATTCAAGAAGTGTTAATCAATGTGGAGTTTTGAAGGGGTACTCGAAAGTTTCTGTTTTCAAACTTCTACTTCATTCTAAGTTTCTGTTTTGCTTGAGGGCAAGCAAAGGCTAAGTTTGGGGGAGTTGATATATCATGGTTTTTACCCATTTTTAGACCATGATATAAGTGTTTTTATAGAGTCTTTTGGCTATTTTCGAGTCTATATAGTGTCTTTACAGGTTGAGGTACAATTGGAGACAAATTGGAGATTTGGATACATTTTGGAGCTTAATGGAATGAAGTCACGAAGTGATGAAGTCAAGACAGGAATTACACGCAAGGTGTCGATCGACACCATGTAGTGTCGATCGACACCATGTAGTGTCGATCGACACCAGGTTTTCCAATTTCCAGAATCGAGAAGTTTCTAGTTTTTGAAGAAAAGGAAATCTCCAAGACTTTACCTAATCCTTTTGGGAATTGAAGACTCGTACCTAGGCCTATAAATATAGTTTTTCAGCCATTGTTTAGGCAGAATCTCATACTTTAAGAATCATAGAAGTTTAGGTTTTTGGAGAGAAGAATTTGTCTCCTTAGAGCAAATTTGGAACTCCCTTTATTTATTCTATTGATTTCTTTTATGCTTTCTATTCAAGTTATGATTTCTGTTTCATTGATCATGTCTGAGTAGTTTGCTTGTTAGGTTTAGGGTTTTTCAAAGGTGATTAATGAATTGTTAGGTCGGATTAAATTGTTAGGATAAAATCATTAGAGTTCTTCATCTGGATTTGTGTTTAATGCTTATTCTAGCTTCGCGACCTAGAATCTGATCTTAGGTTAATTAATAGATGCGAGAGTATTATTGATTGCCTGAACTAATGTTAGATGAGCAAAATACCTATTCGCAAAGAGATTTGGTTTAGGGTTTTGTGAACAATTGAACCTGAACTTTAATGCTTGTTTGAATTGTTAGAATTTGCAAAGAGATTTGGAATTCTAGGGTTTAGACATAGATAATCTTCGCAGCGAGAGTTGGTTGATTTTACATTAGTGTTTCGAGTTCTAGAACAGTTCTTCATAATTCCTAACATTCTGTCTAGACCTGCAATTTAGATCACCTGAGAATTTTCATGAACCTAGCGTTTCGTCTCCTGAATTTACTAAGTTTTAAATTGCTTTCTGTTTCTAGTTTTACATTCTCACTTAGCCTAATTCGAAATTAGAAATTCGTTGTGTGACTATCCCTTCTCTGTGGATTCGATCCCTAAGTACTACAACTGATCTCTTAATTTGAGAGAATTGCTTAGGGTAAATTTGACCCATATCAGTATTGACCCGGTTTTGGCTGGAAAAAGAGACCGCATCGGTTTGCCAAACCGATGGGCTCCAATCCGATGCAAGATGAGGGACGCGTCCCGGCCTGTCCGTCCGAGGCGTCTTGACCGATGGGAACTCTGGCGCATCCGTCTCGGTTTGTAGTCCGAGGTGTCCAATCCGATGAACTCTCTGCCGAGGTCGTCTCGGTTTGGCAATCCGAGGAGGCCAAACCGATGAAGGTTCTGGTGGCTTCGTCCCGAGCTGCTCCGCACGTCCAAACCGATGGAGCCAAACCGATGAACTCTCTGCCAAGGTCATCTCGGTTTGCAGTCCGAGGTGCTCCAATCCGAGGTGATGCCAGACAACTTCTGTCAATCTTTGTTTCGACTCTTCTTTGATCCGAACTCATCCCCAAAGCTCCAAATAGTTTCTTTAGCTCCAAATGTACCTGAGGAACACTCCAAATGCAACAAATATGCAAAGACTATGCAAAGACACCTTAGACTCTAAATGATCAAAATGCAATACAATGATGCTTAAATATACACTTAGATGATGAGAAACTTATACTAAATGGATGCTAAAATGATGCAAAATATAGACATATCACAGCGAAAGAGAATTAAACGGTTGTAAATCAATAGGTAAAAGGCGTTGGGTTCAGGGGTGTTCTCCGGGGTTCATGGATCAGATCTAACAAGCAATAGATTAGGTTTTAAATGACTTAGTTGGTTAGGTTCTTAAGATGAAACGGTCGGCTATGATTACCCCGCACTCGCGGATCTAACCACCTACGTTTGCTTCGCTCCGCAGATATGAGTTATAATCCCACGTTGCGAATCAAACGCGCAAACATAACATTCACCTATTTGTAAACACTAGCGGTGCGGTCCGTCGATATGCCTAAGCATCCTACGGTGCGGTCCGCTCGTTAACCTCTAGATCCAGACAATAGACCACACGATCGTGTATCAAATTGTCCTGGGATCAGTTGCTAATTGATTAGAAAAGCAAACATGCAATAAGAGCAAGACATAAACGAAGATACCTAATAGAAACTTTATCTCTATCAACCTAACAGAATCGATCCATGATTAAACCCCTTTGAAAAACCCCCTAAGAACCCAACTAGATGACTACTCGTTCATGGGCACGAGCGACATCTTTCGAGATATGAAAAAGTGCGAATTGTATTGAATAAGAAACAGAGTTAGAAAACTTCTTCAAAGGAAATCCGAATGAAAAGATCTTCTTAAAGTATTGAAAAGTAAAGAACTAAGGACAGTAGATAAAAAGAGAAGGGAAGAAAGGTGGCGGCTGCAGAAGAAATCTCTCTCGAGGTCTTCGAATCCGGGCACCGTTGATCTCTCTCTCTCTCTCTCTCTCTCTCTCTCTCTCTCTCTCTCTCTCTCTCTCTCTCTCNATAAGAAACAGAGTTAGAAAACTTCTTCAATGGAAATCCGAATGAAGAGATCTTCTTAAAGTATTGAAAAACAAAGAATTAAGAACAATAGATGAAATGAGAAGGGAAGAAAGGTGGCGGCTGCAGAAAAAATCTCTCTCGAGGTCTTCGACTTCGGGCGCCGTCGATCTGTCTCTCTCTCTCTCTCTCTCTCTCTCTCTCTCTCTGGCGGCATGAGAAGTGTTTCGGAAAAGCTCTTGTGAAAAGTCACGTCCTTTGTGAAGCCCTAGGGGTCTCCTTATATAGGCCTTCATGTCTTCATAGGTGGGCTCTACGTTTTAACCTCGGGAAATATCGAATAAGTGCAAACTGGTCGTCTGAACATCCCTGGCGCGGCCGGCCTTCTTCTGAGGGTGTGCCTGACGGACCTTCTTGCTTCCTTCGTAACTTGAGATCCAACTGTGTGATTGAACTCAAACCACCTCGAGGTGAAAGACAGTTGAAAAGGCTATCTTGTTTCCAAATATGAGCATGATCTTGTGGTAGGAAGGTCGTCGTTTGATGTTAAACTTATGTCCCCGAGCACTTGTCCTCGAAGTTCCCGTTTTGCTCCAAAATATATGATTTTTGTCCAATTTTTTTGAAATGACTCTTAGGATTAGGAAACATTACAACCGTTGAAAACCGGGTTAAAACATTTGTAAAAAATCTTGAAATGATATATTTTAGAAGTAAAATATGAGTTACTTACGGTGGAGAGCACTTATAGCACTTTGGTTTCTTAAAAAGACATTTTTTGAAACCAACACACTTTGGTTGTTGTTAATGTTAGAGAAAAACCTTTTTGTCCCCTGTTGTTTCTTGTTTAATTAGTAACCGCGTATAGAGAGGTTAAAAAGTGGGGTCCCCTACTATATTGCTGATTGGTTAAAAATTGTTGTTTTTTTGTATTCCTTTGATAATTGTTCTCGTCAATTACCTTTTGGCATTCAGAGACTTTCACGGTCACAAATCGACCGGATCTGTTGCTTTTCTTCCTTCTCCGATCTTCCAATTTCATCTCACGATCGATTGATCTGTAATAAACTCCATTAATTTTGTTTCCTGGCGGATGCACTGCGTCGTCGGGGATTCTTTAATATCGTGGTTCCCGCAATATGTACCACCGCAACGGAGTATATAAATTCAATGGCCTCTTACGTGTTGTACAATTTTTTTTAATCATCAACACAATGGTGGAGTTTTTTTGGCGATTGAATAATGAATTGTAGAATTCGACGGCGGCTTTGGTTGTAGCAGCCGGAACATGTAGATCCCTGACCGAGGATGAAAAAAATGTCGGAACAATTTTCTCTACCCGTCGACGGCAACGACGAACCTCAACATAATTTTCTCCGCCCAGATCCCATCTTCATCTCTCAAAGCAAACAACTTTCCAGATCTGAGGTTTCAATCTGTTCCATATCTGAGGTGTATGGAGATGTTCCAGAGGTTTCAATCCAACATTGGAGATGTATATGGTGAAGAAGACGATGAGTAAATGATTCCAACAATATACTTATGAATGGACAAACAACGGTGGATGTGTAGTACGTTGGACAATGGTCAACATGGCATGGACAAAGAGAGTTCCACGTGGACAAAGAGCCATGGACAAAGAGAGCCGTGGACAACGAGAGCTGTGGACAAAGAACCGTGGACAAATAAAAAGTGAACAAAAAGCATCGAAAGTATGATTCAATTAGTACACTTACCAATTCGGTGGTGCAATGTAAAAGCATCTTATCGAGAGAATTTGTTTTTATTTTCCCTTCCCAATCTATTAATTAGAAAATATGTAATTGTCTTAGTGGGTCGATTTAGAGCAGATATAGTGAGTGAGTTTTAAAACTTGATATGCTTTGTGTTCTAATGCTTTCGTGTATGTTTTTCAGGTACAATGCCAAGCGCATGCATTGGCGTAGAACCAAGTTCGAATTCTAAGTGAACGCTTCTTCTAAAAGAGTGTTATTTTCATTATCTAGATTGGAGTTTATCAACGTGGTCACGAACATATAGACATGTTCATGTGGATAAGAGACGGTGGATACATGAATAGAAACAAACATATTGAGAAGAGAAACTTCGACATCTGAAACTCACTCACTAGTTTGTGGATATGTTGTGTTGGACAGTTTTGGGTGGACACGAGTTTGTGGATATGTTATGATGGACAAGGAGCTATGGAAATGTTCTAATGTTGATAACTAGAGCATGTAGTGCTTCAGCAATTGCATCAATATGAGGCCTCGAGAGCATCCAGTTTGGCATTGAGTATATCAGTATTGTCATATGTTAGTTCCTTATAGATTCACATCCGAAAACATAAGATCTGGGTATTTACTTATAAGAACATTTGGTAAATAAAGCGTGTGTACATTAGTAATTAAAAAAAAAGAAAAAAAAAAACAAATTGAACTTTCAAGTAAGCAAAGATATGTTTCTGTTTTGGGTTCATAGCCTAAATCTTGTTACAAGTAAGGAAAGTTCTACCTAAATTGTTCCAAAAAATCAGTTCACAAGCCTCGCGTTGGTAACCAGATATAAACCGGTTGTTAGGGTTTGAGGATGATTAATTATGAAGGAAATGAGTCTATTTTAGATCTGAGATTTCCAATCCAGAACCAGAGATGTATTGCGTATGTGGCGGAGAAGACGACGAGGAAACGATGCCAGCAATGGACAAATGGTCAACGTTGTATGATCAACATTTCATGGGACATTGCATGGTCAATATTGTGTGGACAACATTGCGTGGTCAACAATGTAAGGCTTTGTTTGTTCGGCGGAATGTAAACTGATTTTTGGAATGAATGAATCAGCATATACATCCACGATAAACAAATCTTATGAATGATGTGGATGAAAAGGTTTAATTACACGATCGACAAGATTTTAAGCACAATTAGTTGTGGCGATGAGTTTATCACAGCAACCTGTCCACGACAACCTGTCCACGAGAACTTTACATTATAAGAAACTTGTCCACGGTAACCTGTCCACGTTGACCTCACATATCATATTGGATACGATCTCTTTAAAGATTTAAACGTCAATTACAAAATTGCGGAAATAGAAGCAATTATCCAAGTTTGTGTCACGTCTATATTACATTATATGCACCGTCAATTCCAAATTTGCGGTAATAGAAGCAATTATCTAAGTTTGTTTGATGTCTATATTACATTATTGACACCCTATTCACGGCAACATGTCCACAGCAATTAGTTCACGGCAACATGTCCACAACAATATGTTCACGGCAACCTGTCCACCGCCTCCTCCGCCACCGCATTGTCGTTTTTCCTAACGCTCTTCGTCATTAGACTCGCATAGTTTTGCATCCTTTCCTCGTCGTCTTCTCCGCCACATACGCAATCCAATCCAAGCAATGAGATTACATCTTATAGCAACATTCCAAGATCGTAAACACGTCAAAAGGATCAAGTAAAGAACTCATCCACCAGCTACTTTCGCAGCTCAAAAGCTCAAAAGCCATCATCAGGAAAACATAGATTGGGTTTCTTGAATCAGGGAAATCGAAGGTCGGATTCAAGATAAACTCAGGATCTGAATGATACCTCCGTCGAAGAGAAGCGACGCTGAATGGCATTTTCTGGAGAGATTGGTTGAGAGCTCGCAGTACTGGCGTTCGTACTATTAGATATGATAGTTTGGTTTATACCATAGATATTGGTTTAGTAGAAACTGGTATAGACCGGATATAGATTACAATTGTATATAAAGCATTTGTACATCGACTTTTACAATTAACAGAAATATTATTCAGATTTCCAAATCTCTTGAGCTCTTCTTCGTCTTCTTCACGAGAGAGCTTCGATCTCGTTTCTGTTCATCTCAATTCTACTAATATGGTATCAGAGCCATCAAGCTCAAATCTCTGTTAATTCTTCTTCTATTCACCAATTCTGAGCTGTCTTCGGTTGCGATCTGTTGTTTCAAGCTTCCATGGTGTCTCTGTCGAAGATTTCGTTTCAATCGACTGAATCCAATGCTCCAGCTCCGTCAGCTCCGATCGATGATCTTCCGGCGTTCACAGGTCCGGGTAATTGAGTTATGCGAGTTCTCGTTGGTACAAATTCTCTGGATTCGGTCCATTCATCGTTCTTCACGTGTCACTCGTCTGGATCCACCGCCTCGATCAGTTCTTATGCGATATCTCCTCCAGTTTCTGGTCATCAGTCTTCTGGAGCCTCGCGATCTATCGTTTATGCGGAATCTCTGGTTTCAGCCCATACGCTTTCCTTCATTCATTCATTTGTGCGTCAATCGACTCGATCCACCGCCTCAACACGTTCTACTCCGATTTCTCCTCCAGTTGTTGTCAATCATGCCTCTGGAGCATCGGAAGCTGTCACATATGCGGAATTTCTGGATCTCGTCCATACGCTTTTCTCCACTGCATTAGTTATGCGATTTCAGTTAATTTCTTCGGATATCATGTCGATTCTGTTGATTTCTCTCGGTTGTTCCGCCGATCGTTCTACAGCTGCTTCGATGGTGATTGCTCACAAGGTTGGGCGTTGCGCTGGTAAAGCAAGCTTGTATGCTTGGAACTTTTTCATTCCTGAAGATTTTTCTCCAGTTTTAGTTGATCTGCGATTCTGTTATGTGATTGCATTTGATCTTATGACTGATTTTGTGATGGATTCATATTCTATGTTTCCTGGTTTGGATGAGCTTATTGTTCCACCAGGAACGAATCATGATGATGACAAGATATTTGGAGAAAATCAATCTAGGGATCTGAAGTTAGAGCTTATGCTCATCTATGGATCTCTTCCACGGCCACCAGAGGTTCAATCTCATGTGGTATGTACATGTTTTCTGATCTTGCTCTCTGAAAATGCAGCTTTAAGAACACAGTCTGTTGTTGATGGTGTTGAGTTCTGGAGATATGCTTTAAGAGAGGGGGAGCTAAGATTAGAGATGTCCTGCATTGCTTCTGGTGATTTTGATGAAGTATTTGCGTTGAATACAGCACGTGAGGTACTGCTGCAGCAGAGCTTGCCTCAGGATAGATATGCTCTTAGTGAGGGGGAGCTAAGTCAGTTTATGAAGTTTGAAGACATCTATTCTGTCATTTGCCTGAGACATAGTCTTCTATATTCTGATCAACGACAAAGGATTGGAGTTATTTCTGATTCATATGGGCTGCTCCCGAGACAGAGTTTGCTTCAGCCACAACTAAGGTGCTCCTTTATTCATTTGCTCATTATGTGGAACCAAGCCTTCTTTTGCTTGTGTAAAGAGTGTGATTGTGAAGTTAGCCAATGGTGGTTAGATTGTTATGGATTGGTGATGAGGCAGAGATGGTGGCTATGTATGAAGAACCCCGTCTTTGTTAGTTATCTCGTTTTTCTACAAGGACAAAGCCGAGATTGCATCTTCTTTGGATGTATATTTGTGGCTATTTCTGATCAATTTGGCAGAGCAACTACAATTCTTTATGGTTCATTGCCGAGACCACCTGAAGTTCTTTATGATGTCAAGTTTCAATCTCCTCCAATTCATGTGGTATTCGTAATGTCCAAGATGCAAGTCCTTCTCATGACTTCCATCTTGAGGGGGAGTATCAGATATTATAGTCTGGTTTAGGAATGAGTTTTGGTTTAGTGAACCGATTTGTACCAGATAAATTATAATTGTATATAATCACTTTGTACATCGACATTTTCATTTAACAGAAACATTTTCACATTTTCCAAACCCTCTCATTGTCTCCTTCACGAGAGATCTAGTTTCTGTTCAACCTCAAATCTCAGTTCTACTAACAGAACCAGTTGACTTCATCGACGAGGGCAACCCTAAACCATCTTTTCCGCCGGCCCGGACCAAGCCATGGTAGGTATTGTAATCTATGTGGTCTATTTTCTGTATCCCAATCGAGATGTCGTTTATTTAAGAGTCGATTCAGGGTTTCAACTCTTGTTGTTCACTCGCTCGCTCTTTCCTCACAGATTCGCCAGATTCAAAATCAGACTTCTCTTCCGGCGAAATCCTTAACCCAGATAGATCTTCTCCTTCTCCGCCGGATAAAACCCTAGCTACGCCTCATTCAATAGATGAAAAATAAATCATGTTTAAGATCATGATTCCTTCTTACTCCAGAGTTTNATCGGTGGACAATTAAGTGTGGATAGTAATCGGTGGACAATTAAGTATGGACAGTCATCGATGGACAGTCATCATTGATATTATGTTTTGGATTTTTGTAAATCAGTGGCCACATCATTGATGGACAATCATCATTAATATCTTCGATGGACAGTCATCATTGATATTAATTTTTTTGGTTCCGCAAGAAGTGTTTGTGGATCCTTCCAGGGATGAGAGTTTGATATTTAAGCTTTTGGATTTCAAGACTGCGGTTGGGGACAATGGCAGTGCTTCTTGTTTCCTTGCTGATCGTGCTCGTGAGCAAGATGTCGAAGGTTTCAAGGTAACCCACTAGACTTCTCTTTTTTCCTGTTTTGAACACGAATCAAAGGTACAATTTTTCGATTAGTAAATTAGTTATGTTTCTAAAGGACTTGTCTTTACTAAGATTGATTGATATCTGTAAGGATTGTTGTATGTGCATACCCTGGAAGCTAACTCTCTGTGTTTGTTTGTGTCCACTCGAACGCCTTGTGTCTATGCGATTGTGTTTCCATATCCATTTAATTGTGTCCATTCTGCGCAATTCACTCACATAGATGCACTTTCTTTTTCATAGGAACATATCTTGAGCAGTAATTGGACAACAAAAAATCATCATTTTGTTGAACACTATATGTTTGCTTGTTCAACAAAATTGTGTTGGACACGAGGATAGAGTGTTAAATTTAGATGATGTGGATAGTTTATGTCATAGACACAAATTTATGATTGTTGGTTGTTGTAGAAGATTTAATAGACACAAATTAATGGATACGATTTGGTGGACGGTTTGTACGGTTATTTGTCCACGGTTCACTCATACGGTTCTTTGTCCACGGTTTGTTGTACACGATTCCTTATCCACGGTACGGTAAGAGATGGTTCGTGCATTTCGTGCTATGTTTATGCGGTCATTTAATAATCGAAGTTTGTTTCGGGACTTGACTTGTGATGAAACTTTAGGCTTCGATTTAATTTCCAGGATACTAATTTGGCTTGTAAAAACAGGTATGGGCTCCGGGTTTCTCAGCCGCTTTCTTGAAGAAAAACAGCATTGCCACTAAAAGATCTGAAAGCTCAGTCAAACATGGGAGCACGAATCAATGGTATAAGCTTCTCGGAGCCTAAACCCGCTGCAACAGAAACAACTTTGCTTTTGATTCTCGATAAGATGCTTTTTTGTTCACTTTTTATTTGTCCACGGTCCTTTGTCCACGATCCTTTGTTCACGATCCTTTGTCCACGATTCTTTGTCCACAGCTCTTTTTGTACACGGTTCTTCCAAGTAAGCTTCTCAATTTCAATATAGAAGATACAAAAATCTTTTGTCCACCATACTTTGTCCATAATACCTAGTACACGTTACTGTGTCCATCACTTATAATATCCTTCTCTATATCCTTATGTTTTTGCTTTGTGCTTATGTGACCCTAATGAGACAAAAGCATCGACTTTGAGACTACTTCCAAACTCCTTCACGTCGTCTTAGGGATCAACTCTCCGCGTCCCAAGTTGGCTACTTTGTCAACGATCTAAAAGTTTGATCACTTTGTCCTCAAATTTACCTTGTACATTGAGTTCTTCTTACTCTTGCATTCAAGCCTACCAGTGGTGTGTATACATTTGTAAACATGATGATGAAATATAAGATTCTTTATTGGTCTCACTTCTTTTGCAGTGTTTGATCTGAAAAGCATGCTCTTCCGATTTGGAATGCAGCTTGCTTCACAAAAATGCTTTCATCAAAAGAGAAAATGTGGAGAATGGGGATGATAGAAGTAGAAACAGAGTTATGGTTGACATTTGCCAAAAATTTCCATGATTGTGTATGTTTGTGTATATCCAGATTACTATGTCCATCGTCATTGTCTCAAAAAAGCATAAGTAATTTAGAACATCAAATAAACGTCCATATAATCGTGACCACATGGATAAATGCGATGTTCATTCGTATTCATAGCATCAACATGTTCAGAAATATTAGAGGGTGAAACAGTAATCCCTCCATTAAGTTTGTCCATCTCTTACTAACCAAACTCCCCTAACCATAGGCAAATAAAACTTAAAGTTCTATTCCCATTCCACCTAACAAAGCCGAGCCGTTAATTCCAAAAATTTGTTCACATTCCGCCAAACAATCAAAGTCGTCCATTGACCAAGCAACATTGACCATTGTCCAAACGTACCACACATCCACCGTTGTTTGTCCATTTATACGTACATTGTTGGAATCGTTTACTCATCGTCTTCTTCGAAATATACATCTCCGATGCTGGATTGGAAACTTCAGATCGAATTGGTCAGGTTGTGTCGAAGAAGGAATTTGACAGAGGGATGAATTTACACTGTCGCTGATTGATTGAGTTGGGTAAGTGAAAGCAGAGAGCTTTGATATGCAGAAATCTATGTCGAAGCAGTGATCGTTGTTAGTTAATGGAAGAGGCTCTGTTTTCGTCTGAACCGGAACGAGGCTGTCTGCTCCGGCGCTGCTATGCGGCGGCTGATGATTGAAGGAGTTCGGGTACTCGAAATCGATTAGTCGATTCGAAATCGGAAAACATGTAATCAGAAGATTTCATTTTAGTTCTGATTTCGATTTTAGCCGGTTCGTTGAAATCATTAGGGAGCAGCCACGGGCACAAACCGAGATCGTCGGAGTTACCCATCACCGAAACGGCGGTTAAATCTACGGTGGTACCTGACACGAGAATCCCAAACGTCGAAGCTGAAATTTTAGCGACGACGGTTTCGGCGGAATCGAAAAAGGACTCGACGGGGACTCGTTCATGGCGGCTAGCGAGTTGGTTAGCCGATTGGATATCGGAGTCGCAGGCTTTGCCGATTTGGTGTCGAAACAAATCCCTCCGATTCTCTCAAAGCGAACAAACATTAAAAAAAATCACCGCATCAATACAATTTACTAAGGAGGGCAAAATAGATTTTTCCACCCAATAAAAGACAAGCAAAGTGTGCTGGTTTCAATAAATGCCTTATAGAGAAACCAAACTGCTGAAAGTGCCTTCACGGGTAAATAACTCCTAATATTTTTGTAAAATATGAGTGTTATCATTTAGTTTCTAAATTTGTATATGAACATAATTTGTATATGAATTCAAAGCTTCAAATCTTGTTTCCGTTTAATAAGATACTAAAGTATATTCTTAAAACCAGTAGGAAAGAAAAACCCGAAGTTCGCCCTATTTTTCTTTTCTCTCTGACACAAGCCCCGAAGCCACCGTGCTTGGTAGCTCTTCTCAACAGAATGAGTCTCCGATCTCGTCTCCCCTCCGGCTGGGTTAGCTATTAATTCCCCTGAAGCTACTGCTCAACTGGTCACCGCCCTGACTCGCCGGAAGCTGCTTCTCCCTCCGTCGTCTCCTTGTTCCGACGAGATCCATTTGTTAATTCGAGTTTATCGGCGTGCTGTCTTCTTCCCAAGCTCGACGTCCCTAGCCTTCCCATGGCTCCGTTGTTGCAGACTCGCCGCCGCGTAAGCCTCCTCCCTTCGATTCCTTCAAATCTGGGGAAAGCGAATCCCCTTCGACCTTCTCCGGCTCCGCCGAAATCGTGTTCTATGACGGCTCCGGATCCACTGGACCCCCTGGACCCTCCAGACGTCTGTAGATCTCGGGCTTCGCCGGATCTAGATTTGGTAACTCATCCTTCGGCTTCCTCTCCATCTCTGCCGGCGTTTGAAAGCTCCCCCCTTTCACAAGTCTCCAACTTTGCCTTCTCACTATATGTCTCTGTCGTGTGCGGTACCACCGGCAAGGCTTATGTGTCCACCAACATCTCCCCCCTCTCCCTCAGCTTCGATCTGCTGAAACTTGCAGTCCTTTTCCTCGCTGGTGATAGGACATCAGGACAATTTGTTCCCGACTTGGACTCCACTCTCAATTTGGTCCGGCGTTGTACACTATTGGGCTTGACCCAAATATTTTCTTCATCTGCTCCGCTGGCTGCGGTCACCTTCCATCCGCCGGAGATACAAAACTTTGTCTCCTCCATCTCATCCTTGTTTGTCTCTGCGGAGTTCGACCTCGCAGGCCAAGGATCTCTTTCCGGGTTTGGTTTCCTATCTTTATCGCTCATCCCCAATGTTCCTCCTCCTCCCTACGGAGATGGCTCCACAGCTGCCTCTGAGCGTCTCCGGTCCATTACTGCCATTCCTTCACTCTTCCGGTTCAGCTATCGGATAAGGCTGTCTCCTCCCGAATCGATACCGCAGGTTCGGTGCTCCATCGGTGAGGAGTTTTTTTGGGCCGATTATTATTTGTCAACTGGGCTTCTCAGTCCAAAATCTGCACCCAATTCTGGCACATCCCCGAAACCCAATTCTGTTGTTGGCTTCCTTGTTTTGATTGCAGGGATAGTCAAGTTTACTTATGTTGTAGGGATGTCGTGCCCATCAATTTCCTTTCTATGGGAGAGATCGATTTTTCTTTCGTCCTTTAAGAGAACTTTGCTAACCTTCCTCTCTTTGAGAGGTGAATTTTTCCCGAGCTGTTTGCCGGGCATCTTTATGAAAGTTTTTATCGGGACCGTTTTTGCGAACCCCGGAGATAAAGCTTCAGCTTCAATGTCACAAGTTATAGTGACTAGTTTCGGCTTGGCCGGAACGATCTTATCGACGCATTTGATACTAGACTCAAATTCGCTGTCACATTATCTTTGTTTATCTGCTTTAAGTTTACATGTCTTTAAGTTGTACTTTCTTAGCTTAAGAGGATGTGTTTTTCCCTCTTGTTGTATGTTGGAAGATTAAATAATGAAAATAAAGTGTTGCACAAAAAAAAAAAAATACTAAAGTATAATTAAATGTATTAAAATATAATTTATAAATATAAGCAGAATCTAATCTGAAATTCGATTAAAAATTGATGTTGGTTAATGAATGGTGTGATTGGAGATTGACGCGTGGAGATTGACGCAACTCAAAAATTGTCGTGTTCCACAAAGACAAAGAAAGAGGCGACTCTTTTTAATTTTCTTCTTTAGTTTTAGCTTTTGTATTTACTTTTTTTTAAATAAAAGTAAAATTAACTAATATTTAATTGAAATCAATAAAATTTATGGATTATTATTATTTTTTTTTTTTTCAACAGCCTCATACTCCTAAAACGCCCCAGATAACCAGGCCGGTGGAGTTGAGTTTACATAATGTAGATGATAAAGGTATTCACGAGCACTCCGTGTTAACTTGTCCGCCTTTGTGTTCTGCGCTCTTGGAACTTGTGAAATGGAGAAGAACTGGAACTCTCTCCTACTATTCTCGTATTCCTCCAGGTGTATTGAGAATGTTGGCCATTCCGCTGGTTTGGTCACCATCTTCACCAATTCGGAACAATATGTGACAAAAGTCACCGCCAATCTCCTATTATCCAGCATACAATGCATTGCCCATATTAATGCCTCCAACTCTGTATGCAATGGTGATATACTTCGTCCTACATTTCTTGCCCCCGTTAAGGTACCCACCGTTCCTACTATTTGACTATACCATCCCAAGCTTGCATTTGGAACCCCTTGTTTCCAGGAGCCATATATGTGGCATATTAGCCCATCGAGTCCTCGAGCCATTCCCGGTGTGTTTCGTGTTATATCGACCACTAATTCCTCTACTTGGGCCTCCTCCCCTGCCCTTGGTTCTGCTGTTGCTAACCGGACTATCTCCCTTGGGTCCCGGTCAATGTTCGAGAAAATCTTGTCATTCCTCATTTTCCAAATATACCATAAAAGCCATGGGTACACCTTCATATTCTCATGATTTGGCAGATGCCAAAACAAATTAGCCATATTAGAATTTAGCGCCTCCGTCGGGAAGCGCTGCATAGGTGTGGGTATCAACGATAATGCCCATACTTGAAATGTCGGAGGGCATTCAAAGAGTGTATGATTGATAGTCTCCCTAACAGCCCCACATCTACTACATTGAGGATCACAGTTTACACCCTGGCTTCGGAGCCTATCCATAACTGGCAGACAACCCGATATCATTTACCATAAAAAATGTTTCATTTTTGGTGGACATTTAACCTTCCAGGCTTGTGCTTGGAGTTGACTCAAATCCGGTCCAAAAAAACGCGGACTGTCACTCTCTTGGTGATAAGTTTACGCCAATGCATATCCCGATTTATGGATCATTATTATGTTTAAATTTGAACTTAAACTTAATATAAGCCAAAATTTTAATAAAACAAAAACATAAATTCATTTAGTTAGTTAACCAAACTTAGTTTTTTGTTTTTATAGGATAAAAAAATATTTGTGTGCGATCATAATAATTTTACCTTAAAAAATTATATTTTTTAAAAATTTGATGGAGTCAGCTCATCCTCCAGCTTTTCTTTTTGCCTCCACCTCTTGGATGGGACATGCCCTCACCGTGCGTAGTGATCACAAGTGAGGATCAGACCCGACCCAAAGTGAGTGGGCACAAGTGTAGTGATATACAGGGGCCAAGTGTTGTTAGCTTAACTAGAAAAACATCTTAGGCAAAGTCTAGAGATCACAGGATCGAATGACGTTTGAGACATAACTAATATTATATAATGTGGTTCCGCGTTTGGGGGATTATGGGTTTCGAACCAAAACCTGTTAGTAATAATAATAAAAATGTCATAGGGCAATATTTTAAATATATATATATATATTACATATAAAAAATGTCCATTTCAAAAAAAAATATTTAAATAAGGGGCCTAAAATGTTTTAAAAATCAAGATTAATCTCAAAATTTTCATTAAAATAATTCAAAATTTAGTTTTTTACAATTGAAAAAAACAAAAATTAAAAAAATATCTATTTTATATTAAAAACAAAATTTAGAAAAATATACTGTTTTATTTTTTTAGAAAAACCTTAAATTTTTTTCCTAAAATTAAAAGAAAAATATTTTGTTTTTATAATAAAAGGTCCAAACAAACAAAAAATCCCAAGGGCTTATGTTAATGTTTGGTCGGGCCTGGTAAGGATGGGATATTTTCTTACTATGTGTCATGTGTTGTGTTTTGGTATGTGATTATGGGCTTTGCATGTGCTGTCATAGCTCATTATCGGCTAACAGAGCCTGGTGTTGCGCAGGTACACTATAGGTTCTAGAATTTGTTTCTTGTTGTGTGTGCGTTGATAGGACGTGATGCTTGCTGTGTGTTTTAGCTTAGGATCTTCGTTTGTCCGTAGTTATAAATGTGTGATGAATTTAGTGGGCTTTAAAGTCATTCCCATCGAGGAGATTCTCAGATAGTATTTCACCATTAAAAAACAATAAAGAAATGAAAAAGAAAGAAAGAGAATGGAGAGGGTATCTCAAATGAGGACCGGTTCTCACTTATGAGATACCCATTAATACATTTGTATTTTTTTTATTTGTTCAAATTGTTTTAAACATTAAAATTAATCATAAATAGTAAGTTAACTTAAAATAATATATTTTTAGATTGAGATACTCATTCTGAGAACCTCAACCGATGAGGTTGCTCTAAGGTTTACACTCAATGAGTAATCTCCAATTACTCACCATGTCACTCGCAAGGTGAGCTAGAGGTGTAGATGGAGGAACCATGTCTGTGTGGTGCTGGATTTCTGGTTCACTGGCATTTTCTCGTTGTTTTCTTTCTAAAGATTAAAGTTGCTTGTATTTGGGTTTTTTTGTAACCGTTTAAGAATGATTTTATGTTGAAACATCGTGAAAATAGTTTTATCGCTAATGAGAATTGATATTCGGACTTGGAATTCTTGTTCTTTAAGTCGATACAAATAACATGTTGCGGGTGAGTAAGAGATGGATGTTACATTTTCGAACAGTGGGAATACACTGTCCTCAACGGCTACAAACTAATTGAGTTTCTCCTGAAAAACAAGGATTATGAAATTCTACCAGTAACGCCGTCAAAAAAAGAAATTGTGGTCAAGAATTTGAAAGATAAAAACAGCTACCAACATCCGATAACGGTTGATTACTTACAATCACAGGGCATTAACATTGATCCACAATGCATAACTTGTGGTTTTGGGGTGGAGACCATCTCTCCTGTTATGTTTCATTGTGATGTGGCAAGACAAATATGGGCTTTAGCAGATATTCCTTTCCCACAGGTAAGTTTCTTCAATAATTCGGCGTTTTTGAACCTTCATCATCTTGTGACAGTCGTAAAGAACCATCGCATCCCAAAAACACACACACCAGGTGATTCCTATGTTTTTTTTTGTAACAATGATTCCTTTGTTACTTTGGCCATTTTGGAAAACCTGTAATGCCTTGTTTTCAAAGGAATTAGACACGATGCCAAAACGGTGGTGGATAAAGCAAGAGATGATGCCAACAACTGGATAGAGTTGAATCAGAAGGACAGAGCTAAATCGGTTCTCGATCATGAAAGTATATATGGGCAATACAAAAGAGTTATAGAGAAAAAAACTAAGTCTGTACAAAAGGAATATTTATATATTTCCATATTATACTAACACGTCAGGTGTAGCTCAAGCTTTAATCCCAAAATAATCTTGCAAGTTCACGTCAAACGCATTAGTAATCTAGGATATCGAATCCACTATAACTAAAAAGCTGCACAACGGAACTGTTAGATCAATAAAACAGAGCTAATACTAAACAAATGGTGTTGTGTACGGTGAATGAGTATTGACGAAAATAGAAAGCAAGACGATTAAAACGATGTAAAAGATCAATAAACGAAGTGTTAGGAAGCAAAGAATGCTCTAGGGATTATGGACTGTTTCATGTAGTTAAGTCAAGCAAGGGAATTTTGATTAGACATTGTTCTTGAACTTGAATCACAAATGAAAAATTGACCTACACAACTTTCACAAGCTATAAAAAAATGCAATAACTTCAAGTTAGATATGTTCACGAAGTTCTATAGCTCAACTCTCGCAGGTTATACACTAATTCATCTAGATTGGTTCAGACAATTTAACAACACTTTTGGTGGATAAACCGATATATACTAGCTAGTTAGAGCTACTCATGCAATAAACAATAACCATAAACCAAGATGAAGAACTCTAAAGAACTACTTAGACATAATCAAGAAAATCAATACAAGAATATAGAAGAATTGCATAATTAAATCAACGTAGAAAAATTGCATAATTAAGTCAACCTTATGACATATCCCTTTATGAAGCTTCTATTTTGGTTTGGCACATCACAACATATGAAGTTTGGATGGAAAGAAACGCAGGTATCATACTCACTCGAGCATATCCCCTATAACATTCTGCTTCCATTGACAGGTTATTCAGGAACATAGCTTCCTTGCTTTGTCCCAGTCATCCAAATCGTTCAAGCAAGCTTCTCCAGCTTTGGTTTCGCAACCCTTACCCCGCAATTGAGGTAGCACCAGATTTAACTTTTGAGGTCTCCTTTGGTTTCTCTTTAATGTATTATTCTTTGGAGTTTTTTGTATCACAAACGCTTTTTTTTTCTTTAAATTTCACATAATAAAGTTTACACGTTAGTAAATTTCGCTTAAAAACCACACTGTCAAGTTTTTTTCTTCATGATACCGTTTTAAATACCAAATTACAACAAACAATAATCACACACACAAAAAAAAACTAAATGAGCAAGAATAAGCTGAAACAAAGATATAGGAGACTCGAGTCCCATGCAAGACGAACTGCGATCGCAAGTTGCTTAGGCCCTCCATAGTAAAAATGCGTCCCAAGCTCAGGATTGTCCGACTTCTTGGCACGGTAATAGTTGGGATGAGTTCCTCCTACATAGAGGTCTTGTAGCGGCTGGAAATCGTTTTCGGACAGTGCGATTTCTAGGTTGCGCATGTATGCGGCTTTTCCAAACCCGCTGTTAGGAAAATAGCCCGATCCCATCTCAGTTCTCGTGTGCCGTCCGAAAGTGTTCTTGTTAATGATCTCGCCGCCCCACTGCACCTTTTCTGCGTGATCTTTTAGGCGGCTGAAAAGTAACACGTGCCAATATCCGACCGGCTCGAGGACGACACCTAGCCACCAAACATCAAGCTTCTGATCCTACATTTATGATTATTTCTTGATTAGGAAACATTTATTTATGTAACAGAATAAAATTAAAACGAATAATCTAACCTTCCACATCTTAATAGTCAGATCGACCTGGGTGCCTCCGAAAATAGATGTTTGATCGATTGCACCTTCAACCGCAACTGTGCGGCTGGTTTGTACAAAACCACCGCATCGGAGGTTGTAACATCCTGTCTGGTTGTAAGCATCCGTCTACAATATACGCACATAATAAAATCTATAAATGAATATTTGTTGATTAACCGAATTATTTAAAACTTTTTCAATCGCTCAAATCAAACTTTCAAATTATATTATACGCTAGTATTTTCTAAAATACTTATGATATAAGAATCGAACATGTAACATGTTACATATATCTAACTAGGTAATAGTAATACACGATATGAAAATGCATGTTTCTAAAATACATTTTAGCTCGCCACTACTGACCGTTATTATTTAAAGTTCAAAAGGTTTATAAATATACTATTCTTTGTTAAAAGAAAAATACAAATGTTGTCTAGTCCAATTTACTGTATTAGACTAGACTAGCAACCTTAAAATTCCCTTGTAATAATAATTTTGATTGTTACTATTATTTTAGTTAATAATACTTGGAACTGAAGAGAGCAAATTCAAAATGAGTTCAAAGAAAATCACATACCGTCCAATAAATAAAAAACCTCGGTCGATAGTCACGATATATCTTCGGATAAACCTAGAGAAAGATAATCAAAAATCAAAATTTATAATTATTAGTCATTTTGGATGCATAAGTGTTTGACTAAATAATTTTTTTATAAGAAAAATAGTATATAAAATTAGTTTGGTTAAAAAATAACCTGCCAGCCGGCTTCGATGCTGTTGATATCATTGGTGTTGTAAGAACCCGATGTCAACCAAATCTGACCCAAGCTAAACTCATCAAATCCTTCTATTTTTGGATTCCATACGTTCATTGTCGCTTGTGTTCCATAGATTTTTGGTTGGCTTTTCATGAGGCCGATTGCATACTGTATTTCCAAAAACGATATGTCATAGTTATTTATAACACATGCGATATTACAATTATAAATAAAATAAATGTAACTTACAAAAATTTTGAAAGGAAACTTTATATCATTAATTAAAATTTAGAAATGTGTTAGAATTAAAATTTATTAGTAAGTAAAGTTTCAAAAGTTATTAAGATGTTCTTAATATTATAGATTTTAAGTATTTTTGTATGGTTTATAATAAAATTTAAGTTTTTTAGCAAAGGTTTACTATTGAGATAAAGAAGAGAAAACGTTACAGCCCAAATCCACTCAGTGTCGATACAGCCCATATGAAACCACATATTGGAAGAAATCAGAACCCATAACCAAATGAAAGTAGTCAAACTGTCTCTCTTTGCATGCCGATACAGTTTGAATAAAATTTAGTTCATGATCAGATTGATCAACTTTGGTTCGGTTTAATTCGTTTCTCATTAAGTGAATATTTTCAATGTTAATGTACCTTCACGGTATATTTTTAGTTAAAACGAATTAAAAAAAATTAGGTACGTACCTCATGTCCTTTAGTGGCTCTATCTGCGGAGTTAGAACTTGTAGTTTCATTCTGTTCTGGAACCACCCTTCGAACTGGAATCGTCCCCTCGGGACATTTTGTTCCGTTCTTGTGCTATATTTGCCATCTATATTCTTCTTCTCTTTTCACCATCTCAGGCATGTCCGTTGGTTTATCCTGTATTATATTTACAGAAAAAAACAGACATTAATCTTATTATTTTCAAATAAAATAAATAAATAAATAAGTGAGTCAAAAAAAAAAAAAAACCTTAATCTTATGGTGTTTTAGCAACGGATGCCGAAATGCAGGTTGATCTTCTCTGTTGATGCAATCTATAAGATCTCCGTCCGGGCTCTTTTAAATATTTCAAACAATAAAAAAGGAAGTCAATATATATAATTGAACTATATATTCATAATGCATTTGTATAGGGAATTAAATACAAAAATTACAAGAAAGGAAAAAAAAAAAACAAGAGAATTGGTTACGTACGTGGATTGTCAACGCCGGGATCAATACTCCTTCTAGTGAAGTAAAAAGTAAACTGAGAATCAGGAGCAGCAGCAAAGACTCCATTTTGCAAAAGCCTATTAGGTTAAGAAAACAGGAAAAAGAAACCAACTTTAGCACATATAAACCAAATTATGTGCTTTTAAAGTTTCGAAGAAAAGAGGAAGCATTTACTTTGCGGGAAGGAAATTGAGAAGCGAATGTTTACTTTGCGGGACGGATCCGGAATCCCGTGATCATCTCTTCTTTGGGTGTTCGTTTTCCTCAGAGGTTTGGAGATCATTCTTCTCTATAGCTTGCTCTCCCCTCCAGCTTCCTTTGACGATGTCGTTCGTTGGGTACAGTCTTCTTAAGTAACTCAAAACTCAAGACGATTTGCAAGCTGATTTTTCAAGCAGTGTTCTATGATTTATGGAAAGATCGGAACTCAAGATTGCATACAGCTACTAGCAAACCAACACATGCGGTGGTCAACTTACTTAAGAGCAAAACTTGCAAGCTTAGACCGAAAAGCGCGGTTATCCAACTCCACTTTTTCAAGCACAACAGAAGAAGAATCTTTCATCTACACTTGGTTTAAATTCATCCAACCGTAATCTGGGTTGCTCAAGGTTTCAATCGATTGCTTCACTTTTGTTTCATCTAAAAGCTGTTCTCTATTTTCTCTTTCTTTTTTTTTTTTTTTGTAAAAGGTTTCTCTTTCTTTTATGATCTTTAAAAGCTGTATTTGTAAACTTTGCCCCTTAGAAGGGAAACAAATAAAGAAGTTGAAGTTCAAAAAAACAAAAAAAAACAAAAAGAAAACAAAAACCACGTACGTCTTAGGCCATTAAGTAATACTATTTTTATATATTCAACTTGGCTTGCGATAAAAACGTGCTGGACTGACTTTGTACCACTTTTTTGCTCTTTAACTAATTATGCAAACATCTGATCGATCAGAATATCGCGACATAAAATCATGTGACAAATTATATATATATATATATATATATAACATGAATTTAACAAAAAAAAATATATATATATAACATGAAATTATTTACAATACTATAGAATTCATTGTTAAAGCATAAAAAAAGAAATGCGAAAATGAACAAGGATATTATCAAACAACAAGAAAAATTACATTTGATTAGTTAAACGGTAAAAAGGAAAAAAAAAAAGAGCTAACTAAATAATGATAGTCCAGTGGTAATGATTCTGTAAGTCTATAGACTCTATACCATAAATCAATTTTCGTTAGATGCATTCTCTCTCTGACCATTGCAGAATTCACATATGGATTCCAAATTCTAGGAATTAGTTTGAGTTTCAACATGAATGACAAAATAAGAAGGCTTTTTAAAAACTGGACCTTCGTTTTTCGGGATAAATGGACATACGTATATTACTATTTTGTAATCAGAAGTACTAGCTCTGTACATAAAACCGGAATCGAAAATCCAAACTGAAACCAACCCGAAATAACCAGTTTGATTCGGATTCGGATATGGTTAAAATATCTGATGGTTTCTATAAATTGTTATATGTGGATATCGGGTAATAACCGGAATCGAGCCGATACCCGATCGGATACCTGAATGACCTAAAAATAATAAATATAGTAGTTATTTTTAGGATATTATTTGTATATTTTGGATTTTTTTATATATATTTTAAATTTTTGGGTATATTTTGAGTTATCGGGCCTATTTCGGGTTTCGGATATATTTTTTCGAGGTTTCAAATATATTTTTGGGTTTTTGGGTAATAAAAACTCAAACTGAACAATAAAAAATCGGGTATTTATCAAACCGATCCAGAACCAAACCGAAACTCTACGGTTCTAAAACGGATAAAAAAATTGTAAAACCCGATTTATTCGAAAACTGAAAAACTCGACTCGAATCTGACCCGAATATCCAAACACCAAAGCCTAAAAGTACTATATATAGACAAAGATATTATTATTTTAAAAATCTTTTGAAACATCCCAAAATGGAAACCTGCGAACCAAACTTTACTGGTCAAGCACGTCTAGATTCATGCTCTTTCTTTCTTTTTCTCTCTCTCTCATCAAGTAAAGTAATCGAATGAAAAAAAAAAATTATATTCTTTTGCAAATGAATAAACTTTTTTTTGTAACCTTTACTTCAGTTTTATGTCATTTTAAAATGAATAAACTTACGCACACATATATTTCTCTATAAACTTGATCACATAATTATTCTATCAAATTTTTTTTTTGAGGAAGATAATTATTCTTATCATTTGCAATTTTATTCTTGTGAATATAACACACAACTCTTTGGCTTTATTCGTTTATGAATTATGACATAACTTATTTTCTTAATGAGTCCCATAAACATCTCCTTACTTTTTCTTTTGTAATGGTATGACTAGATCATTGCGCAATCCCAACTACCTTTTTTTATTTTTGTTATAAAGTAAACTTAACAATCTCAACGATGTTGGTAAACCATTAACGGCAAAAGCAGATACTAGACACACACAAAAAAAGTTAAATAATTTTCTTAAAAATCTGGAACTGATTTTGGAGTCAAGTTCTAATTTGGGTTTTTATCTTCGATTTCATTTCTTATATATAACATTATATCATAATCCCATCATTTTCGAAGTGAAATGTCTATAAAAGAAATCCAAGTTAAACAATACGTACTTTTGTTATTTTCGTGCAGAATTCGAAATCATACCGTACCAAGTTTAACGACGATTTCCATCTTAAATTTTTCGAAAGAACTGGTAATCAATACGTTAAAATGGTTTTGCATCTATTTTACAATTTTTTGTGGGATATGAATATTAAAGATCATGCACAATCAATCACCATTTTGGTTTGGAGTCTATAAATGTAATATTTAAAATACTTTTTGTGTGTGTGTCTCGTATCTGCTTTTGACCTTTCCATATTGGTCCACTTGGCATCTAATTTTTTATTTTTAAGAAATTATATATTTACTCCTTCCGTTTTAAAAAAAAATTGATTTAACCTTTTATCTTTGCTTCACAAAAAAATATATAATATAATTTTTTTAAAAAAAATTAGTTTTAACCTTATTGTTTCGATATATTAATTAGAAAGAGAAAATTATTAAGCGTATTAATTAGGGTTAAAGTAAACTTTTTAATAATTTTTTTTAATATGTGTGAAAAAACTATAAAATAACTTTCTTTGTCAAACCAGAGAGAATATTATTTACACTTAAAACCACATTTAATTGTATTAGATATGCAATTAAAACCACAATTAAATTTTAAAAAGATGTAACATAAATATAATTATAGTTCCAACATATATTAGATTACACTAACTACGCGCATGTTAAAAATAGAGACACTGATTAATGTTCCAAACTTCCAATCCCCTATATATTAATTGAGAAACATTTTTAGAAAGTAAGCTTAGTTTTTGAAATATTTACAGTGGTGTCATTTTGCTGATGTGTCATCACCACACGTATTCTCACATTTTTTTAATACAAATTTCCTTTTTTGATTACACTAATTACATTATATGGCATTATCCATTTATTACTTTTAATATAACCAGAAAATTATGTTTTATTTTTAAATTATTTAAAATCGAATTTTAGATTATGTGATGTATATCATAAATCAATTTATGATTGAGAGTTATCAATTTATTAAAATTATGTTTTATTTTTTGAATGATTTAAAATCTAATACATTTCTTAAAAATGAAATATAATTTATACTTTAGGCATAAAATATGTTTACAATAAAAAATATTTCGATATGTGTGATTTTAATAACAAAAAAATGTACAAATTAAAACTATTATTATATAAAAACCGGATTAAATTTTACTATAGTTTAATTTTTTAATTATACAAAACTAAATAATAATTAAATTCAAGTTCACTTAAACAAAATTCTAGATTATTAATAACCTAGAAAATGAAAAACAATTATTAAAAATATAGTATGGTTATTAATTTTAAATTCAAATTCACTTACTAACAAAATTATAAATTTTTCATACCACGAAGGGCGTGGATTATCACCTAGTTATAATAAATTAGAAAAGTATAAAATAGTATATTACTATATGGGTGATTTTAATATATATATACATAGTTGACTGAATAATTAGATAAATAGTAATCAATAACTAAAAATTAGATCGTTAACTGAGAGAAATAAATTTTAATTCAAAAATATCCTTATTGTTTTGTTTAATTATTTAAAATCCCATTGATCTAAAAATACTGTTCATTTAGTGTTAGTTGGTCAGTCAATATTATTATTATGCAATTAACGAGTTAACCATTTAGCATATAGTGGGAAATAACATGTTAGAACAGTTATTATTTTATTAAAATATAAATTTGTCATGTTAACTGAGTTATTATATCATAAAATTATTGTGTTAATCGAATTTCAAATCATAAAATATAGAAAATACGATAATATAAAAATTATCATGTTAACTAATTACTATATTATAGGAAACGTAAATTATTGATAAACTAACTAACTTAACTTAACAAAATTATACCAATAACCAAGTAAGTAACTTTATTATTGTTTAAAATACTGTCGTTATCTGTGTTGTTGCCAATAGCGTTATCATCACCATTTTTACAGTTACTAGTGTTGACATGGTGGGGATTTAAAAAAGAGAGAATGAAAAATGTAATTAAATTGTAAAGATGAGGTTAAAATAGGATTTTGATGTATAACTTACTATAGTAAATAATGTTAGATGAGAGAGAACTAATTTAAATATTATTACATACCATGAGTTGCAAATACTCTTACTATATTTGTATACACTTATTACAGCTTTGGTAACTCCTACAATAGTCGGCAAAAAGAAAACAAACTCCTACAATAATGATTTTAATATATATACATAGTTGACTGAATAATTAGGTAAGTGGTAATCAATAACTGAAAATTAGATAATTAACAGAGAGAAATAATTTTTAATCCAAAAATATCCTTTCTATTTTGTTTATTTACATAAAATGCCATTGGTCGGAAAACTGTGTTGCCGACGTAAAATAACGGTAACACTGTTCACTTTCTATTCGGAAACACTCTTCATTTAACGTTAAACCGCCGACCGATACTGTTGTTATGCAATTAACATGTTAAATCAGTTAGCATATCATGGGAAAATAGCATGTTATACTAGTTATCATATCATTAAAAATTTGAATTGTCATGTTAAACTAGTTATTAAATCATAAAATTATCGTGCTCACTGAATTATCATATCATAAAATATAATTATATAAAAGTGATCGTGTTAACCAATTATCATATCATAAAAATATAAGTTATTAATTAACTAACTTTGTTAACATAACAAAACTATACAAAGTTACACAGATAACCACTTAAGTAATTTTGTTATTGTTTAAAGTATCGTCGCTATTTAAGTTGTTGTTATCAGCGTTGTCGTCGCTATTGTCACAGTTGTTAGTTTTATTGTCACTGTTGTTATCAGAAATTTATAAAGAAAAAAAGTAAAAGAAATGTAATTAGTTTATAAAGGTAAGGATAGAATAGGTTTTTGATTTATAACTTACTATGATAAATAGTGTTAGAAGAGAGAGAACTAATTTATGTATTATTACATACTATAGATTGCAAATACTCATAATTATATATCCCATTATAAATAGCAGTGGTGTTCATAAGTGTATCTCAAATTATAAATTAAATTTGTAATTTTTTTTGAACCTTTTTAAAAATAAATTTGTACTTGCATACAAAAATTTCCCCCTTTCCAGATGCTTTTATTAGTGCCTTAGAAAATTATGCCCATTTCTCTTACTCTTAAATTTTACCATATAATTAAGACCTTAGTTGATGGCTTCACTTGTCTATGCTTCGGACCAAACCTGATTACAACTCCTCAATATGGTTAACCTAATAAATAAAAAAATCCACGTCCATAGGAAAATAATATTCAAATCCAAAATATTGTTTTTTTTTTTGAACTTTCCAAAATATTGTTTTTATTCTTTATATTAAAAAGGCGTCGTTTCAGTCCTCTTTATCTTAATTGTGGTGGCCATACAACAACACTCAAAGAAAATACAAGAAGCTTCCAAAGAATATGCTAATTTTGTTTCTTGAATCTGCTAATCTTCTTCATCACAATGAGGACGAGCTAACTGTCAAAGGTTATTATAAATACGATAAAACTATCTCTAAAAAAACATTAAAGATGATGAGCTAACTTCCAAGGAACATTTATAACCCTTTTCAAAGGAGTCGATGAATGATACACTTGTGCACGACAAGGGTTTGTAATTGTATCAGTGTGATTCTATTTTCTAAAGTATTTTAAACTTTTTGACTTTTTCCATCGGATCTCCTTATCCCTCGCCGAAAATACCCAACTCTTCTCTCTCTCCTGTCTGTTACAGACCCCCAAAAAAACACATTTCTTTCACAAACTGAAATGATCAAACAAATTTTATATAAGGTAACCAAAAAAACTATCGTTTTGGGATAATCAGTTAAAATCCTTCAAGTCCTATATAAACTTCTCAATCTCAACGCTTTAATTCCCTTTCTTGAAAAAAGGAATAAAAATCCAAAACAATGTACTTTTCATATTCTCTACCCACACGCTTCGTTACTTTCCTATCTTGGCCATACAACTCCTCCTCATACACAGTGTTTCGTCTCTGAACCTTACCAATACGTATCTCAACCACAAATGCCGAGTCAATCAAGGGAAATATATGCCTGGAAGTAATTACGAGGCCAACCTCAATAGAATCACCCGTGAACTCTCTACCAGGACTTTTCGGGACGGTTTCTCACACACAACTGGTGGCAAGGCTCCCGATTCCGTCACCGTCATATTTCAATGTCGCGGTGACTCCTATGGATCCAAATGCCGTTCATGCGCTGCCACCGCCGTCGCCGAGGTAATATCCCCAACATTATCTATTATCTGTCACATATTAACATATATAGATTGTATTGTAATGCAATGTGTAACAGTACATTGAAGCCAAAATAGAAACTACAAGAAGAAACCAATACTCTTATTAGAGCTATGCACTAGTGTTGAATGATATTATTGAGGATAACTTAGGAAGCAAAATGTGTATTTTGTGGACCAGATACTTTGAGCTATTCTCTTAGCATATTAAAATCTTCTTTCCCAAGTTATCTCCAATATATCTATTTTCAATGTGGGATATTCTAACATGTCCCTCTAGGTAATTGCTCGTTTATCTCGAACTGAATCTCATTTTTTTGGTGGAACATTTATATATGGGTTCTGATATTATATGAGATTGTGAGCTTTCAACTTAAAACTTATTAGCTATAACTGGATAGGCACATACCTCTTATATACTAGTGTTGAATGTACTTCCAATGTAAATTATTCTAACAAATTCGGTCCTAGCCATCAACAAATGATCGACACTATCACAATTTTGTCAATAAATCATTAAAAAGACGGATGAAAATTTTCTTTCTTTTTTAACGGTTAATATGTTGTGTTAAAAACGTTTCTACCCTTGTTTCAAAAAAAAAAACTTTTTTAGGAATAAAAAAAATTAAATTGTTAAATGCTAATATATATACTAAAAATCATATTTTTTTAATGTACTTTTTAAAATCATAACAAGGAAATAATAATTTCTTGTGAGAATAATTAGGCAAAATTTATATTTTTATATTGAAAAATTCAATCATTTATAATGATTCAAGATGTATATGACAGCTTCGTAAGAGATGTCCGAGAAACAAAGGAGGAATAATATGGTACGACCAATGTTTCCTCGACGTTAGTATGATCAACGACCAATCGCCAAGGAAGTTAAATTTCGAGAATAATTTCTCTATGCACAACCAAAACAACGTGAAGGGTGATGCAAAGTCGTTCAACAAGAAGACGAGCGATTTCCTCTACAACCTAACTCTAAAAGCCGATAAACTTGACGTTGACGGCATCAACCTCTTATATTATGCGGCGGGAGTGGAGAACCTCGGGACGAATAAATTGTATGCGATGGTGCAGTGTGCGAAAGACGTAGCAGATTGTAAAGGTTGTTTGGAATGGAGTATCAGAGAGCTTCCCAAGTGTTGTGACAGTAAACAAGGAGCGAGAGTTTTGGGTACGAATTGTAATATAAGGTATGAGCTATACCCTTTTCTTAGGACTTAAACATTGTTTGGTGATGATGACTGATGATGCTAAACACATCCTCTTGACAACTTTTTAAATTGGTTTTGGTTTTGTTTCATTTTTTTTTTCATTTTTATGGTTCAGTTTCCTTTTTTCTGTTTATCTAACCTAAGAAGAGGGTTATAAGCTTTGTTTTCCCTCACCCTTTGATTTTATTAATTAATAACGAGATTATAACGAGAATATAACAAACTTAAGAAGGTTTGGTAAAATGATATACAAAAAAAGTTAACATTTACCCGCATTATCAATACTTCTGCATGCAACGTAATTTGATGAGATCTGCGTACTTTTGTAACCAGACTTAATTAACTTACGATGTAATATTTTTGCGTGGTCTTTAAATCAAGCATGTTTTTGGGCGGATAAACTGAACTCTACTCTTTTGTGGTTTGTTTTGTATAACAACGTTAATAGTTTCTTACTCCCAAAAAAAAAACAACTTTAATACAGTAGTTAATACTCTTTTATATCATAATAAAACGTTAAGAAACTAACGTTTCGGACCATTCTATCCTTTACGACAATAAGGCTAACGTCAAGTGTGTCATTCATATCCATTATTACAATCCAACAGACACGCTGGAAAAAACTTATAAATCATCGTCCCTCGATATGGATTGGTCCTTGGAGTGCCCATTTGATCAATTTGAGTAACCACAACTTCAGCAATTCTAACTGCTTCGCCAAAATCCGGAACTTCTTCAAACAAACTTTTTATGACATACATTCCTTCATCGAACCCAGCAGTGCAAATAAGAAATAATCCAAGAGCTAACCTAGCATACATTATATGCCGAGCTGCAACATGTACCATGTTAAGTCCAACCTGTGATGGACCGGTTTGAGCAAGAAGTCGTAGACCTTCTACATAGTTAGCAGTTTTGTTTCCAGCATTAAGACATGCCAGAAGGAATGGTCTATATCGAGAACCTTCATTAACAAGATGCCCAGAAAAAATAAATTCATCTAGGTTGGCTTCTCGTAAGACATCTGGATCTAATGCGGCACATCTTCCCTCTCGGCCAGCTAAAATGAAAGGGACAAGATTCTGAAATCCATCATGCCCAACTCGACGAACAACGTTAGTAAGAAGGTCATTTAGAATTGAAGGCATTTCGAAGGCGTCTGGATAAGAGAAAAACGAATTTGTTAACATAGATATACACTAAACTTCATAAAGTAATAGATATAAAAGAAATGTTCATATGAATTTTTGGTAATGGAAATGATTTCATACCTCTCTCTGGTTAATAATATGTAACGAAAAAGAAAGATGGACCTCTAGATATACAGAGATAACAAAACATATCAAGGATGAAATACTGTAAATTTTCATTATTAAATGGCATTGTAACTATAAATTTATGGAAAATATATTAATATGGTCGATAAGTCAAATCAAATGTAAAAGTTGAAAAGATGAGAGCAATTTTTTCAAGATTGATAGACATTAGATGTATGTTTGTCAAGCCATCTTTAAACGAGTTAATGATGATGAAGCTATATAATACATTTTGCATTAAATTAATGATAAGATAATTATCGAAATATAACATCTTGTACATTTTCATGATAAATTAAGGAAAAAGTTATTCAGAATTTCGAAACTATACTTTAAAAACATAATAAATTAAAAAGGGAAAATAAGTACATTTATCAACTTATATTAAACTTTTTTACAAGATAACATTGTTGGCGTCAAATTACATTGTTTCATTTTTGACTAATAACCAACAATCACACTAGATAGCCAAAGAAACAGATCCTCCCGGAGATCGATATGGTTAATATAATACAAAGTACCAGAAACATCAAACTACCTATAGCAATTATCACTAGATGAAAACCAAAGGTTCCTTGATGTTGTCTTCAAAAGGATTAGACCGGGGATTTATTCATTCATCTTGGGACCCTATTAAAAAAGGTCTACACAACTGTTAGTATAGATAAGTATGGATAAGTTGAATTTATGTAAGAATTATTTGTAAACGAGCTACAGTACCTGCCCCATTTATATACATAAGACTTCGATGTTGCATTAGATTGGGACCTTGCAACTCTTCCGATTGTGGCCAGATTTCCCACATCGGCTGCACTTCCTATGACCGGTTATGGTCCTAGTAGGGATTAACTCTTCTTTTTCATTCTTTACGACAGTGATATCCCCTTTCTTAGGTACCACATGGACTGGAGATATCCAAGTACTATCACTTATGGGGTATATCACGCCGGCCTCCAAAAATTTTAAGATTTCTTTCTTGACCACTTCCTTTAAGTTTGGAATTAGACGTCTTTGGTGTTCAATGGAAGACGTGTTTTCATCCTCCAAGTGAATCCTATGAGTGCAAAGTGTTGGCGAAAGACCCTTGATGTCAGTTAGCGAGTACCCAAGAGCCTTTATATACTTTCTCAACTCCTTAAGGAGTGAATTTAGCTCATCATCACTTAGATCTTCATTCACATTAACTGGGTACGTGGAGTTGAGTCCTAAGAAAGTGTACCTTAGCCCATCTGGTAGTGGCTTGAGCTCGAGTTTTGGAGCATCGAGTTCGCTCCAATCCCCGCGTATGCACTGCTCGCCCGAGCTCGGTGCATCCTTATCGGCTTGATCCCGGTATGCTCCTTTCTTTGTCCCCCAAACGATCTTATGCCTTCCGTGCTCGAGGTCTTCGGGAAATTCATCATCTTCAACGGCTCTTCTTGCATCCAGATGCATGACATATACCTCACTCTCTTGTTCTATATGTCCATGCTGCCTTTTCTCCTTTGTCAAAGCAACTAGTAGCGGGTCTTTTAAGGAAAGTTCTTCGAAAAGCTCATCGTTTAGCTTATCCAATGTGTCCACCCAGAATACTTTTTCTCCTATGATAGGCTTCTTCATTACTTCCCTTATATCAAACTTGAGGATGATATCCTTTCCGAGATGCAGTTCGATCTTTCCTTTCCTTACATCNTATGCTCCTTTCTTTGTCCCCCAAACGATCTTATGCCTTCCGTGCTCGAGGTCTTCGGGAAATTCATCATCTTCAACGGCTCTTCTTGCATCCAGATGCATGACATATACCTCACTCTCTTGTTCTATATGTCCATGCTGCCTTTTCTCCTTTGTCAAAGCAACTAGTAGCGGGTCTTTTAAGGAAAGTTCTTCGAAAAGCTCATCGTTTAGCTTATCCAATGTGTCCACCCAGAATACTTTTTCTCCTATGATAGGCTTCTTCATTACTTCCCTTATATCAAACTTGAGGATGATATCCTTTCCGAGATGCAGTTCGATCTTTCCTTTCCTTACATCGATCATTGCCCCTGCCGTGGCCAAGAAAGGTCTGCCAAGGATAAGAGGATCTCGTGGTTCTTCATCCATTTCGAGCACCACAAAATTGATTGGTACCTCGATATCACCAATCCGGATGGGAACGTCTTTGAGTAGTCCCTTGGGTAGCCTCACAGATCGGTCTGCTAGTATCAGAGATATTTGGCTCGACTTGTAGGTTGTAAAGCCGAGCCTCTTAGCTATTGACAGTGGCATAAGGCTTACACTCGCTCCAAGATCACAAAGGCAGTTGTTGAATGTGAGGAGGCCAATCGAACATGGAAGAGTAAAGCTACCAGGATCATCCAACTTGTTTGGCACTACCTTCTTCTGAATAACGGCACTGCATTCATGTGTCATTACCACCATCCCTTGGAGTTCTTTTGTCCTTGCAAGGATTGCATCTTTTATAAATTTTTGGTATGGTGGTAACAAAGCCAAAGCATCCATGAGAGGCATGGTGAGTTCCACTTTCCTCAAGTGTTCTTCAAATTGTGCCTTGTATTTCTCGAGGAGTTCTTTCTTGAATCTTCCCGAGAAAGGGTAAGGAGGCTTGTATGCAGGAGGAACAAATCGTGGCTCTTTGGGTTTCTCACAACAGACAACAGGTTTCGGCTTAATCCCGATATTCTGCTCCCTGAGTTTGGTGAATAGCTGGTCTTCTACGCTCTCTGGGACTTCTTCTACCTCGTTGTCAATCTCTGATGCAAAGCTATCCCCCCCCCCCACTTGGTCTGCAGCGTCCTCGCTAAGTGGTTGTTCTTGAACCCGTGGTGGTAAGACTTTTCCACTTCGTAGAGTTACGGCTTGGACATAGGCTGGTTGTGGAGTAGCTTCATAGTGCATTGGTCGTTGGATTAGCCGGATGTCTGCGTCCTGTTTGTCGAGCCTTGTGTTGATAGATTTAATTTCCTGGTTGCTACTGCAGTGGTTTTGGACTAGTTGAGTTAGCAGGTTCTTAATGTCTGAATCCTGTGGTTGTGGTGGATAGTAACCATAATGTCCATATGGAGGTTGAGCATATGGTGGAGGATAGGGCTGTTGTTGATGGTAGTATTGAGGAGGAGGAGTGAATGCTTGCTGAGTATAAGCATTTGCATTGTAAGGCGGGGCTGGCTGAGGATGTGTAACCGAATGTATAGAGTCCCCATATTGTCTTTGTTCGTTGGTGGTTGTCGCTTCCCTATATCGGCCAGTTTCCGTCGGGATGACCCCGATACTTGGTGTCCTAGCAGCTGGGACGTGATGTCCTTTTAGCAAGGCATCCAATCGGGCTTGTAATTGCAGTACTTCGCTTTCCTTCTGCTTGTTCAGCTCTTTTGTTTCGTTGTCAATGTCATCCTCGTAATTACTATCACTTGTGGCCATATTCTCGACTAGCTTCATCTCGGCATCCACGTCTTGGCCGAGGAATATTTCGTTGCTTGCAGTATCTATCTGATCTCTTTATTTTTTTGACACACATCTATATAGAATACTGAGTAGTGAAGAGCTTGAGTAGCCGTGATGAGGGCATTTGAGTGTATACCCTTTCAAACGGTCCCAAGATTCACTGAATCTCTCATCTTCGAGTTGGGTGAAAGTGGAGATTTCAAGTCGTAGTTTTGCTGTCCTTGACGGTGAGAAGAATTTCTTGAGGAAGGCTCGTTTGCATTCGTCCCAAGTTGTTATAGATCCCGGTTTGAGTGTCTTTTCCCATTGGTGAGCTCTTCCTCCAAGTGAGAATGGGAAAAGTCTTAGCTTGAATCCATCGTCCGAAATTCCTTCTTGTTTCGTCAAAGAACAAATCTTCTCAAAATCATCAAGGTGGTCCAGGGGGTCTTCCACGACATCACCCTGATATTTGTTGTTTCGGACCATTGCAAGCATACTACTCTTTATCTCGTAGCCAGCATCACTCGAGGGTGGGGTAATACCGATTCTTTGTCTGTAATTGCTTGGTGAGTCACATTCTCTGATGAGACGGTGTTGATGCTGTGTATCGACTTGATCCCGTTGTACCTCGTTTGGCTCGGTTTGAGCTTGTTGCACGTTGTCCATTTGATCTTGTTGGTATAGGTACCTGCGAAAAAGTCTAAAAAAATGTAATTAGAGTCTGAAAATAAAGTAAAGTCTTAGTCTTGCTAAGAATCGAAAACGCAATACTCAAAATCAACCCAAATCGGCAACGGCGCCAATTGACAAGCAGTTTCTTGGGTATTTCTACTTAATCAATGACCCACTACTTATAACCGAATGTAGTATAGGTTATGGGTCTTATCAATCCGATGGGAAGATTCAAGCTACTGCATTTATGAGATTCTTTTACAAGCTAAGGCATATTTAATGGTTTAAGTGGAAGGAAACTATCACCCTATTTGTCACAATGATAGAAAACTGAGAATAAAACTAGATTTAGTTAAGGAAAGAAAGAAACAGAAACTAAAGAATCAAACTTTGCAAGATGAAATGATGATCGGTTCAAGGGACAAGGGATATGGAGGTAAACAAGAAAAAGACCTTTCTTTGATGCAAATGTTAACTACCTATGAGGCTAATCCTTCAACATAGAGTTCAAGATCAAGTTAAATCCACCGTCGTGGTATAAATCACTTTGCCAACTCATAACCCAACCTCGCTGTCGCGTAGTGATCCATGAGACTAGCAAGCAAGATTAAACAACTCTACTATTACTAAAACGCTCCCTAGGCATCTAATCCTTTAGGCTAGGATGAGCGGATCTCTTATGAGATAGGTCCTTGCAAACATTCAAACATGGCGTTTGTTTGAAGAAGCTAAATGGCAGAAATCAAATAGCGAAGATGACTAAGCATTAAAAGCGTCAAATAAGAAAGGATTAAGTTGGTTTAAGCATAGACATGCATCAAAGATCGGACCTTTAACTCGTTTACCCTAACCTCATCCTCTAAACCGATATAAACTACTCACACACCATTAGAGGGCCCTCAAGATCCACGAGGATAGGAAAGTCACTCATGGTTTGTGAGATAGCCAAAAACAAGAAAAGAAAGGAACTTTACAAGAAAATGCTGTGAAACAATACTTGTAAACTCCAAAATAACATAAAAATCAAAGCTTTCAAACAAGCTTCAATGGTGGAAAAATACTAGAAGTTCTCGGTTTACAAAGAAGATAGAAAACTAAAACTGGAATCCGAGATAGAGAGATAGGCGTGGGGGACAAAGTATTTATACATGAAAGAGGAAAAACCTAAAACGTTGGGACCACTTTCCCGAAATGATACTCTTTTGGACTGTAGCGTTTCGGGCTCAAGTCGTGCTGAGCAAGTCGATATGCAATTTCCTCATGATTCTTCGAGTAGTCTTCATTTCGGGCAAGTGTTTCGGGATCATGTCGTGATGGCTCGTCCTCCTTTTTACTCGGATCGGGGACTTCTCGTTGCCTTGCTCCGATATCCATCCTCATTGAATCCTCTTGCTGCTTCTTTCGGGATCAAGTCGCTGCTACTTGTCGAGGTTCGTCATGCGCTTGTCAATATCGGCCAAAGGGTCATGATCCATGCTCGATATTACCTGTTCGTCCTCCTTTTGAGATCTCCCTTCTTGATTCATTCTTCGGACCATCCTCATTCTCAAAGCACCTGAGAAAACACTCCAAACATGCAAGACTATGCAAAAACCTAACCTAATGCATCTTAACCTAACATGAGTAAAAACGTGATAAAAACTAAGATGAAAGTGCATGAATGGGGTCCTAACTAGTATGGAATATGTGTTAAAAACATACAATCTACAGAGATATCACCCATCATTATTGTCGTCATGCGTACCCTTGGATAAAGAAAATAAGAAGTATCTCTTATGTCGCCAATTTCATAAGTAGGAAATAATCAGAAATTACTGTACATATGAGAGCATATTACCTCACAATGTTCAACCTCGGTACGGACAGTCAAATGTTCGTCCTGCACCAAATTGTTCCCGAGGATAACGGGTAAAACACGGCCATCATTATTGTCGTCATTAGTACCCTTATATAAAGAAAAGTTGTTTAAAAACAAAAAAGAACATTACTCACTGACAAAAAACCATTGTATTGGAGATTGCCTAAAATACCCTCGACAAAGAGGAAAACATCTTCTGATGTCTGGAACTAGTAGACAAATAATAGAAACATATAGAAAAGAAAATAACAAAATATTGTAAATGGAAATCACTTATAGTACATGTACTGAGGAAGCGGTAGTCACAATTGGAGCCTTCTGAAAATGTTTACAACATACATACAACATACATCAAATGAGTTGAAGGGTAATTGAAAAATAAAATAATAAAAGAAAGACTGAATGAGAAAACAAAGTATTTTGGAAACTGAGTAATATAGTTTGACGAAAGCATACCTCTAATGATGATTTGGGAGAGGTGGGGGTAACGATATCCATAGGGGATCCAAAATCATGTTGATCCGACTCCTATAAGATGGTTGGATAAATTCTGAATTATGAGAAATGAAGACAGAACATATATGATATTAGATTTAAGAGAACATATAAGCATAATAAAATTTTACGTTTAAGGATGCAATTAAACTATGTATTACCGAAGCAGCAGGCGAGTCTTCCTTCTGATGACCTTTTTTCTACAATAGAGGGCACTGGTGAAATAAATATTATAAGTTAATAAATAAAAAGTAAATGAATAACACACCGTGCTTTTCTTCTTTTGTTTAGTACGATGACCAGAAGATTCAAAAGGTTTGATGGTGGTTGTAAGACTGCGAGTTAAACGCCGATTACTATCAACAGTAAGGAGTGGTTTCACTTTAGTTGCATCCTTCTTTTTGCGCGATTGAGAAGGAACTGGGTTAGGATTGGATTTAGTTGGAATGGTAGTACTTTGACGAAGTTGATTAACAATACTCTCCTCGAGATCCTGAAAGCGTTCTTCATAACGGGTCTCCCATCGAGCTTCGAGATCAGCAATAGAAACACTGATTTGCAACTTGAGGTCATTGTGAATATGGTTCAACATGCTCTCAAGATCCGGTGCAGCATGCTGACGAAGGGAAGACGGTGGAACAGTATCTTCTGAGGCATCAGCATATGAAGAATGAAAGTGAAACGATGATCTCTTCTTTTTAGAAGATCCGGGAGCAAAGATATCATCAGATGAAGCCGAGCTACGTCTGTGTTTTGGCCTCTTGTTCAGAGATTCCATAAATGATTCATCATCAGACATTTCAGAATCTATGGGAATTTTCTTCTTCCGTTTCCGAGAGAGTTTAACATCATCCTCATCCAAAGAAGAGCGAGGAAGTGTCTCTTTCTTAACCTTCTTACCAGAAACCTTATGCTTTCTACGAACGGTTGATGTCTGCTTCTTTTTTCCAGAAGGCTAGATCTTAGGCTTGAGTTGAAGAAGGCCAGTTCCCCACATGTGATCAGCAAACGTATAGCCAATCTTTATTTTCCGAAGGAGGTAAGAGACCTTCTCGTCGACAACCTCTTCATACTTACTGTCGGGAGCATAGCCCGGGGGGAGGTCACTTGGTATAGTAGGGACTACCTTAACCTGATATTAATGTTAACAAAAATCAAATAACAGTTACATATTTATATAAACAGAAATAACTAGTAATAGCAAAGAAAAACCTAACCTCAACTTCTTCTTCTACTAGCTTGACTTTGGGGAGACGAATACCAACTGCGGATTAAATGTTACTAGAAGAATCATCACCGGAAGTACAACCCTCAGTTAAAGTACCTCGGATTGCAGGGATAGCTTCGAACACAACAATTTGCAAGGGGAGAAGGAAACCTTGGAGTGCTAGAGTAGGCTTTTTGTCTAAGTATTGGATTTTGGATCGGATACTCTTAACCGTGAGGTCAAATGAAACAGTACCCCACAGATAATCAAGGAAAGCATCAATATCCTCTACAAGCTTGACACTTTGTGGAGTGACAAGAGTCAAGTGTGATTTAGCGCACAAAAAGCAGTCAACCAGCAACAAAGCAACATACCGCAACTTGAGTTGGGGATCTTTTATCTTTCCACGTTTGAGAATCTTGAGGAGGGTGTCAACAGTTACTGTCTATTGGTCGGGGAATAGCACTGTCCAGCATTTCGGCTGCGTAATTTCCTTATGTTCTGTATGTAGAACTTGGGAACATTCGAGACCAGTAACAATTGCATACTCCCGGAGAGAAAAACGCCAAGGTTTGCCACCAAAAATGAACCACAATTCATGCTTTTGCTTAGTAGCCAACATCCGGGAAAGCAAGAAATGTACAAAAGTACTAGAGAAAGTGTAACTTTCTGCTACATGAAATAATTTCCCCAATGAAGAAGCCTTCAACCTCGCTAACCCAGGGGGATCAAGCCATGCTGGAATATTGTGAATCCAGGACATTTTGTTGTATTGGAGGACTTTGAGATTTTTCCCTGGTAAGTTGTCCGGAAAAATCCGCGACGGTAACCGACCCTCAGACATTATACTACAAACATAAAGTGGGGAAAAGGCAAAATTAAAGAGCTAATTAACAGATACAAAGACATAAGAATCATAAACATAGGGAAATAGACAATAAAATTGAATGATAACATGCAATAATAATGTTTATAAGAAAACGCCATACTAGGAACGGCAATTTGGGTTGAAATACAATAACGAGTAAGAAATTTTGAACAAAAATAGAATTAATTATATGGGTGTTTAATATGAATTGTGACTAACGCCGAGACATATAGAAATCGAACGCCGAACCCTAAGGATCTAATTTATAGCAACAGTACCATAAGAAAGAATGCTATGAATAAAAGTAGAACGAAGATGGGTTGGATGGAGAACCTGGCAGTGGGCGTGATCTTGGGAAATAGATGAATAGGAGAACGTCGTGCAGATGATGAATTCCGAGTAACTGAAGTTACGCCGGAGACGACAAGTAGAGGAGGTGAAACAGCAAAGGAAGAAGACGCGTCGTTATATCTGCATGTAGACCTAGAACAAAATAGCCGCAAATTTGCGTAAGAGATTGTGCCGAAATGAGGGAAAATGGAGAAGTTAAACAGTGTTTTAGAGAGAGTGGAGGGGTGCGGTATCGAAGAAATCGGGAAGACGCGGTGTTTCAGGAAAGTGAAATGATGGTTCAGTGGAACGGCGTGAATATTAAAAAATTTGATCGGGTTAGTCTTCCAGGGAAAGATTTTTGTGTCATAAGGGAAATCTCAGGCAATTGCCATTAACAGAAAGTGGGAGGGGTAAAAGGTAAATGTACACGGTGAAAAGGATAATTTCTTAGTTAACATATGGAGAGCGTTATTTTAACATATTTGAGGGAGAAAATGCGTTAGTTTCCGAATTGTCTCTATAATAAAACAAAGGAAGTAAAAAAAAAGGGGTTAGTTGAAGTCAAACCTAAGAATAATCTCTTTTTTTCGCCTTCTTCAAAAATGCCACTTTATCTCAATTACACCCTTAACAATTTTTCATATTTAAGAAACTGCAATTCTGAGATTTTTTTTTTTTATAAAATAACAAAAAGACACAAAACACCAATATGGATATCACTTATTTACCAAAATGCTATTCTTCAATTTTTTCAAACACAATTAACATCCAATTTGAAGATCTAAATATTTTTCCAACCTATTTTTGAGCTCCAAATGCTCAATCTTTGATATCATAACTTCATAATATTCCATTTACTCTCTAATTTCATCCAAAAAACTCTCTAATTTACATTTTTTTAATTACAAATTTTTGCATCTTGTGATTTTCGGTGATTCTTGCATACAAAACAATTGGGCTTATTTGATATTGGTTAAACTCGAAGTTCTGTGCGCTTGACGAAAATAAAAACGACCTCAAACCGGATCTAGGTTATTATTCACTTGATTTTTGTTAATTTTCAGATTTGCGTCGCGATAACATACTTCACGTGAAGTTTGCTCCTCGACGGAGATTTCATGCGAAATCTTTTAGTCAACGCAGATGTTAGTTTTGCAATTTACTATTTCTTAGTTTTGTAACAGAGACTTCATGTGAAGTCAATGATTTCTCCTTTGAAAACAAAAAACAAATTCATGCAAACTTCATGTCAAGTTTACGTAAAAACGAGGTTAGTTTTGCCTTTGACTAAAAGTTTGACTTTAGAAGAGCATATTTCACTTGAAATCTGAGAAATAAAAAAGTTAGTTTTGCATTTGACCAAAACTTTAACTTTGTAGCGCAGACTCCACTCGAAGTCTGCTATAAATAGAGATGCTAGTTTTGCGTTTGACCGAAAATTCAAACATTAACCAGGAAAATCATTAAATAGAGACAATGGTTTTAATTATAAACTACTGATTAAAGTTGTGTCTTGTCGGAAACCGAAGAAGACTTGTCCACTGGTTCAGCAGATTTAGAAGCTGTTACTGCTGCTTCGACGAGTTTCCTAAGTTTTGTTTGAAGACCACGACACGATCCTCGGTTCCCCTCAGCTTCCTCCATCTATAAGCTGTCCAAAGGAAAAAAAACCACCGTAGACAACAATATATATAAGAACCCCAAACATATGGATAAGCCTCAGCGTGATCTCTGAGTTTCTTGTATTGCTCTTCAATTGCTCCTACAAAACCAATGGAAACAAGATGGCCATAAGGTCCGCTCACAAGAGGACATAGAAAGAAAATGGCCAACACGCAAGGGCTTCCTGAAAACCAAAGCAAAAGCCAAAACATTCAATTTTTCGCTATTTACTAATGTCGCCGCCAATGAAACAAATAAAGTAGAAAAGGTTTTACCAAAACCAGTAAAGAATGCCCAATTAGATTCAAAGAAGACCAGCTTTTTCTGCAGCGGAATCCCCGAGAAGTTCCACTTATATCTACAGCGAGAACCTGTATTTAGTGAGTGAGTTTTAAGACTCTAGGTAACAATCCAATACACCAACTGTGCCAATCCTACAGAGAGTGCAGCCAGGAGAATGCGAGTGCTTCATGGAGAAGAAAGAGGCATGATGGCAGAGACAGTAGCTTATATGCTTGCAAATTCTTTCCAGACATCTGCTCAATGAAACCAAGTGCTTGCCAATCCAGAACTTCCAATCCCCCAGAATTTCCTGGACCTCCCCCCTGACCTAGGAACTATACAAGTGACAGAGGTAGCCCCTGTAAAGAAATGCAGAGGACGACCATCAAAGAAACAACTGAATACTAGTCCCCCATGTTCCGGCAGGGACGAATTCACGTAAAAGAAATTTGGAAGTCTTAAGAGCCTCCCCAAATGTCCAAAGGAATCAGTCAAGAATCCAATCACCAAGTAATCATAGACAGGGTAATACCACGATTGTACACCCAGGAGAATCTTCAAGAGCTGCTGCGCCAAAAAGCATAATCGTTCCGGCAATCAAAAAGGGTTCGAGGGATTTTCATCTCCCTCAAAACCCTCTTCCGTAGTGATGGCGAGTTGGAACTGTTGCGAGTTAGGTAACCCCGTAACAGTTCAAAGACTGAGGGAAATTCACCGAGAATATTCCCCAGATTTTATGTTCCTCTCGGAAACGAAAAACGATGAAGCCTTTGTACTACAAGAACTGCAGTGGATGAACTATGAGTCCCACTTCCTAGTCCCTCCTCACAGCCCTGGTGGAGGGGGACTTGCTCTATTCTAGAAACAAAGCTTTGAGGTGGAGATCCTGGACTCGGGAAACAACTTCATAGACTCCAAAATCTCCTTCAAAGGAAAAACTTTCTTCACAACCTTTGTTTATGGACACCCTGATCAGACAAAAAGAAAGGAAGTATGGAGAAACATATCTGATATCGCAGAAAATAGAGATTCAGCCTGGTTTCTATTAGGAGATTTCAATGAAATAACTGATAGTTCAGAGAAAACAGGGGGAAATACCAGGGCGGAAGGCTCTTTTGTGGATTTTCGAAGCTTCATGTCAGAGAATGATCTCTATGATCTTCCATACTCATGTAACTTCTTCTCATGGAGAGGGGTGAGGAACAAACAAACAATACACTGCAGGCTGGATAGAGCAATGTCAAATAGTGATTGGATAGAGCAATTTCCAACAACCAGAAGTGAATACCTTAGATTCGAAGGCTCTGATCATAGACCCTTGATTGCTTATTTCTCGCCTCGGCTGCAGAAGAAGAGAGGCCTTTTCTGGTATGACCGAAGACTAAAAGACAATGAAGAGGTTCGACTCCTGATAGCTAAAACCTGGGATGCACTTCCCCACCTATCAGTGGAGCAAAGAATAGTCAGATGCAGAGTGGCTATAATACAATTGAATAAGGACCAACGACGAAATAGCCAAACTCACATAGAAGAAAAGAGAAAAATCTTGGAGACAGCAATGGTCAGTTCCTTGCCAAATGATTGTGTGATCCAAGCTATTAACTCGGATCTAGCAAATGCCTACAGAGCAGAAGAAGACTACTGGCGCCAGAGAAGCCGACAAATATGGCTAAGACTTGGAGATAAAAACACGGGATTTTTTCATGCTTCTACAAAAGGGAGAAGGGCAATAAATAGCATAACGGTGATGGAAGATTCTGAGGGAGTTTGTGTGTATGAGGAGCAGGAAATCCAGAACACAATCACAAGTTATTTCTCGAATCTATTCTCCACGCTCCCCAGAAATAGAGAGGAGACAGTGAATAAAGCCCTAAAGCCCCGAGTTAGCCCTGAAACAAACCTCATGCTCATTGCAGATCCTTCCCCGGATGAGATCAAGACTGCGGTTTTCTCCATTCATGCTGATAAAGCTCCTGGCCCTGGCGTCTTCTCAGCAGGATTCTTCCTATCCAACTGGACAACAGTAGGTCCTGCAATCATCAAAGAAGTCAAGCTTTTCTTCACATCAGGCTTTCTACCGAGGACAGTTAATGAAACCCATATCAGGCTAATCCCAAAGATAAAAAGCCCTAAGACAGTGTCTGACTACCGACCAATAGCTTTGTGCAACGTCTTTTACAAGATCATTTCAAAGCTATTAACGAGATGACTCAAACCTTACCTCCATGATCTGGTCACAGAGAATCAGTCGACTTTTGTGTCTGGAAGAGCTATATCTGATAACGTCCTAATCTCACATGAAGTGCTACACTATCTAAAGAGTTCCACAGCAACAAAGAGGTGCTCAATGGCTGTGAAGACAGACATGACAAAGGCCTATGACCGCATTGAATGAGATTTCCTGAATCTGGTTCTACTAAGGTTGGGATTCCATAGCAAGTGGGTCAACTGGATAATGCATTACGTGAGTACAGTAAGCTACTCCTTCCTACTTAATGGAACAACAAAGGGATCAGTTAAACCAAAAAGAGGGATTCGCCAAGGAGACCCTCTCTCCCCCTACCTGTTTATCTTATGCAGTGAAGTCTTATCTGGACTTTGCTCAAAGGCTCAAGTTGATGGTAGTTTCCCAGGTCTAAGAGTTGCAAAGAAAAGTCCTCGGCTAAACCATATGCTGTTTGCAGACGATACTATGTTCTTCTGCAAAACGGGAGAGAAAACGTGCTTAAAACTAAAGGAGATCCTCTTAGAGTGTGAAAAAGCGTCAGGGCAAAAAATCAACTGCCAAAAATCTGCTATAACTTTTTCATCCAAAACGGCTTTGGAAGTAAAAGACCGTATAAAACAAACTCTGGAAATCCCAGAGAAAGGAGGTAATGGCAAGTATTTGGGATTACCTGAGCTGTTTGGACGCCGGAAAAAAGATCTCTTCAGCTCCATAGTAGATCGTATCTGCCAGAAAGCCCTTAGTTGGTCCACAAGTTTCCTCTCAACAGCTGGCAAACTTGTGCTTTTGAAGTCTGTCCTCACAGCAATACCAACATACACAATGACTTGCTTCAAAATCCCAGTAAGCCTTTGTAAAAAATACAATCAGTTCTGACTAGATTCTGGTGGGATGAGAAAATGGAAAAGAAGAAAATGTGTTGGGTTTCATGGTCAAAACTTACAAGAGAAAAAAGCGAGGGAGGACTGGGCTTCAGAGACATCCAATGCTTCAATGATGCACTCTTGGCAAAGTAGAGCTGGAGAATCCTCACCAATCCAGATTCTCTACTACCTAGAGTCCTGTTGGGAAAATACTGCCACTCAGCCCCTTTCCTAAAGTGCCACACAGCACAATCAGCCTCACATGGATGGCGAAGTTTAATCGTAGGCAAAAACCTTCTGAAAAACCACCTCGGGAAAGCACTAGGCGATGGGAAATCTACAAGGGTGTGGGAAGACCCCTGGTTATCACTCTCAAAACCCCTCATACCAATCGGCCCACCTAATTTCTTAGCAAAGGATTTGGTAGTTGCTGATCTGTCCAGAACAGGATGCAATGAATGGGACCTGGCCAAACTCAAGGAAACACTTCCAGGATGGGAGAATGATGCTCTGATCTTAAAGCCGAGTAAAGGTGGCACCCCATACTTGACAATCTGGACCCCTCAGCCTTCAGGAATCTACAATACAAGATCAGGATACTACTGTGCAAGGTCCCTAGCGCTAGAAATTGCTCCACTACCGCCAATTCAGCTACCGGGCCTCAAATGGAATTCGGATATTTGGAACGGCAAAATATCCGAGATGCTGAAACTGTTTCTTTGGAAGGTGTTGAATGGAGCCTTACCGGTGGGCGAAAATCTCGCATCCAGAGGAATTGTAGCTCAATCAAACTGTGTTCGGTGCGGGGAGCGAGAATCAGTGTCACATCTCTTCCTCCATTGCCCATTTGCAAAACAGGTTTGGAGACAAATCCCTTTTACTCTTTAATCTATTTCCAAATCCTGAATTAATATGCACAAACAAATAGTGAAATTTTTCTTTGCTGCTTTTTACAATCTCATACTTGTGTTCCTTTGCGGGTCCGTCTTTTCAAACTTTTTTTGACAAAGGTACACTACATATTTTCGTTTGTTTGGTACATTCTGGTGATATATATTTCTGTATACGAGACATAATCTACACTAAATCCCGACGAACTTGAGCCTGTTGAGGATGAGAAGCAAGAAGAAGAAACACTTCTGCAGGAAGAAGAGCAGATGCAGCCACAAGAAGAGCAAGTGTTTAGTTTTTTTATATATGAATAGAAGACAAGGAGAACCGGGAAACAAAGATGCAATCTCGAGTTTGTGTGTTGATGTAACAGTAGCCATTTTTAAAGGATTTAATCTTTAATCTATTTCCAAATCCTGAATTAATATGCACAAACAAATAGTGTCTGATCTAATTTGCCTAGCCATATTTCTTTTGATATTACGAATTTATATGATTATCCTAAGTTGGTTGTTTGTGCATATTAATTCATCAGACATGCTATAAAACGTCATTTATAAAATATTTTATATTTTATATAGAACTTATAAAATAGGGCTTTTAAATTGTTTACCCTCAGGGCCCATTGTAACTTTAGACCGGGCCTAGTCTCAGATCCATAAATTTTGTTCCGGATTCAGAAGTGAGTATTGGAAATGCATATTTTTTAAATAAGAAAACAAAATAATTTTAAAATAAATATAACCCACGGCAATATAGGCAAGGAAAATATAAATAAGCATAATTTAAAATAAATATTATTATTCTGAACAGTGGAGAAAAGTACTTAAAAAAAACACACAAAAAAGGTTAGAGCCGGTCCAAATCAGCGACAATAATGAGCCACACCACCAAACTCAGGAATCTGCTGGATGTTCATCGTCATCGTCTGTTGAAAAATATCCGCCATAAAGTGTATCATGGACCAGCCTGCAATTCAGAAATCTGAATGTTTAAACCTTTTAAATAATAGTCCTAACATCGATATACACTATTATAATAACACCTACATTATGTCTTTGTACTGATCAACTTCTGGCAAATCCGGATTAAATGCAAATGTAGAAGCATCTCCATCATTCTTAACTTGCCAGATGCCTTATAGAACATGATAAATAGAATTTTGATACGTTATTTTTTCTTTTATTTACCTTTATTCAAAAAACAAAAAAAATATTTTAAAAACTACCATTCAAATTGAAGACATTCCAGCCGGTCAATACACAGACATTCCCAGGCCCATTATATCTGACAGCTTTTGTTTCAAACTCAAGTGCCATTGGTCCATAAACACAGCATTCAAGTTCTTCACCACTATATATAGTATTAAAAACATGTAAAAATATAAAATTTCCGAATAAGTATCCCACCAAAATCTATCACAAAAAAAAAATAAAACTTACTTGATGTCTTTTAATAAAAAATCAACTTTTTTTGATCAGGGAGTTTGTAGAATCACTTTCTTGAGGCGGAACAGTAACTTCTTCAACGTCCCCAAAAAATTGAAGATATCCGATGAGGTCTAAATTTTTTTAGAACAAAATATCAAAAGATTTCCCAAATTTGAAAAAATTATGCCACAAACCGTATAAAAACATGGGTTGTTTAGAAAAACTTACCAACTGGAAGAACTGCATCAACAATCCCAGTTTTAATATTAGTAAAACTGGAAAATTCCCGGACAGGAGGTTGATTAGCCGGAACATTGGCCATTTTTTAAAAAAATTTCAAAGACTGGAAAAAGAAAGGGTTGATGATTTTGTCAAAGAAGTTACTGAAGTTTTTCGGCCGTAAAAAAAAAGGGTTTTCAACATTTTATAGAAGGGCCTAGGGTTGTGTTCAATACCTCTCATTAATTGAACGTGTTAAATTTAATTTGTCACGGATAACTGTCAAATATATTTGACATTTACCAAGTTACGGTTTAAAGTCGTAACTCTTCAGTTCTTTTAATTTTTTACTAATAAATAAATGACAACCTATTTGACAACTCTTAAAGACTTGGCAGGTTCTATGAAGAAAAACTGCACAAAAGTTATAAGAGATTTACGTTCCCTAAGCCTTTTATGTCGATGTGATGGATTTGTATTAATTGAGCAAATATTTATTTTTTGTTTTGTCTGGTGACAATATTATTTTATATTTAGAAAATGCTAAAGTAATAAAAAAATGTGTGCCCTAAATTCGTGCCTTAAAAAACTTGTAGTCCTTGATTGACCGATAAAGTATAATAATCCAAAATTTAGAAAGCAACACACCTGTATTAAACTGGTAAATCATAAAAAAGAAAAAACTTAAACATGAATAAATGGTCCATCATTCATTCTTCTCTTTTTTTTTCTGGAAACTTGACTTTCTCAATATCCGTGAGTTCTTCCATTTTGATTGACTTTGTGCAGAATAATATAATCGTGACTCAATAATATAATCTCTTAATTTTATTAAGAAAATATCGAAGCAAAATAAGAAGTGTGAATGCTACCTCATCAAATGAACCATTAAGGAGCTGAGACGCAGATTCTCCTACAATTGCTTGTGCAATAGTATCAAGCAACATTACTTTCGAAGTTTCATTGTGGTTTGACACCAAAAGATGCAGCTTAAACCTTTGAACATGTAAGTGAACATAACAAATGGTTAGACTCTCGAATGTCATAACAGCAATAATATAAGACGAAGTAATATTATATTCAATACATTGTTTGCTAAATAGAGAAAGAAGAATTATAACCATACGTTTGATCAAACATCAGAATTTTGTATATTGTTGTTATATACCTTGGCTCGATGTGTTCTACTGTTTTCTCACAGGCAGAACAGTAGAAAGTTGGTTTTGCATAGGTCTTTTTGGAATTGGATAATGCATTGTTCGCTTGTTCGAGTTTTTTCTGGCACTTGCCACATCCAAAATAATACCAAGAATAGTCGGTATCATTAGCATATATGGTACACACAACTTTGCATTTCTCAATCTACATATTCGTAAGAAGATATCAGGTTTTGCATATAATATAGGTATCACATTAATTTGAATCTTTATATAGAATTGACCATAAAACTTACGTCAAGGGCAGATCTCACATCCTGCAAGGTTCTAGTGGGAAGAAAATGCCAATCAATATCGTTGTTCCTAGGTATGAAGATCACTTCTGTAGGATCAAGGATAGTCAGAGCACATCCATCTTCCGGTAAGCTGATTTGAGATTTTATATCAAATTAGTTACTAATTATTAACTAAATAAAGCAATTATTAAGTTAAGTTAAATGTTACTAACTTCTTCTTAAACTCATCAACTTCAGGAAGCTTAGCATTAATCAGCAATTTCGAGGATTCAAATGCATTCGTGATCTGAAGTTCTCCTGAAAAAATATAATAGATATTTAACTAATCTTTTTATAGACATTATTCATTTTTTACCTAAATATACATGAAGAATTAAGACCCTCGTACCTTTGTAGAAGTTGACTTTTGCAAACCTTAGTACGCAAATAACCATCTCACCCTTACCGTCATCACACGCAGTCCGTATTTATTCAGCAAATCTATTCCACAAACAACAGGGCAACCTCTCATCCCTGTACCAACAATCAGAAAAATTTAAAACATGATAACCTACAATATTTGAGTACCTTATCTTAGGTAAAAAATTAGCTTAAAAACTTACTGAGAATCGCGAAGTCGAAACTCAACTTTTTCATGTCTTTGCCAGCAACCTGAACAGTTTGAATTTAGCCCATATCGACGAATTGACCAATAACATATACAAAATTTAATAGATCTCGTTACTGCTAGATAAGTTTTTGAGTTTTATATTTAAAAGGAAAATATAAATAGCAAGAGAGACGCATATAAGTTACCAATCAAAAAATGACGATTGAGAGTAGGCTGTAGAATCTGATCAAAACTGGTCAATGATAAAAACAAATCATCTGATTTTTTCAAAGACCGTGTAATAGCAGTCGAGGACGTGAAACTCATTTTGTAAACATGATTTGTAGTCTTGTATTGTCCAGACGTTGGAGCTAATGAGAAATTCTCGATAAATTTCCATGATCCAACAGGAAGGTGCTTCTCAAGCTTCGCAATGAAGGATTTTTTGCATGTAGCATGAATTTTGTCACCCTAATGTCAAAACAATACTGAAAAAGTCAACTTTGGGATTAAAATACACATATAAAAGTATTAATTATAAAATATTCTTTGAACTCACTTTTTCATCTGCTAATATCAGCTCGAATGACTCTCTAACTTGGGGGATGTATTGTTTCCAAGAATGCAAAACTTTGACCTCGACTCGCCAGCTTGATTTGAAAGGTTTCAAATCAGCCATGGGCGACAATAGTTTAGATGACATTCTCCTAGTAGAATAAAAAAATTAAATGACAAACTAATGAAAATATGGTGTTATGAAGAGTGAACGGTTGCAGTACTTATAGAGTTTCCGATAAAAATTAGGTTTAGCCGCGCGTGACGATCAACAACCGTGGAGGTTAAGTAAATTAAGATTTTATCGATCTAATATTCCAAAATCGGAGAGCAGGTAATATTATGATTCGATATGCACGATAATATTAGGAAACTGATATTATTAAAATGCAGCAAATACTAAAGGATATGCTTTCTAATAAAAATCTATGAGTTTATTGACGGTTTAGATTTGGAAACATGATTTTAATACTCATGTGTGGATTTTATTTAAATTTTAATTCCTAAAATATAGGCACAAACCGTCTCGATTTAAATCATATAAGATTTAATACAATTATAATATCTTACCAAACTTAAATGATAGTTACTGTGACGATCTAATATCATAGATATTGTTTAGATTTGGTTTTGTTTTGGTATATAAAAAGGTTACCTTATTATAATTATAAATATTCAAATTCCTATATTGTAGGTGATATTTAACCGGAACTGATCTAATATGATGGTTAACTCATAAAATCATTCAATCTGATCTGGTAAAAAAATAATATGATTCGTATAAAATTAATTCTGCATGCAATAGTGTTGGTCGTGTATGACTTGGTATACTATGATATTCACGGTCGAATATCACGTTCTCAAATACATTTTCTAATCTTTCATTATCATGAAAAATGATATTTTGTGAGTAAATGTCTATTTTATATGTGATGTTTATTGAATACGTACCTCACGTCTTATGCAGGTTGTATTCTTCACTTGTCATTAGTCTAATAAATTATTGCATTTATTTAATAAGTTTTAGTTTAATAAATTATTGTCGAATACGTTTGTGTTGAATTTTGTTCATAATGGTGGTCCATTTATGACTTTTAAATTAGTGTGGCATAGGTATATATTTCATAATAAGGGTGGTTAATTTGAGAAGTTTTCTACATGTCTGTTTGGAACACAGGTCCGTATTTTTTTAACCAGCTGAATCGACTCAGTTACGTCGGTCCATTAATGTAGATTAATATAAAAATCTGTTTGGCAACAGGTTTTAGCAAGTTAAAAACGTTTTTTTCTCCCTAAACTACCCTTAATGAATTAAATTTTTCTGTTTAATGATCAATGGCACAATCTGTAATATAACACGGTACGGAAGGTTTCCTATTTAAGTGTCCAAAAAATGATCCTCTTTTAATAGTATAGATTAGGGAAAAAACTTCAAGTGAAGTCTACAGTAGACTTCTTTATTGGACTTTTGCATTTACAATCAAATTTTAGGTTATTTTTGGCAATTCTTCCAAAAAAAACTGTAAAGAATAAACTTAAGAATTGATTTAAATTATTATACGTAGTATGAAAAATACAATGCATCAAATAATAGTAAACCAAAGCATCAACCAAAACTTTCCCTCTCAGTCATCTCCGCCTGCTGCCACCACTATTCTTTGTGCTACCTCTTGTTGATATTCTCCCGGCAATCTCAGCTGCAGCCTCATCATAAGCATGCGCGGCCATCTCCACCGTCGGAAATGTTACAAGCCACCTTCTCACTCTCAAACTCGGATCCCATATCTCTGCCGACCATTTTCCTAATGATTTTACAAAAATAAATACATAAAACTGCTTAAATAAATACAAAACCGTTAGAATATATAATATAACGTGTTGGTACATAATATTAACACCTGATGGCTTCTTCCTCACTCCTTTTTGCTTCTTCTCCTTCTTGATCTCTACGTGCCCCCGTTGAAATGCGCAGCCGTAACAACCGATGACACCGCAGAGAGGACAAGGGCCAGGCCAGCGTCTATAGGCGGAAGTGCATTGTCGGAGATCGAGTTTGATGATGAGGTGTCGCCTCCAGTGTTGGATATCACTTTTCGTAGAGCAGAGACCATGATCTCATGCTCTTGATCTCTTGTCAAGTATGAAGAAGAAGAAAGAGGTAGTGATGATGAAACAGAGGTGTGATTTTCGTTTTTTGAATAATCCATTTTTGAAAAGTAAACAAAAAAGTTTCGACTGTGAAAGAGCTGTTAAAGATCGAAAGTGGTGTGAAGATTTGAAACCTAAGGTCCTAAGGAGCCGAGTTCGATTTATACTAGGAAGCAAAAAACGCCGTCATGGAAATGGTGGGGATACAACACGTGTTTTTGAATAATCCATTTTTGAAAAGAAAACAAAAAAAAATTCGACTGTGAAAGAGCTGCAAAAAGATCGAAAGTGGTGTGAAGATTTGAAACCTAAAGGAGCCGAGTTCGATTTATACTAGGAAGCAAAAAACGCCGTTATGGAAATGGTGGGGATACAACACGTGTCGGAGAGTGCTTCATCCTTAAAAAAAAAAAAATTCATTTCTTTCTTCTTGTTAAATAGTTAGACTATTTTTTTTTGTCAACTTTTTATTCCGGTGTAATAAGTATTTATCAAAGCCAACACATAAGTCAGCCTAAGACGTTCGCGATTGAGCCGGAATTGAACAATTGTACTATTTCAAGCCGATTATTGACTAACGCCAAAAAAAACAAACGTTGGTTTCACATTACCGTGGGACACTACATTTTTTTGGGGGTCTAACCGTGGCGTGGTGGGACACTACATGATATATGACCATTACTTATATTTGTAAAGAATATAATAATATACCTAATTTATTTTATATTAAAGCGGCATGAGTAATTTTTTTATTTATTTTACACTTTGAGGAAACATAAGTATTGTTTTAAACGTTTTACTTTAAAAAAAAAAAAATTATGTCTTGCCTCTATTAAAAAGTGTTTATTTACGAGAAAACTAAATATAATATATCAAAATTATATATTTTTTAATTTAGTTCAATGGATCATCGATTTTCGGATTTTAGCCGGTTCGATCCGGTTTTTTAACCGGTGTAACTATCTCCGGTTTTTACCATTAATCCAACCCGGAAATTGATCCGGTTCATGGTTGGACCCGATACGACCGCCGGTCCGATTTTCAAAACATTGCTATTTTCGAACTACCCGTATATTAGCTTTCACGCATACGGATAATCCGGTAAATTTTAATTTAATCGTATTAGTTTTATCTCATATGTTTTTACGTATCATCTCATGGATTGGATCTTATTCTTGTTTTCCGAATTGTTTCTCTAATAGTCCATCATTGCAATCGTGATTTTTTGCAAACATGACAATACGTAAGTATGCATCGGCATTGTCACATATTTCAGAAGAATTTCTTTTTTACCGTGCAGTACCAACGTCATAATATTGCTTGAAGTTCTTCGTTGATATACTCCAACAATTGTTGTATAGATAGATCTGCTAAATCTAGGAGCCCAAGCTAGTCTGTCTTAATATATGAACTTTCGTGTTTTTAATTTCGTAATTAATTTGATCGCGACACGTGTCAGTAAATCGATCAAAATTTGACATTTGTAAAAAAAATTTCCAATTAAAAAAAAAAATGAAAATCTGATATGGTAAAAGAAAGTAAATTTAATTCAAATATTAATAGAAGTTAGCTAATGAAGATTTTAGGCAAAAAGTTAAATAATAAAATAAAACTTATTCAAATAGGAATACGATAACTTATCTACTCAACAAAGACATGTATGCTATTACATTGCAAGAGAGGAAAATTGTAACGATCCGGGCCCGACCTATTTGAATAAGTTTAAATGGATTGATTTGGCTACCTATGTCATCAAAGTGCACTTACCTTTTCCGGTCATTTACCCTAAGAGAACTCCAGAGTTAAGCGTGCTTATGCTAGAGTAGGATTAGGATGGGTGACCTTCCGGGAAGTCCTCTGCAGAACCGTGTGAGTGAGGCTAAAACACGGGAAAATGTCACGTGGTGACTGCAGAGACAAGTAAATCAGTCGGTCGGACCCCCGAGAAAAATAACGCACCGGCCGTCGGACAGGGACGGGGCCCACAGCCCGTGAGAGGTGTAGGGCCCACCTGGTAGGGGCAGTCGAGGTGTTACAAGTGGGTATCAGAGCAAGGGAAGTCAAACTGGTTCTGTCCCAGGAGACTGTCTTGTGGTTTGGGGGTTAGGGTTCACACCGGCGGGATCAGAATTCAGGGACGAATTCCCGTTTAGTGGAGGAGAATTGTAACAACCCGGGGCCGGCCCATTTGAATAAGTTTAAATGGATTTATTTGGCTACATATGTCATCAAAGTGCACTTACCTTTTCTGGTCACTTACCCTAAGAGAACTTCAGAATTAAGCGTGCTTATGCTGGAGTAGTACTAGGATGGGTGACCTTCCGGGAAGTCCTCTGCGGAACCGTGTGAGTGAGAACAAAACACGGGAAAATGTCACATGGTGATTGCTGATAGGGCTCAGATTTTACCCTAATAAAACTACTGCAAGTGCACAGCAAATGCAATCGTAGTATAAGGGGTATCGAAATCCCAAGGGAAGTAGATGCTACACTAAGGTTTCCAAATTCAGATTATGCTAGGTCGAATAATGGTTAAGTAAATAAATGCAACTAGGCGAAATAAGTAAACAAGATTTAGATGGATTTAAAGTTCAGGAGACTAAGGCGCTAGGCAAGGGTAATTATCAGGTTGAATCCAAGAATGCAGAATCTAAGTTTATTAGAGATTTATTAAGAAACGTCTAGAACTCGAAACTCTAAGTTAAAACCAATCAACTCTCGTTGCAGAAGTTATCTATGCCTAGATTCCTAAATCCCAAATCTCTTTGCGAATTTAAACAATTAAGGCAAGCAATAAGAACATGTTCGATTTGTTCACAAAATACCTAAACCAAATCTCTTTGCGAATAGCTATTTTGCTCACCTATGATT
>JAHZTW010000009.1:13039132-13052644 GCA_020283515.1 Alliaria petiolata
TTGTTTAATGATTGCAAGGTTGGCCATTTAGATTCCCAAATCAATGATTCCATCCCTAGGTTTCATTTTTAGTAACTTGTTAATCTTGATTAGTAGTAAATTACTTGATTAGTGATTGATTAGTGATAATTAAGGTTTTAGATCATCTAATTAGTCTTGTAGTGTCTCTCTTAGGTTGTAGTTTGCTTTCAATAATATCTTGTCACCTTGAATTTCTAATTTGGCTTAGCTTAAATAATTTCATGTATTCCTAGTGATGTTAATCTCTACCCCTTTGGATTGATACCTAAAGTATTACAATGACAATGCTAAGCTTTAGGATTGATTAAAGCCCTAAAAAGCTAGTTATCAAGTGGTCTAGCAATCTTGGAGAAATCACGGATGAATCTCCTAAAGAAGCCTGCATGCCCAAGGAAGCTACGAAATTCCTTCACTGTGGTAGATGGCTTCAAATGCATCATGACCTCTATCTTGGCCTTATCGACCTCGATACCTCTCTCCGATATCTTGTGACCAAACACTATCCCTTCTCTGACCATGAAATGGCATTTCTCCCAATTCAGTACTAAGTTTGTCTCTTCACATCGCTTGAGAACCCTGCATAAATTCAACAAACAAACACCAAAAGAGCAACCATACACAGAAAAATCGTCCATGAACACCTCTACCATTTCCTCTATAAGGTGGAGAAAATAGACATCATACATCTTTGGAAAGTTGCTGGTGCATTACATAGCCCAAATGGCATCCTTCGATATGCAAAGGTACCATATGGGCATGTAAATGTGGTTTTCTCTCGGTCGTTTGGGTGAATCGGTATCTGGAAGAAGCCGTTATAGCCATCCAGAAAACAGTAATATGGATGGTTAGCTAGCCTCTCCAGCATTTGGTCTATGAAAGGGAGGGGCAAGTGTTCTTTTCTAGTGGCTGAATTAAGTTTTCTATAATCGATGCACATCCTATGACCGGTTATGGTCCTAGTAGGGATTAACTCTTCTTTTTCATTCTTTACGACAGTGATACCCCCTTTCTTAGGTACCACATGGACAGGAGATAGCCAAGTACTATCACTTATGGGGTATATCACGCCGGCCTCCAAAAGTTTTAAGATTTCTTTCTTGACCACTTCCTTTAAGTTTGGATTTAGACGTCTTTGGTGTTCAATGGAAGACGTGTTTTCATCCTCTAAGTGAATCCTATGAGTGCAAAGTGTTGGCGAAAGACCCTTGATGTCACTTAGCGAGTACCCAAGAGCCTTTCTATACTTTCTCAACTCCTTAAGGAGTGAATTTAGCTCATCATCACTTAGATCTTCATTCACAATAACTGGGTACGTGGAGTTGAGTCCCAAGAAAGCGTACCTTAGCCCATCTGGTAGTGGCTTGAGCTCGAGTTTTGGAGCATCGAGTTCGCTCCAATCCCCGCGTACGCACTGCTCGCCCGAGCTCGGTGCATCCTTATCGGCTTGATCCCGATATGCTCCTTGCTTTGTCCCCCAAACGATCTTATGCCTTCCGTGCTCGAGGTCTTCGGAAAATTCATCATCTTCAACGGCTCTTCTTGCATCCAGATGCATGACATATACCTCACTTTCTTGCTATATATGTCCATGCTGCCTTTTCTCCTTTGTCAAAGCAACTAGTAGCGGGTCTTTTAAGGAAAGTTCTTCGAAAAGCTCATCGTTTAGCTTATCCAATGTGTCCACCCAGAAGACTTTCCTCCTATGGTAAGCTTCTTCATTACTTCCCTTATATCAAACTTGAGGATGATATATTTTCCGAGATGCAGTTCGATCTTTCCTTTCTTTACATCGATCACTGCCCCTGCCGTGGCCAAGAAAGGTCTGCCAAGGATAAGAGGATCTCGTGGTTCTTCATCCATTTCGAGCACCACAAAATCGGTTGGTACCTCGATATCACCAATCCGGATGGGAACGTCTTCGATTAGTCCCTTGGGTAGCCTCACAGATCGGTCTGCTAGTATCAGAGATATTTGGCTCGACTTGTAGGTTCTAAAGCCGAGCCTCTTAGCTATTGACAGTGGCATAAGGCTTACACTCGCTCCAAGATCACAAAGGCAGTTGTTGAATGTGAGGGGGCCAATCGAACATGGAAGAGTAAAGCTACCAGGATCATCCAACTTGTTTGGCACTACCTTCTTCTCAATAATGGCGCTGCATTCATGTGTCATTACCACCATCCCTTGGAGTTCTTTTATCCTTGCAAGGATTGCATCTTTTATAAATTTTTGGTATGGTGGTACCAAGGCCAAAGCATCCATGAGAGGCATGGTGGGTTCCACTTTCCTCAAGTGTTCTTCAAATTGTGCCTTGTATTTCTCGAGGAGTTCTTTCTTAAATCTTCTCGGGAAAGGGTAAGGAGGCTTGTATGAAGGAGGAACAAATCGTGGCTCTTTGGGTTTCTCACAACGGACAACAGGTTTCGGCTTAATCCTGATATTCTGCTCTCTGAGTTTGGTGAACAGCTGGTCTTCTACGCTCTCTGTGACTTCTTTTACCTCGTTGTCAATCTCTGATTTTGCAAAGCTATGCCCCCCCCACTTGGTCTGCAGCGTCCTCGCTAAGTGGTTGTTCTTGAACCCGTGGTGGTAAGACTTTTCCACTCCGTAGAGTTACGGCTTGGACATAGGCTGGTTGTGAAGTAGCTTCATAGTGCATCGGTCGTTGGATTAGCCGGATGTCTGCTTCCTGTTGGTCGAGCCTTGTGTTGATAGATTTGATTTCCTGGTTGCTACTGCAGTGGCTTTGGACTAGTTGAGTTAGCAGGTTCTTAATGTCTGAATCATGTGGTTGTGGTGGATAGTAACCATAATGTCCATATGGAGGTTGAGCATATGGTGGAGGATAAGGCTGTTGTTGATGGTAGTATTGAGGAGGAGGAGTGAATGCTTGCTGAGTATAAGCATTTGCATTGTCCGGCGGGGCTGGCTGAGGATGTGTAACCGAATTTCTAGAGTCCCCATATTGTCTTTGTTCGTTGGTGGTTGTCGCTTCCCCATATCGGCCAGTTTTCGTCGGGATGACCCCGATACTTGGTGTCTTAGCAGCTGGGACGTGATGTCCTTTTAGCAAAGCATCCAATCGGGCTTGTAATTTCATTACCTCGCTTTCCCTCTGCTTGTTTAGCTCTGTTGTTTCGTTGTCAATGTCATCCTCGTAATTACTATCACTTGTGGCCATATTCTCGACTAGCTTCATCCCGGCATCCACGTCTTGGCCGAGGAATATTCCGTTGCTTGCAGTATCCAGCTGATCTCTGTATTTCTTTGACACACCTCTATATAGGATACTGAGTAGTGAAGAGCTTGAGTAGCCGTGATGAGGGCATTTGAGTGTATACCCTTTCAAACGGTCCCAAGCTTCACTGAATCTCTCATCTTCGAGTTGGGTGAAAGTGGAGATTTCAAGTCGTAGTTTTGATGTCCTTGACGGTGAGAAGAATTTCTTGAGGAAGGCTCGTTTGCATTCATCCCAAGTTGTTATAGATCCCGGTTTGAGTGTCTTTTCCCATTGGTGAGCTCTTCCTCCAAGTGAGAATGGAAAAAGTCTTAACTTGAATCCATCGTCCGAAATTCCTTCTTGTTTTGTCAAAGAACAAATCTTCTCAAAATCATCAAGGTGGTCCAGGGGGTCTTCCACGGCATCACCTTGATATTTGTTGTTCCGGACCATTGCAAGCATACTACTCTTTATCTCGTAGCCAGCATCACTCGAGGGTCGGGTAATACCAATTCTTGGTCTGTAGTTGCTTGGTGAGTCACATTTTCCGATGAGACGGTGTTGATGCTGTGTATCAACTTGATCCTGTTGTACCTCGTTCGGCTCGGTTTGAGCTTGTTCCAAGTTGTCCATTTGATCTTGTTGATATAGGTACCTGCGAAAAAGTCTCAAGAAATGTAATTAGAGTCTGAAAATAAAGTAAAGTCTTAGTCTTGCTAAGAATCGGAAACGCAATACTCAAAATCAACCCAAATTGGCAACGGCGCTAATTGACAAGCAGTTTCTTGGGTATTTCTACTTAATCAATGACCCACTACTTATAACCAAATGTAGTATAGGTTATGGGTCTTATCAATCCGATGGGAAGATTCAAGCTACTGCATTTATGAGATTCTTTTACAAACTAAGACATATTTAACGGTTTAAGTGGAAGGAAACTATCACCCTATTTATCACAATGATAGAAAGGTAAGAATAAAACTAGATCTAGTTAAGGAAAGAAAGAAACAGAAACTAAAAAATCAAACTTTGCAAGATAAAATGATGATCGGTTCAAGGGACAAGGGATCTGGAGGTAAACAAGAAAAAGACCTTTCTTTGATGCAAATGTTAACTACCTATGAGGCTAATCCTTCAACATAGAGTTCAAGATCAAGATAAATCCACCGTCGTGGTATAAATCACTTTGCCAACTCATAACCCAACCTCGGTGTTGCGTAGTGATCCATGAGACTAGCAAGCAAGATTAAACAACTCTACTATTGCCAAAACGCTCCCTAGGCATCTAATCCCTTAGGCTAGGATGAGCAGATCTCTTATGAGATAGGTCCTTGCAAACATTCAAACATGGCGTTTGTTTGAAGAAGCTAAATGGCATAAATCAAATAGCGAAGATGACTAAGCATTAAAAGCGTCAAATAAGAAAGGATTAAGTTGGTTTAAGCATAGACATGCATCAAAGATCGGACCTTTAACTCGTTTACCCTAACCTAATCCTCTAAACCGATATAAACAACTCACACAACATTAGAGGGCCCTCAAGATCCACGAGGATAGGGAAGTCACTCATGGTTTGTGAGATAGCCAAAAACAAGAAAAGAAAGGAACTTTACAAGAAAATGCTATGAAACAATACTTGCAAACTCCAAAATAACATAAAAATCAAAGCTTTGAAACAAGCTTCAATGGTGGAAAATACTAGAAGTTCTCGGTTTACAAAGAAGACAGAAAACTAAAATTGGAAAATGTGATAGAGAGATAGGCGTGGGGGACAAAGTATTTATACATGAAAGAGGAAAAACCTAAAACGTTGGGACCACTTTCCCGAAATGGTACTCTTTTGGACTGTAGCGTTTTGGGCTCAAGTCGTGCTGAACAAGCCGATATGCAATTTCCTGATGATTCTTCGAGCAGTCTTAATTTCGGGCAAGTGCTTCAGAATCACGTCGTGATGGCTCGTCCTCCTTTTTACTCGGATCGGGGATTTCTCGTTGCCTTGCTCCGATATCCATCTTCATTGAATCCTCTTGTTGGATCTTCGCTCCGAGGTGCTTCCAACGGGATCAAGTCGCTGCTACTTGTAGAGGTTCGTCATGCGCTTGTCCATATCGGCCAAAGGGTCGTGATCCATGCTCGATATTATCTGTTCGTCCTCCTTTTGAGATCTCCCTTCTTGATTCCTTCTTCGGACCATCCTCATTCTCAAAACACATGAGAAAGCACTCCAAAACATGCAAGAATATGCAAAGATCTATCCTAATGCATCTAGACCTAACATGAGTGAATATGTGATGAAAACTAAGATGAAAGTGCATGAATGGGGTCCTAACTAGCCTGAAATGTATGCTAAAAACATGCAATTTACAGAGATATCAAAGAAGCAAGGTGCTTTCTCGACTCACGCGGCCAGGACTTCATGCTCCATCGTATATCTTATAAGTTTGTTGATGAGCCCGTCGAGCCGCTTTTGCTCCTTGGATAGTTTCGCTAGGATGGCCTCGTTCTTCTTTTGAGCCTTTGCCATGTTCTGAACCTCGTCTCTCAAATCCTCGACTTGCGATTCAGCCTTGTGTTGGGCGTGTTCCATCTCCTGGGTGTTCCATCTCCTGGATGTTGTAAGTGGCTCCGCGAGTTTCCTCAAACCCGTACTTCGGGGCGCGGATGTCTCCTAATCCGCGGTTCAGAACACCTTTGTGGTCCGCCAAGTCCTCGAAAGTTCTGGACAGTCTGTTGACGTTGCCAAAAGTGCGATTTTCCAACATCTTCACATTGTTGGCGACTTCCTGGAGCTTGTGGAATACTTCACCTTGGATGGAGTCCATCCGAGCGTGTAAAGATCTCTCATACTTCTCTTGATAATCAGTCATCACTGTTATCGCCTCAATAAGGTTCTCCACTTGCTGATATAAGGGAGCAGGTGCGATCCTTTGATCGTTCTGGGCAGGAGGATGCGTCTGGAGGTGAAGGCTTTCGCTTTCATGGATAATGGGGGTCGGAAATCCTCCTTGAGGTCGAGGCATGAAGCGCTCGTTTGGCAGCAGCGTCGGAGGTGGTCTCCGAGAATGGTGCAGAGATTCTGCAGGCGGGCGTGTGTTCGGAGGGATATAAGGGTCAATCCTTGCGTGCTCCATAGTGTGGTAGTTCCTGAAACTGATAGAAAGAAATCTAGAAGTTAGAGAAAAAGAATGTCTTCTATTTGTGATCCTGACCTTTGCTTTGGACAGCGAAACGCAACCTCCCCGACAACGGCGCCAAAAGTTTGATAGGGTCTAAATAGTCATTCGGAATCGGAGGATTTCTTAGGGGACTCGTCTAGCTTTGAATTTGTAGGACCCTAAGCTGCAAGTGAACAGCGTGCGTTGTAGTACTTAGGGTATCGATCCACAAGGAGGAGGTCAACTGCAAAACAGAGAATCAGGACAACTAAAGACGCATGAAACTGGGGTTTTGGGGATTGTGTCACGGTTTTGCAGAAAATAAAGAAAGCAATATCACGTCTTATATAGAAGAGGTTGTCAATCAATTCTATAACCAACGGGAAAAGAAAAATCAACTTAAAAGCTTGTAAAAAGGAAATCAGGTGACTAGTCCAGAAAAAGTAAATATTTAAGTGCGTTAATCTCGAGTTGTAAAGCAGATGGGGGAAACATGCTGGGGATCTTCTCGGGAAATCTATGGGGTTCTTGACAAATAGGTTTTTAATGCCTTTTTAGCAATGTCCCAACACAATCAACCGAAAGCAGTACAGCGTATGGGGTATCAAACCATTTTGAGAGCGTTAGTAAACAGATTGGTCATATCGGTATCATAAGTCAAGTTCGAAATAGATAAAGGTCGAGACTTTACTACTAAAAACCACTAAAGGATTGATCTTGTGTCACTCAAGACCACAAATAAGAAAACCCTAAAGACGCTAAGAAGGAAATAGATACTTAAACGGTAAAAAGATAAACTTCCAAGATAAAATAAGGATCTTGATGAGAATCATGGACTAGGTAACTCTCGGTTAAACTTATCAAGCTAAGGCTTTTGGATCACATCAAGACTTGGTCTTTTGATGATGATTCTTAGGTAAAGGGATCCTTAAATCGTTTAGCTCATGGCATTTGGGTCTAAACTCTTTGAATCTCTATCACCATAGACTAGCTCTCGCATAATGGTACAATAGAAGAAACAAGCATCCACAACGTCCCTATTGAGCCGTGAGACTCTTAGACAGATGGTTAGTCTTAGCCTAAGAAGTCAAACTCTTGTTCATGGATCCGGCTAAGCAAGCACGTGGTGTTCGCGTCAAGCCGCCTGTGAACTTTAGGCTAGATGGCCAAACTAGTCTAAGCTTTGAGAATGATAAACAACAAAGAATCTAACTTTATGTTTTAGCTAAGCAAGAAATATAAATCCGAGAGTCCCTTGGTCCTTTCAACTCATCAAAGTCCTAAAAAGACTACTCACAAGCCATTTGAGAAACCTCAAGATCCATGAGGATGAGAGGGTAACTCATAGGGTGCGAGGTAATCAAAAACGAGAAAAGGGAGAAGCTTTCTTGAAATATACTAAGCAATAATACTTAAAAACTTCAAGATTGCATAAAAATCAAAGTTTGAATAAGCTCCAATGGTGGAAAATACAAAGGTCTCGGTTCTTGAAAGAGAAAACAGAAAAAAATACAGAGTAGAAAGCGTGATAGAGAGATAATGGAGGGGAGTAGGTATTTATTCACAAAAGAAGAAAAACATAAAACATTGGGACCACTTTCCCGAAATGGTACTATTTTGGACTTTAGCGTTTCGGTCTCAAGTCGTTGTGAGCAAGCCGATATGCTAACTCTTCTGATTCTTCGGGCAGTCTCCATATCAAGCATGGATTTCGGGATCACGTCGTGAAGGCTCGCCTTCCTTGTTACTCGAATCGGGTACTTCCCGTTGCCTTGCTCCGATATCCGACTTCATAGCATCCTCTTGCTGGATCTTCGCCTCGAGATGTTCCTTTCGGGACTAAGTCGCCGCTATTGGTCTAAATTGGCCTCTAGGTGGTGATCCATGCTCGATATTGCCGGCTCGTCCTCTATTTGTGATCTCCTTCTTCGGACCATCCTAAGCACCTGAGAACACACTCCAAACATGCAAGACTATGCAAAAACCTAACCTAATGCATATAATCCTATCATGGGTGAAAATGTGATGAAAGCTAAGATGAAAGTGCAAGAATGAAGCCCTAACTAGCATGAAATATGTGTTAAAAATCATGCAATTTACAGAGATATCAACACCCCCAAACTTGCCTTTTTGCTTGTACTCAAGCAAAAGCCAACCGGAGGGGTGAGGTTTTAAAACAAAAGGTGTAAGTTTGAATCCAAAACGCCATTTAAAAGAAATCAACTCAATGTCTAAGTTCAGGTTTCTAGGATGCAAGTCGAATTCTACCTATCCAAAAAGCCTTAGCTACATTCATTGCAAAATCAAGCAAAATCAATCCTAACTTAGATGCAAATTCAAATTCCCAATTCCCTTTCACATTCATTAAGAAATTTAAAACATGGATCTTATCCATACCTGTCAATCAACTCACTTGGTTCAGGGTAAGGTAACGAGCTAAATATGAACTCGTAGCGCGATCGGGTTAAGTGTTTAAGTGGGATCACTCATGAAAGGAACCTTCTTAATGCAAAATGCTAAGGGTAAAAACCAATGGATGCATACAAGGCTAGATTCCCATCTACCCAGAACATCTATTTCGTTTCCTATCGTAATCTAAACTGCTCCCTCTTAAGCTACCCTTTGTCATGGCATTTCGCCTTATACCCGATATCACTTCTTGATATTACCTTTCCTGGTCATCTTCGGGGAACTTCTTCTTTGTTGGAGATTGGTTTCGGCTCTCTGGCTCCTTTGTTGCGTTCCTTGTGTTTCACCTTTGGTGTTGTTGGCCGGATTTAGACTTTGTTGATTGGCCTTCTTTTGCTTTCTCTTGGAATCGCCTTTTTCTTCTTTTGGTTTTGAGCCTCATTTGTTGCCGCCATCTCTTTTATTCGTCCCATCTGACTCAGTGGTTTTCTTCTTTTCCCTTTTTGTCAACGCATGATCGATCGGAATACACCCCCCTTTTTCCTAGTCTACCCAGCAATATCGGCCTCCGATTTCGGTATCAAGCCGTTTCAGTATCAATACCACTTAACCTAGTGTTGACTCGAGATGTGAGCCAACGTCTACATGGAAATCTAACCTTGTCGATCTAAACCCAACACTTTTTGCCTAAGAAGATTCGAAAATGGTGCAAAAGCCTCTCATGCTCTCACAAAAGTGTTTACGGCTTAAAACGAAGGTTTGGGCTTAGGGTATGGTCTGGTACTTGGACTAGCAGAAGAGTGGTTAAAAGGGAAAGAGAGTCCAAGTGAAATCTATGAGTTGAATGACAAATGTGAACAAGATAATTAAATTTTCATTTTAACGGTTCAAGTTCATTAGGGAAATGGTTCAAATCGCATTTCATCAAGCTAAAACCGAATTTCACAAGACAAATTCCAAATGTGGTGCTGCCTTAAGCTCAGTCTAATTCCAAATGCATCAAACAAACAAGAACTAAGGCATTGAATTCATGACTTAAAAATGGCTATTTACAAGGATTCATCATACTTAACACCCTATGCGAATGCTTATGAATCCTAAATGAATGCATCTAGACTCAATCTTAATATGGAAATGCAACTACATGAATTCTTTTTGTGGAATAAATTTTCAAAAATTTTCAATTTTTTTGTGTTTTATCATGATATCTAATCTAAGCGAGTGCATGTACTACATACTCCCCCAAACTTAAGTCACACAGTCCCTGTGTGATAGAAGAAAGGAAGAATATGGTCCTATGATAATGCAAAAATTCAAGCAAAATGAAAAGAAAATGTAGAGAAAATTGCTTATGTACAGAAGTTTGGAGTGGTACCTCATTGCTCAGTGTGATGTGAGGACGTGGTGTCCTCACTGGTTGAGAAGGAAGGGTTGTCTGATTCCGGTATCGGGGACTGGCTCGCACGTCTCTTCCTCGATATGCTTTCTTCTTGGCAGGAATGCCTTCCTTGATCACTCAGCTCGTGCTCCCTTGGTAGGAACGAGAAGGAATACCTTTCTTGAAGCATTTGGCTGTCTGCTTCGTCAGACTCTTCTTCTTCTTCTCCTCCTTGTTCTTCGGATGACATATCGGCTTGAAGTCGTGGCGATGGTGTCGACCCCTTCAGCTTCGAGGTGAGCGACTTGATCTGGCCTTTCAGACCCTTCACGTGTCCTTTAATCCCCTTCACCGTGGAGACTAGCTTCTTAATTGAGCGATCTTGCCATTTGCAGTACCGTTGGAGTACGTTGATCCGATCGTGAGCCGTCCGATCCGATCGTGAGCCGTTTGAGCGATCTTGCCTAATATACTCGTCCGTAGGGTCTTCGTAGTCGTCTTCATCTCCTTCTTCCTCTGGAGCGACCATATCGTCTTCCTCCCGATATTCTTCCTCGTAGTCTCCATAGAAGTCAGCTCCATAGGGAAAAAGATGCTCGTCATGCGGCTCGAAATCCAGATGTTGAGGTTCCCTTATTGTAGTAAGGTACGGGTTGGGCAGGAACATCACGGCTGCTCTGTTTGAAGGAAGGGTGAACTGATATCGATGTCCATGCCGATATGGCTTCCCGAGAAACTGAAATTTCTTCAAATAGTCAACGTCTATCCAGCGAATCCCGTGCGTTGGCTCCTCGAGATCGGCACTAGCTCCCTTTATGATGGCAAATACGACTCCTCCACAGCCTACTTGAGGCCTTTCACTTGGTGTGGAGATCATCCACGACATGTAGTGGAGAAGCTCTTTGAGCAATATCGTGATCAAGCCGGTGCTCCGTCTGCTTCCTTTCAGCTCTCTCCCATTTCGGGTCTCTTGAATGATTTCCACTAGGCCGTCATCCATTTTCTCCAGCTCTTTGATCAGGACAGCTCCACATTCTTTTCTTGCAAAGAATGTATGTGCAATGGCTCTTTGCACATACCTTAAGGCCGGGTGCCTTATTCTGGTACTCTTGTTCATTCCAGGCTTATAAGTGCCTACTCCAACGTGCCCCCACAGTGCCTCCAGCTCCTCCCTTTCGATGTTAAGGGTCATCTCTCGCATATCGCCTTGGCTGAATCCGAATATCGACTCGAGATCCCGAAATGACATTCGGTGTGTCTCGCTTCCATATTTGAAACGGATGTACCCGTCGCCATCTTCCTCTGGAGTCTCCTCTCCAAAGGCGTAGAAGGTCACCTCCAGTGTTGCAAGGAACTGGAAAGTTGCTTCGTCGTGAGACGCGTAGGCGTTCTCCATGAATTTTCTCAGACCCATCGCGTTGAAAAGGATCTGACAGTCTTCATAAATGCCCAGCTCGGCCATTGTTTCCTCATGGGGGTAACGCGTGGCCTTGAACTCCATTCGCCTGAATGCTGCACGCATATCGGCCAGTGTGGGTCGGGATCCAGCACTTCTTCTTCCCGATACACGCGTGGGTGAGTGCACTGTGACGGCTCGGCTTGAGCTTCCCACTGGTCTCTTTCCTTGTCTCTTTTCCGTTTGGTATTCCCTTGATCTCCCAAGAATAGCTCCGCTTCTTGTTGCTCCTACCATTGTACCTAACAATAAAAAACACTTAAAAGTGTGTAAGTACAAGGAAAAACACAAGGGAAAAGATTATCTTGCATACATGCTTAAACTTAAGGTAACTCTATTCATGACTAAAGAGACCCAAGCAAACATATTCGAATAATTACTAGATCGGGAAAAATCTTAAATCGAGAAGACGAGAAATGTTCTTAATAAGTTGTATCTCACAGATTCAGATTTTAGATAAGCATCCATAATTTGAGCGCTTTTCTCGGATTGGCCAAGTCCAAATGCCCTATTACCTGGACGGTCATATCGGGTTGACTCCGATATGGTGTGACTGGCGTTTCGGATATCGGTTGGTCCCCGATATATTACTCTGGTGAAGGTTGCCTAGCTTGGTCTTTGTTCCATATCGGCTACACACCGTTGTACCTGCCCGACAAAGAATGCACAGGGACAATATCGTGGTGTTAACCCGATATTACATCCCGTCACTGAGCTAGACAAATTCTCACATTGGTTTTAGCTCCTCTTATGTGTGAGTCACCCCACCCTATCTTTCATGGGATCCTGAAATCATTAAACTAAACTAGAAAAAGCATTAATATGTACATGGATAAGTTTGGGGTGCCTCCCAAGAGCGCTTTGTTTTGAGTCACTTAGCTTGACTTTTCTTGGTCATCTTTTAGTGCGAAAGGGGGAAATGAACACCCCTCGATCCTGTGGGAGGATCCTTACTTTCCTTGATCATCGAGATGAAATCAGCCAGAGATACATTGGAGGTTCCCTCTTTGCTTGCCTTAGAACCCTTTTGATTGGTCAAATCGGTGTGGTTTATCACCTTAAGGTAAGCAAAGGGTCTAACCCTTCCCTTGCATTTCAGCTTGTATTTCATCTCTCCACCAGCAGAGAGAACAGGCTTGAGAGTCATACCTTCCAGAAGATCGTTGAGGGTCGGTCCTCTCACATAGGACTTCTTGCAAGTGATCACCTCTTTTGTTTCTTCTTGGAATTCTTCCGGTTGCCCCTCGAATATTGCATTGAGACAGACTCCATCAAAGCTAGCTCCATCATAGCATATTTCTAAGGATGGATCTTTGGTCTTCTCAATCGTCTTCTTGAGCACAAGGGAGTATGCATGTTCCTTCTCATTGATTCTCTTCCCTTTGGTGTCAAAGTGCATTACCAAGCTTCCAGTTAGTCTCAGCTCTACCTTGCCGCTTTTGCAATCAAACATGCAACCGGCAGAGGCTAGGAAGGGTCTTCCCAACATGAGAGTTTCCTTGACATCTTGGTCCATTTCTATCACCAGGAATTCGTTTGGCAGTAGCACGTTTCCAATCATGAGAGGTAGGTCCAGCAGCTTCCCAATAGTCTTTCTTTCACTCCCATCGGCCAGTGATAACGGCTTCTTGCAGTCGGTATAAGTGTTGTAGCCGAGACGCTCAGCCGTGGCTTGGCTCATCACGTTGATGCTTGCCCCAAGGTCACACAAACAGTTATCAAAGGTGATTCCTCCGAGTGTGCATGGCAGAGTGAACGATCCTGGATCTTCGAGCTTCTTCACTACTAAGGCTTCTTCCTTAGGTTTCTCTTCACGAGCTGCTGCATTCCTTCCTATTGTTGCCATTGCATCAGCGTAGAGCTTATCTTTCAAAGC